>LR991050.1:4100679-4666268 GCA_905163495.3 Cosmia trapezina
GTAGGTATTGAACTTTTGTATCAAACATCGTAATTTTTTTCGTGATTTCAGAGTTGGTCCCATTAGTCCCATAGTGAAAGCTGCTGAAACTGTAAATCCAAGATGGCGGCTGCGAATATTTTCAAATGTTTTATCATGGGTGTCGTTTTTATGGCTTTCGAGGGTGTTAAGGCCGATAGTGACAATAAAATGTAAATCCAAGATGGCGGCTGCGAATATTTTCTATCTTTTCTAATTTTTCGTCATGGGTGTCGTTTTCTTGGTTTTCGAGACTGTTAAAGCCGATAGTGACGCTAAAATGTAAATCCAAGATGGTGGATGCGAATATTTTCTAATTTTTCTCAATGAGTGTCGTTTTCATGGTTTTCGGTGGTGTTAAAGCTGATAGTAACATTAAAATGTAAATCCAAGATGGCGGCTGCGAACATTATTAAATTTTTCATCATGGGTGTCGTTTTCATGCTTTTCGAGGGTTTCAAAGGCGATTTACATTTTAACGCCACGTTAAAATGTAAATCCAAGACGGTGGTTGCAAAATTTTCAAACTTTTCGTCATGGGTGTCGTTTTCATGGTTTTTGAGGGTGTTATAGCCGATAGTGACGTTAAAATGTAAATCCAAGATGGCGGCTGCAAAAATTTTCAAGCTTTTTATCATGGGTGTCATTTTAATGGTTTTCGAGGGTGTTAAAGCCGATAATGACGTTAAAATGTAAATCCAAGATGGCGGCTGCGAAAATTTTCCGTCATGGTTTTAGAGTGTGCTAAAGCCGATAGAGGAGTCAAAATGCGTGACGCTTGGCTGATGCCTACTTAACTAACCCTGCGGCAGTGCAGCGTATCGCGTTACAACCTGAAAACACGTGTGATAGTAATTAAAAAACCATCAACATTTTTAAAGCAGGCGCTATCTTGCATTTACATTTTAGTGTCACTATCGGCTTTAACACCCTCGAAAATCATGAAAACGACACCCGTGACGAAAATTTTAAAAATGTTCGCAGCCGCCATCATGTATTTACATTTTAACATCACTATCGGCTTTAACAGCCCCCAAAACCATGAAAACGACACCTTTGACGAAAAATTAGAATATATTCGCATCCACCATCTTGGCTTTACATTTTAGTGTCACTATCGGCTTTAACACTCTCGAAAAGCATGAAAACGACACCTATGACGAAAAATTTGAAAATGTTCGCACCGGCCATCTTGGATTTATATTTTAATGTCACTATTGGCTTTAACACCCTCGAAAAGCATGAAAACGACACCCATGACGACAAATTTAATAATGTTCGCAGCCGCCATCTTGGATTTACATTTTAATGTTACTATCAGCTTTAACACCACCGAAAACAATGAAAACGACACCCATAACGAAAAATTAGAAAATATTCGCATCCACCATCTTGGATTTACATTTTAGTATCACTATCGGCTTTAACACTATCGAAAACCAAAAAAAAGACACCCATGACGAAAAATTAGAAAATATTCGCAGCCGCCATCTTGGATTTACATTTTAGTGTCACTATCGGCCTTAACACCCTCGAAACCAATGAAAACGACACCCATGACGAAACATTTGAAAATATTCGCAGCCGCCATCTTGGATTTACAGTTTCAGCAGCTTTCATTATGGGACCAACTCTGAAATCACGAAAAAAATTACGATGTTTGATACAAAAGCTCAATACCTACTCGACCAGCTGATTTATTTTTCGTGATTTACGTGTTGATGCCACAGTGAAAGTTGTTCATAGTAGATGATCCCCTGTGAAAATTTAGTGATAAACAAGTTACCCAGTAATGGTAAAAAAAATACTTAATTTATCAATTCCGGAATCACGACATTTTGACGATCAATACATAAATATACATTCGATCCTATAATCAGAACTCTAAATCTGTGAATCCCGGAATCCGGGATTTGACTATTTTTGACAATTGTTGATAATTACGCGCGGGCGAAGTCACGGTCACGGAATGGAACAGAAAAAATAACTGACTGTATTGGATCAGCGTCAATAATATCGGGACGAACAGACTGTTTTCAGAATGAAGACAGTATACGATAATATTACACTGTAATTCTGACAAGAGCTTTACCCAATTGAGTAGTTTAATTTTCTTAGTTTTTGAGATCATTTTGAACAGTCTGTTCGTTCCGATATTTTTGACGCTGACTGTACTCGTATTAGTCATTTGTGAGATGTGACTGTAATGAAATGATTTTGCGCCTCATTCAATAGAGGTAGGTACGCACGGCTACAGATCAAGCTATACATATCCAGTATAAGCTGATCTCGCATTGTATAAGATTACCTTACAATGAGAGGTCAGTGTAAACTGGACATACATAGCTTGATGTGTAGCCGCGTGCACGTTTGCAGTGAGTGTGGGTCTGATTGTCACCGCGTCGCGCTGAACGAATTGTCGTACTTACACCGCGCGCCACAATATACAAATTGTATTTTATTTATTAAACAAAAAGGCATAGCACGTACAAGTTGAAACTTTTGTATGGTAGCAGAGCTTATTATCACGAATATGTGGGCGCAAATTTATAAACTTAAATTCAATATTTCGCTAGTTGCAAAGTAAAAATACAATTACTTGTGAAGCATATTACTTAGCTGTTAGAACTTTTGTTGTAAGGTATAACTAATCCCTTTAAGTGTATAGGAAATGATTTGAAAAACTTAAATTTTTTATTGAATGAGTTAAAGGACATTTTCAGATTTCCATTGTTCCACAGTACCTATCTGTTAGCATTTTCAGTAATATATACTTTAGATAGTACTAATTAAGAAACAGTGTAGTATTTTAATTTAAATTTTATATTATTGTTATAACACGAAATAATAGGAAATACCTACTTAATACCTATAGCATAACTCTAAACTGTTAGCATTTTTGTACATAGCAATGAATTCACGAAAGTAATCCACTCCGCGAAAATAAAAAACTTTGGAATTATCGAAGGGCATATTCTTTTGTCTACTGGACTATGGACAGAGATGGGTTTTAAGAAAAATTTTAACCAAATAGAATAGTAAAAAATAGTTTGATATTCTTAATAAAAATTTTGAAAGTTGCTCCACAATAATAAACTTTGGCGAAGAACATCTCTGTATTTTCAGCGATAACGACATTTTTTTTAAGAATTTAATAGAATTAGCATTTTTTTAAACTTTAACCGGACAATTATTTAATTTATTTTGTACTAGCTTTTGCCCGCGACTTCGTCCGCGTTTCCGTCATTTTTCGTAAAAAAGTACCATATGTCCTTCCTCACGGTTCAGTGGTTTTGATGTAACAGACAGATTAACTTTCGTATTTTAGTAGGGAAATATAATATGTCAATCCACAATACTGTTGAAAAATATTGCAATAAGGAACCGCAGAATATTATTATTAATAGCTGTGCCCGCGACTCCGTCAGCGTGTAACTCCTTGTATGTTATTAAGTTAATGTATTGGACTGCTAAGCTATCGGGAGTTACACGTTATTGTGAGTCAACCATAAAAGATAGACATATGCTGTTGTGGGATATTTTTTAGATAATTTTATGTAGAACATTTCCGTCATCAATGATTTCTATGTAGCTTTAACCATTAAGGCTGCACACGCGACGGAAGCTTAAAAAATGGAGCAACTTCTCCCGTTTTCCCAACATTTCCCTTCACTGCTCTGCTCCTATTGATTGTAGCGTGATGAAAAGTATACTATAACTTCCCCAGGAGTATGAAGAATAATTGTACCAAGTTTCGTTAAAATCCGTCGAGTAGTTTTTGTTTCTATAAGGAACATACAGACAGACAGACAGACAGACAGACAGACAGACAGACAGACAGACAGACAAAAATTTTACTGATTGCATTTTTGGCATCAGTATCGATCACTAATTACCCCCTGATAGTTATTTTGAAAATATATATCATGTACAGAATTGACCTCTCTACAGATTTATTATAAGTATAGATATTCTGAATAATCTAAAGAAAACCGGGAAAATAAATGCACATTCGCAGCTTAGTCACATCTTGGCAACATAAATATTATTTTCAACATTCAACCTTATTTCAAGCCAGCTAATGGTGACAATAGATTACGCGGTTGTACACCGTTTAAAATAGTAGTCAGTCCGCGCCATAACTACCACGATTACTCTCTGTCAAGAGTACACCGACTAGGAAGAGAGAGGCATGCCTACTGCCCACAACACAGGGTATGTTAAAGTATTTGCGTGCCATAGCTTAGGAATAGGTTCAGTATCGATAAAGAAACCCAGGAAAAAAAAATAAAAAAAATAAAAACAAAATAAAAATGCAAGATCAACCTAATTTAGTACCTACTAACTTAAAATAGCAATCGTTTAGAATTAAAATAATTATAGCGAGCCGTTTTCAGTAGCAAATAATGCGATTAGGACGCGAGAAGTGAAGGACAAAAAAAACCGGTCAAGAGCGAGTCGGACTCCCGCACCGAGAGTTCCGTTCCGATTTCTGAAAAAGTGTGCTATTTAGAGACATCGTATTATTTTTCCTGTAATCTTTACATAAAGTTCTATCAAATAGAATAATTTCAGATTTTTACCCGACTGCGGCGAAGCCAAAAAGGAGGGTTATGTGTTTGAACTGTATGTATGTATGTATGTGTGTATGTCCGTTCCTTTGTTCCCTCGTAACTCCTAAACGAATGAACGGATTTGGATATATACAATAGTCTTTAGATTTGTCTTGGTGGCGCGAGTGTCACTGGCTACATTAACATAATAAATAAAGTAAAATGGCGGATTTGGGGTGACATATTGTAGAGTTCGAAATTTTTTTCTTGTCCCTTCAACCTACTCCATCACATTGCATCGCCTGCACGCACTACTACTTCGATTTCACAAAGCATTCTTTCCTACTTTTTTTCTTTTTCTTGGGCTCCTAAGGGTCCTAGCGTGATGTTAAATATAGAATAGGACCAGCAAATGCAAAACAAATTTTTCAAATCCGACTGGCGGTGTCAGAGATTAGCAGGTTCAAACAAAAAAACAAACTCGAGATAAACGTGTCAGTGTCTGTATACAACGTGTAACGTTAAATGCGCAAAACCTCTTACAGGGTCATTGTACTCATCATTATGAACAACTTTTACTATGGGACCAAATATGAAATCGCGAAAAAAAAATCAGCTGTTCAGTACATTTTGACGAGTTATGCAAACATAAATGTACTGGCTGATTTTTTTTATAATGATGTTTGTTCATAATGATGAATACAATGACCCCTTAAGAGGTTTTGCGCATTTATCGTTACACGTATAATAAACCTACTTACAGAAATAAATATCACTTATGGATGTACTATGTTTACCTGGTTTCACCATCTCATGGTAATAGTCTATGAAGCCACTCCTCAAGTTGAACCGCAGCACAGTGCTCTCACCAATCACATACTTAGTTGAAGCCTTGCAGAAGTAGTTGACATCTATTAAGTAGATGTCTTCATCCAAAATGCCTGATTAATAAAAAGAAAATTACATTATTATCAGAAAAAAAATTAACAACACAATGCTGAAGGCAGAGATGAGTACAGTACACATTTTTCAAACTTAATACTTTGCTTGACAGGAAATCAGACACAAAAGAAGTTTTATTGTTATTACATAGGTACATCCCACTTCTGACTATAATACCTGGTCACCCGTCGTAACATGGTGTCAGAAGATACAGAAGAAAAAGAAGTCACAAAAAACCACAAAAGTAAGTGCCGCAAACAGTCAAAAAAAAAATTCGAGTAAAACGTCGCCGCGTGGTCCAGCCCTAAAATGCCGGAAAATAAAAACGCAAATAATACAAGTTATCCCCTGCCGCCGAGTAATTTCAGCTTAGATATCAACAACTCGAACATGCCATTGGCTTGGAGAAATTTCAACACAAGTCTAGAGATTTACATGATAGCCAACAATTTAGAAGAACAACCAGACAAACGAAAGGTAGCCATTTTACTACAAATCATAGGCCCAGACGCTCTTCAGATATTTTACTCGTTTAACATACAAATTGACAAGATCACCTATAAGGATTTACTCGCCAAATTTGAAGACTACTTCACACCACGTGTCAATATTTCCGTCGAAAGACATAAGCTGTTCAACAGAAAACAAGGTCCAGATGAAGAAATTGAGACATATGCCACGGATCTCAAGAATCTAAGCATCCAATGCAATTTTGAAGGTCTTGCCGATGATATAGTAAAGGACATATTCTCATGGAACTTAAATTCATCTTGCTCGTACATCAGAGAACGTATCCTGATCGAGAAACCATCAACATTTGATGCCGCCGTCAGTCTCGCTAAAACACTAAGAAATACTAGGTTACAGGCTAAAGCTTTATCAAGCCAAGAAGTAAGTGTCGTTGCCAGTCGCCAAACACATCATAGTCAAGAGAGTCGCAATCAAAAAAGTCACAGTCAAAGAAGTCACAGTCGTCAAAGAAGTCATAGCCGTCAAGAAAGTCAAAGTCATCAGTCTCAAACAAGTCAAAGTCGTCAATCAAGTAAATCATCGTCCAGTCAAGAACCTCAATCCAAACAGTCAACCAAGAATTGTTCCAGATGTGGTCAAGTCCACCGAACAAAATGTCCAGCCATAGGAGTCATCTGTAACAACTGCCACAAGCCCAATCACTTTGCCAAGTGTTGCCGCAGCAAACATGTGAGATCCATAGAAGAAGAAGAAGAAAGTACGGGTACTGATACTTATTTCCTAAATAGTCTTTTCACTAATGACATTTCTGTCAGCCAAAAAAACCCTTATCATACAACTTTGTCCATAAATAGTAAGAATGTAGACTTTTTACTTGATACAGGTGCTGACACTAACATTTTATCATTTAACTCTTATAAAAAACTTAATTTGCCATTGAGTAGTTTAAAGAAAAGTAGTCACAAACTATCAACCTTTAGCGGTGAAGTATTACCGACTGTAGGTCAATGCATTCTGTCTGTCACACATAACAACAAACTATACAATGTTAATTTCCACATTATAGATATACCCTGTAGGAACATTATTGGTCGCAACAGTTGTGAGAATTTAAAATTAGTTAAAAGAGTCCATAATGTCCAATTTCATGAGTCACTCAATGTATCACAGCTTGACAAATATAAAGATCTCTTCTCAGGAATAGGTTGTCTTAAAGATTATGAATGTCATTTGTCAATGAAGCCTGATGCTGTACCGTCTATAGATGCCTGTCGTAGAATTCCATTCAGTCTCTTAGAACAATTAAAAGAAGAATTAGCCATGTTAGAAAAAAATCAAATTATAGTCAAAGTCGAGGAACCTACTGAATGGGTAAGCTCAATTGTAATTGCATCAAAGAAAAATGGTAAACTACGCCTGTGCATTGATCCAAGAAAACTTAATAAAGCCATTATGCGTCCTCATTATCAATTTCCAATTATTGATGAAATTAAATCCAGCCTCTCTGGTTCACAATATTTCACTACCTTAGATGCAAACAAAGGTTTTTATATGCTAAAGTTAGATGAAGCTTCCTCAAAACTATGTACATTCATCACACCTCAAGGTAGATATAGATTCCTAAGACTTCCCTTCGGGATAAATGCAGCCCCAGAACTGTTTCATTCCATCATGACAAATAGATTCAGTGATATTCCAGGAGTCAAAATCATGATGGATGATTTCCTAATTTACGGTCAAACTAAACAAGAACATGATTTTAGGTTAAAACAAGTCTTAGATAGAGCTAGAGAAATAGGAATAAAATTTAATAAAGACAAGTCTAATATATGTAAAAGTGAAGTCAAGTACCTAGGACACATCTTTTCTAAAGATGGTGTGAGAGTTGATGAAAACAAAGTGAGAGCCATTTGCAGTATGCCACCACCAAAAAATGTCACAGAATTACAAAGGTTTTTAGGTATGGTTACATACTTAGGCTCATACATAGAGAATTTGTCAGATAAAACTTCTAATTTAAGAACACTTCTGTCCAAAGATAATGAATGGTCTTGGCAAGAGAGACATAATGTAGAATTTAATGAATTAAAGGAATGTATAACAAAAGCCCCTGTCTTGACATATTATGATCAAAATAAACCAATTACACTGTCAGTTGATTCGTCTAAAGATGCCATGGGTGCAGTGATTTGCCATGATAAACACCCCATAGCATATGCTTCAGCTTCATTAAGCTCATGTCAACAGTCATACTCTCAGATTGAGAAAGAGCTGTTAGCAATCCTATTTGGTTGTACAAAGTTTCACCAATATGTCTATGGTCGCCACACTTTAGTTGAAACAGATCACAAACCAATAGTATCGCTGTATAAAAAACCAATTTATAACATTCCACCCCGTCTTCAAAGAATAATGCTAAGATTACAACCATATGACCTGAACGTAACTTACAAACCAGGTAAATATCTTTATGTAGCTGATACTCTGTCTAGAGCAGCTTTACCAGAACAGTCATTACATGATCTAGATTCTGATCTAGATTTACATGTCAATTTAGTCATTAGATCACTGTCAGTTAGTCCAAATAAACTTAAATCTATTCAAGAACAGACTTCCCAAGACAATGAATTGTCACTCTTAAGTAAATATTGCATAACAGGTTGGCCTGAACATAAAAAATTGCTTCCAGACATACTTAGGCCTTATTTTCCTTTAAAAACCGATATACATATAATTAATGGTATTGTCTTCAAAAACAACAGTGTCATTATACCAGTAGCCATGAGAAAAGACATTTTGAAACAGATACATGAAGGTCACCAAGGTATTCATAGTTGCCAAAGATTGGCAAGAAATCTAGTATACTGGCCCAATATGTACTCTGATATAGAAAAATATGTTAATAATTGTCATAACTGTCTCACTAACAGACGCAGCAATTCCAAAGAGTCACTACAGCCCCATGAGGTAAAACCAATCCCTTGGAATAAAGTCGGAGTTGATCTATTTGATTTCAATTCAAACAAGTATGTCATAGTCGTAGATTATTTTTCCCACTATGTCGAGCTTGTAAAGCTAGCAGGTGGTTCTACTAGTAAAATTGTCATTAGTCACCTAAAGTCTATATTTTCCAGACATGGAATACCCAACATTCTAATTTCAGACAATGGTCCCCCATTTAACTCAAAAGAGTTTAATCATTTTGCTTTAGATTGGCAAATACAACATATTACATCAAGTCCCTATTATCCACGGTCTAATGGTCTTGTAGAAAGAACCATAGCCACGGTTAAAAACATATTAAAGAAATGTCTTACTGATAATACAGACCCTCATCTAGGATTATTACAGTATAGGAATACACCTAAAGAAAATATGTATTCGCCTGCCCAATTACTAATGTCCAGGACACTCAGAACTAAACTTCCAGTCTTAGAACAAACTCTGAAACCTAAAATACCTAACTACAGGTCTCTAACAAATAAAACTCAAATAAAAGTGAACAAATCACAGATTTATTATAATAAACATACTAAACCGTTGTCTTCCCTAAACATTGGTGATAAAATTTACTTCCAGAAACAGCCAGACAGTATTTGGACACCTGGTACTGTGTCAGACATAGGTCCACAGCCTAGATCATATACTATTGTCTCCCCGGAAGGTACTTTTCGCCGTAATCGCCAACATATCCTACAGCCAAAACATTCACCAACTGAGTCCGCTCCTAGTAGAAGTTCACTTCAATCCCCATCAGTTCCACTAGACACTGATCCACCGTCGCCTTCCAATATACTGCCGTCGTCATCTCCATCTAATTATCAATCTCCTTGTACAAGTAATCCTATCCAAGAATCTGAAACAAAAACAAACACATCACATACACCAAATAAACAAACTCAACACACAACTTATTCTTCATTCGGTAGAGCAATAATAAAGCCCCGAAGATTTTGAAAATTGGTCTAGATTAAGTTCTTAATTTGTACTTAGTTTTAATTTAATTTACTAAATGTATTGTTGTACAAGCATTGTCTAACCTAATTTTGTTTTGTTAGTAGCTGTCAAAACTTAGTTAAGTCAATTTGATAGACGTCACTGTCAGAACTGTCGCAATGTAAATGTCAGTCAAGTCAACTTGTCACTTCTTAGAGATGTTCCGTTCCACTTAGTCAACTAGTATATAAGAATTTTGTTAATGTTTTAAAAAAAAAAAAAAAAAAAAAAAGAGTATACTTACGTACCATGTTCCACGTAATGATTCCATTTTCTTTTCTTAATAAGGGAGATGTTACGTATGTGTATCAGTCTTTATAAAATATGTATTATCTGTGGTATTTCCGGATCCTGTTGTCTTGTCACCGATTCCGATCGCTCGTCATGTAATGGCTGAATACACGATACATAAAATAGTCTGGTCGTCTTATTTATTTATAATACCTGGTCACCCGTCGTAACACTGCTATAATAGACATTAGCGTCTCAAGTGTTCATAATAGTGGCCGACCCTGTTCAAACTTCAAATTCAGGACCCACGCTCAACATTACACTTGCAACCGCCAGACCAGCAAAGCAGTTAGTGTAAAAAGTGAATGAAGTGAAGGTTTATGACAGTGAATGTAATGTTGCTTTTTCATATAATTCTGATAGTGACTGTAGGCCTTTGCCAAGGCAAATCCAAACTAAATTTGTTACAGTTACAATATAATACTGATAAACAGCCATATGATTAAAGAGACTCATATCCTGTCTCCAATATTATCACATAACATGTCATAATGTTATCCATCCAGGTGTTACTATTTGGCAATATACTACTCTGTTTCATAATTCTCTTTTAATAGTAAAATATCATATGAATAGTATGAAATACAAATAAATATTGGCCACAAAAGATGCACTATTTGACTAATAAAGCTAACATTGTTTTTTTCAATAATAATTTAATAAGTATATTTATCCTGTAAGAATAAAATTTATAATTATACCAAGACTTCCACATAAGCTCAATCAAACTCATCTCATTGTGGAAGCCTGTTTTACATTGTTATTTCGCTCTTCTATCAAACAAGTTGAAGATGGGAAAGTTTGAACTTGTGACACATGCCCGACAGACAGGTGTTGCGCATATGAAACTCATCATAAACAATCTCTAAGGTGAGGCGAGCGTTGACAATCCATTTTGAAGCATTTATTTAAGGTTCGCCCATCAGTGCAAATGGTGACCCACCCATTTCTACCTTAACTTCTTTACAAATAAAAACTTACTTTTATTAAAAGCCTTGGTCTTGACCATGTTCTTAATGTCCTGTATTTCAAATTCAATGGCATCTTGGATTTCCTTTTGTTGATTTTGGATGTCAGTCATCGGGATCCCAGTTGACGTGAACTTTGCAATGAGTTGTTTCTCGTGTTTAGCTCTTGCTTCATAACGGGCCCTGACTTGAGCTGATGCGTTCTGCATTAAAGTGACATATTATTAATTGAATGTACAGATTTCCTTGCTCTACTGATATTGAATACAATAAGGAAGGAAATATTAGGGGGAACACTCGCAATTGGCCTGGTACATTTTAAGGATAAATATAAAGACTGTATTCTTTTGCACATTAACATAAATAACAGCAAAACAAATCCTTATTACATTTAAAAGGAGAAATCTGAATATCGCAAGATGACCCTCTGACCTGGCTTTCTTATCAGCTAATGAGGTTACAGTTAAAATGTAGTTGCCGTGAAATTTAACAATCGTTTTCTTCAAACTAGGTATAATGTTAATTACCAAGTCCTACTAGTTCACAATAGATGCTAGCTAACTGCTAGTGTAGGGCAGTGTGTACCTTGGCAGGCACGGAAAAATAGACAAACACAAACTACTTACCTAGCGTTACAATGTTCTAGAAGCGACTATATGGCTTAGTTATTCTTTGATCAGCATTTTAGGTACCTAGGGTACATACCTTTCAACAAAACAATCTATCCTATCTTTAGTTATATTTTGTAAAGCAAGCAGAAGGCAATGCAATTGTACTTAAAAATATCGTTACCCTCCATTCAGGATCGGCTGCTTTTGAGACATCAACCAAGTTACCGTAATTGATGCCTTTTTTTCGTTGTTCTTCTTTAAAATCAAGCATGAAGTAGAAAAAGGCGTTTTTCTGCGCTTTTTTTGGCATTTTGGGTAGCTATGTTTTAAATGTACTTTCACACTGCAACTGCACGAAAACAAACAAATTTCGATCGATCAAAGCGAAAACGAAAATCAGCCGCCACCGAAAAACTGTAATTGCACCCTCAGGCTCTCGGCAAAATAAAACTCACAGATACCCCGCTTTCCGAATTAGAAAATAATCGCTCACAGCGCTCCACGGCGGGTAATCTCGGAACCAAAGAGTAAAGTAAGTATAGAGAGACTCGGAACAAAATATCCTGGCAGTAATAGACGTATTGTCTATGGTTGAATTCTTCAAAATGACAACCGCCTGTTATTTATAATCTGTGGTATAAAACTAATGTGTGTCCGTAGCACCACTACCGACTATTGTCTACTGTTAATAGTATGTATCTATGATGGATTACTTCTTTTTCCAGAAATAAAGCGCATGTACGTTACCGAACACTGCACGAGTTTTATTAGGTTATGGGCCCAGTCCCGCTAAAATAAAAGTAACTATCAGTAAATCTTTATACAGCACAGTTTAATATCATCATGGCAGCAAATTATTCCTTAAGTGTCCCGAAGCTGAAGGGCAGGGATAATTATGATGATTGGGCATTCGCCGCCGCGCCGTGGAAAATTTTTTGATCCTGGAGGGCATCGACATTACGAAAAGCGAAGCACTAAGTGAGCAAGACAACAGGAAGGCTAAAGCTAAAATGGTGATGACCATTGACCCATCTCTGTATGTACACATCAAAAGTGAAACAACAGTGCACAGCTTGTGGACCAAGTTGAAGTCGTTATTCGACGACTCTGGTTTCACCCGCCGCATCAGTCTACTCAGAAACCTAATCTCCATTCGTCTCGAAAATTGTGACTCAATGACTGCGTACGTAACACAGTTGGTGGATACGGCACAGAAGCTAAAAGGCACAGGTTTTGAAATTAACGACGAGTGGGTCGGATCGCTTTTGTTAGCAGGATTGCCAGACAAGTTCTCGCCAATGATTATGGCCATAGAACACTCAGGGATAAATATTAGTGCAGACGTTATAAAGACGAAATTACTGGATATGAGTGCAGATGTTGAAATAACGAAGTCCGAGAGCGCTTTTATTGCAAAAAATGCGAATCATAGAAATGCACGTCATTCGAACAAAGCCAGAAATCAAAATGGCGTCGGCCATGTCAGTGAAAATGAAAAAGACGACAACTCGATTAAGCCGGTGAAGAACATTAAATGTTATAAATGTAAAAAAACCGGACATTACAAAAGTCAGTGTCGAAATTCTAATACACAGAATGAAAAACAATCAAACGCATTTAGTGCAATGTTCCTGTCTGGTGAATACAGTAATAAAGACTGGTATGTGGACTCGGGCGCGAGCTCTCATTTGATATCTGAGTCAAACAAAAGTTTGTTGACAAATATCTCGTATAATACAGAAACTCGAGACATCGTAGTTGCAAATAAAGAAAGTATGCCGGTTTTATGTTCTGGAGATCTGCAGATAACAACATGTGTTGGAAATTCAGAGTATAACATAAACGTAAACAATGTTTTATGTGTAAATAACCTAACTACAAATCTACTATCCGTGAGCAAGATCATATCCAGTGGCAACAGAGTTGTGTTCAAGAAAAATGTATGTCACATTTATAATCAATCAAATGAATGCATCGGAGAAGCTAAACAAGTTAATGGTGTATACAAATTAAACATTGTTAAGTCAGAGGAGCTATTAGCAGGAATGGCAATGGCTACCAGCAAGACTTGGCACAGGCGTTTTGGTCACATAAATAACCATGATCTGAACACTATGAGAAATGGTGCAGTGGAGGGCTTGAATTTCCAAAATAAGGCAGAAATTGACAAAAGTAATTGCACAGTTTGCTGCGAGGGGAAGCAAACAAGGTTACCTTTTCCTACCAGTTTGTCAAGAAGCAAGGAGGTGCTAAATTTGGTACATGCAGACCTGTGTGGGCCTATGGAAACCAAGTCACTCGGTATGACCAGATACTTTCTATTGTTTGTGGACGACTACAGTCGGATGGCGTTTGTATACTTTCTAAAGTCCAAGGATGAGACATTCACCTGCTTCAAATATTTCAAAAATCTAGTAGAAAACCAGAAGTCAACAAAATTAAAGATTTTGAGAACTGACAATGGTGGTGAATTTTGTTCAGCAGTTATGGAGAACTATCTGAAGCAGTGTGGCATTATACATCAGAAAACAAACCCATATACTCCTCAACAGAATGGGCTTTGTGAGAGGTATAATAGATCTATAGTAGAGAAAGCCAGGTGCCTGCTATTTGATGCTCAATTTGAGAAAATTCTATGGGCGGAGGCGGTCCATACTGCAGTATATCTTAAAAACAGATCTCCGGCTGCGGGTCTTCATCAGAAAACTCCATTTGAATTGTGGATGGATAAAAAGCCAGATGTGAGCCATCTTAGAGTCTTTGGCAGTGTAGTCATGACACATATACCAAAAGAAAAACGTCTCAAATGGGACAAGAAGGCAAAGAAGCTTTTTCTTGTTGGATACGCTGACAATGTTAAAGGTTACAGGCTCTATGATCCCCTGAAACGCACAGTGACAGTAGCAAGAGATGTCATAGTAATGGAACAAGATAATGACAGCTTAACGTCACAGGTTATAGTGCAAGAAATAGGTGACAACATTCAGGATTCAGTGGGGGAAGAGTGTTCAAAATCTGTTCAGGATATATCAGGTTCTGACATGAGTGAAGAACAGACTGATGAACCAGATTTGACGTATGTGCCTGAAGAAGAGAGCAGTAGCTCAGATGACAGCTTCCATGAATCAATGACATTGACATCAGATGACAAAGAGTTTGTTGCTCAGCAACAAAGCCCTGAAATGTCAAAGAAGCGTACTAGGCGTAAACCAGATTATTATGGTTATGCTAACCTGTGTGTGGATGAATTTTCTGGTGAAGAAATATCTCTAAGTGATGCCGTAAAAGGACCAGAAAAGGAGCAGTGGCTCAACGCAATCAGAGAAGAATTGCAGTCATTCAATGCAAGGGATGCATGGGAATTAGTGGACAAACCAGTGAACAAAACAATTGTTAAATGCAAGTGGGTTTTTAAAAAGAAGTTTAATAGTGAAAGTGAAGT
Organism: Cosmia trapezina; assembly: GCA_905163495.3. Lineage (NCBI taxonomy): Eukaryota > Metazoa > Arthropoda > Insecta > Lepidoptera > Noctuidae > Cosmia > Cosmia trapezina. The sequence goes on from LR991050.1 coordinate 4,115,972, forward strand.
GAGGTACAGGGCCAGGTTGGTGGCTAAAGGATTCAGTCAAAAAAGAGGTACAGACTTTAAGGAAACTTTTTCACCAGTGCTCAGGTACTCTACTTTGAGATTACTATTTGCATTAAGTGTAGATCAAAACTTAGATATTATCCACTTGGATGTTCCAACTGCATTTCTGAATGGTTTTTTGGATGAGTCTATTTTCATGGAAATACCAGCTTATTATAATTTTCCAGATTATGAAAATAAAGTACTTAAACTTAAAAGAGCAATATATGGATTAAAACAATCGGCTAGAGCTTGGTACCAAAGAGTAGAAGTACTATTACTAGAATTAGGTTATACCAAGTCTCAGTATGAACCATGTTTATTTATGAAATGTAGTGGAAACATCAAAGTTTATATTGCATTGTTTGTTGACGATTTCTTTGTATTTTACAACTGTAAAGATACTTGTGAAAAGTTGAAACTTGAGTTAAAAGCTAAATTTAACATAAAAGATTTAGGCCAAATTAAAAAATGTCTGGGTATGAATGTAACTGTAGAAAAGAATTCTATTACTATAGATCAGAAAGATTTTATTGATACAATTTTGAAAAGATTTAACATGTCTAATTGTAAAAGTTCTGATACTCCAATGGAAAAGAATTTAAAATTGGAAAAGGCAAAAATAATTTGTTCTGAATATCCTTATCAACAATTATTAGGTGCTTTAATGTATTTATGTGTGTTAACTAGACCAGACATAGCCTTTACTGTTAGTTTTCTTAGTCAGTATAATAACTGCTATAATCAGATACATTGGAAACATTTAAAACGGGTTTTGAAGTATTTAAATAAAACTAAACATTATGGATTAAAATATGTAAAAGGTGATAGTAGTATAATAGGATATGTTGATGCAGATTGGGCTTCATGTACAATTGACAGAAAGTCATATACTGGTTTCATTTTTACTATGTCAGGAAGTTCAATATCTTATGAATGTAGAAAACAAAAGACTGTTGCATTATCAAGCACCGAAGCCGAGTATATGGCTCTCTCTGAAGCTTGTAAGGAAGCAATTTACCTAAAAAACTTACTATCAGAAATAAATAATAACAAAATTGATAATGTACCAGTTACTTTATTAAGTGATAACCAAAGTTCACAAAAGTTGGCAGCTAATCCTTTATTCCACAGAAGGACAAAACATATTGATGTTAGACATCATTTTGTCAGGGAATGTTTAGCAAATAAATCAATAAAAATATCTTATTTATCTACAGCTGATATGCCAGCAGATATGTTAACGAAGAGCCTTTGTCATGTAAAGCATTATAAATTTATAAATAGTATAGGGTTGTCACAAATAAAATAAATAATGTTGGTTTGTTTAATAAATTGAATATAAGTTTTTTTTTGGGTAGACATTATTTTTATAAGTGGGGGTGTTATTTATAATCTGTGGTATAAAACTAATGTGTGTCCGTAGCACCACTACCGACTATTGTCTACTGTTAATAGTATGTATCTATGATTGTATGTAACTCTAACAGACGTATGTGTAACCTCACCGTCACCGTCTTGAATACAAGGTAATGTATGTTTTCAATATTAGATACCACCGAACTTTCCGTACGATTTTCATCATTGTCTTGATGTTTTGATGAATCTGAGTTAGATATTTTCTGAACAGTCTGCATATTTTTAGTATATATTATCACACCACTATTATTATTGAATATAATTTCACGAATGCCTTCCACATAATTATGATTTCGCTGAATCGGACATTGTTAGTAATAATTATCAATGTATTTAATTAATAATTTTATTGTATAGTAAAAGCGCGAAGAGATAACAGTAATAAATCAAACCATCATCCGACAATGGTGAGATCAGACTGTAAATAAATACTAGCGTATTTTATTGTAAAACGCAATGCGCTTATCAATCATAAATCGAATCTATAAAAATATTGCAACTATCGCCCGCCATTAACTTTCAAACCAGAACCAACTCAACGCTGACCTCACTCAATGCGATAATCTTCATGCCTATCACGTGGGAACCACTCACCGCACCCACCGCGCCCCGCAAGACCTACGCCCCCGACCCGCCTAGAACCCTATCGCCACAGCCAACCAACGACAGCGTGGGAACTAATACATTGTACGCCATATTACCTTCTTATCTTACTCACTTCCTCTTCAACATCCTACTTTTTTATACACCAATATAACCTGACCGCTCGGCACCAACCAAACTACATACCACCACGGCTCTTACTTACGCCCCTCTCCCCGAACCTACCTACAACCCTATTGAGGTCAACCGACAACGTCAGAACTAATACCGCAACAGGGTATACCGTTGATAACAAACCTTTAACTTTTTCACTTCTGCTTGAACACTCTTTTTTCACATAAACCAGTATAACCTGATCGTGTGTCTCTACCAAACTACATACCACCACTAGTTATGCTGGACTTCCGGTGAGCGTGAATAAATAGCTACTAAAGACCCACATCACAAACCGTTTCTAGACGTTTTCATGGAATAGAAGAACTGTTTCGTCAGCAAACATCATGACATCGGCTTTGCTGATTTTCATATCAGACCGTTCATTGATGTACACCAGGAACAGGGTCGGAGCAATCGTACATCCCTGCGGAACTCCGTCCGTATGAACAGGAAGCTTCATCGCTAGTCACCTTGTCCTGTGGCTTTGCGGTTATGTTTTCAGTAAGTTTTAGAATAGCATCATGAGTGGACCGATTGGCTCTAAAACCGAATTGGTTTTACTAAAGTATATTAATCGTTTCTAAATATCTTAAAAGCATAAAAAATCTTAATCATTTATTTGCCTGAAACTTAATCAAATCTTTAATCTTAGTTTGCAAGTTTTTCTAATATTTTGGACAGTGTGCTAAGTAGAGAGATGAGTCGGTAGTTGCCAACAATACCCTTGTCGCCAGCCTTAAAAACAAGAGTGACGACCGCTTTTTTAAATGTGACTGGAATGTACGTATGTATTTATTTATTGTAATACAGGGTGACTGGTAATTAGTGACCGATACTTAAACACAAGATTGTACTCATGATAACAAACAACTTTTACTATGGAACTAAACTAAACTAAAATGTAAAGAAAGTAGTAGTGTTTTGGTTTGGCGGTGGCAAGGTTTGCACCCAGACCTTGTTCGGGTTCCATTCCTAATGGTTGGTCCATTCAATTGGTCGAGAAAATTGTTGTTGGAATTTTTTAATAGCTGCCTAGCAAGAAGATTTGTTCCCGGTTGTGAGTTGAGTGAGGTGAGTTGTCGCACACGACATTCCACCAATATCGAATGCTACCAAAATAATCATCTCCATGTTTAACTTTTTTGCTCAAACTTGTGCCGAAGTGCTCACAAAGAGGGAGTATTTTAGGAATGATGAATGTCTGTTGCGAGATTAGCCCGAGTGTTAAAAATGTCTCAGTCTTTTGCATTTTCCCCACATTTTCGGTACCGGGAATCTATGGGAATTTTTTGTATTCCATTGTAGTTGGATTTATTGCTCGCTGCTTTGCCTTTTAGCAGTTGGGATTTTTGGAAAAGGAGCGGGAAGTTAAGGTGAAAAGTAGTGAATATGTTAGTTACGTTTTGTCTGTTAGTAACGTTGAAATGCTGAAAGAGTTTTTGAAGAATTTTCTTTTACCAACGTGTGTTTTAAGATATTTTTATCTACGGTGTACCTATGAGAAGGTTTTCCTTGCTGTTTTTTTTTTTGTAATGCTAGAATTTCTAAGTACTTACCTACTTTTATCTATATATATAAAATTCAAAGTCCTGACTGACTGATTGATTGACTGACTGATATATCAACGCACAGCCCAAACCGCTAGACCTAGAGACTTGAAATTTTGCACATAGATACCTTGAAGAGTGTAGGCATCCACTAAGGAAGGATTTTCGGAAATTCCATCCCTAAGGGGGACAAATAGGGGATGAAAGATTGTATGAAAAATCTTATTCCTTGAGTTACGAGTTAAGTTAGTTTGAGTTTGGGTTGAGTTAGTTTTGTTCCTTGAGTTAGTTCCTTGACTTGAAACTTGGCATGAATATTTATCTAAGTAAATTATAAAGTTTGTCATTTTTAGTTTTCTTAAACTACCCCCTCAGGAGGGATTCGGGGGTGTCAAAGTTTGTATGGAGGAATTTTAACGCGCGTTCCGATTAACTCGAAACTCAGTATTTATACTTGAAACCAAAAATGAAGAATAACGTGTGCGTGTGTGTGCGTGGGTTTTTCGAAAATCTACCCCTAAAGAGGTGAAAAGGGGAAGTAAATTTTACAGGGCAGGTTTTACTGCGGGGCTTGTTAACTAGAAAATTAGTGTAAATAATCTTTCAGTCAAGTTACGGAAAATACAATAAATGATTTTTTGTAAATTCCATGCCTGTGTGGGTGAAAACAGGGAATATAGTTTATATAAACAAAAATATTCATTTGGTTAATTAACTTGAAACTTTGCACAAATATTTGCCTAAGCAAGTAATCAAGTTTGTCATTAATGGTTTTTACCCCAGAGAGAAGGGTCAGAGGGGGAGGAGAGAAGGGAAGGGGGTGGTGAGGAGGGAAAGAGGAAGTGCAGGGGTGATGAGGAGGAAAAGGGGAAGTGGAGAGTATGGTGAGAGGGAGGGGAGGGGTGGTGAGGAGGTAGAGGGGGAGAGGGATAGGAGAGTGTAGTGAGGGAGGAGGGTGTAAAGAAGGAAAGAAGAGGAGGCGAGGAGTTGGCGTGGGTAGAGGGAGAGGGGAAAACGGTGAAGGGGTTGTGAGAGGGTGAGAGTGAGAGGGGTTGGGAAGCGTGAGAAGGTGAGAGGGAGTAGTGACGGGGATGATAAAGGGAGGGTGAGAGGTGTGAGAGGGAAGGAGTTTAGGGTTAGAGTGAGAGGAGGAGGGGGAGGGGGAAGAGGGAGACAAGTGCTTCTACACCTTAAAGTTGCTATTTGTATAGCACTGATTCATTGAAGAAACCCAGCCCGATAGAAATGACCGAAAAATAGAAAGTCGGAAACTTGGAACGGCAAAAAAAACAGGAGTAAATTCCAGTCATGCGTCGGAGCTGACACACATTTTTTTGTTTGTTTGAACGCCCTAATCTCTGGAACTACCAGTCGGACTTTAATAATTATTTTTGCATTTGATAAACCTAATTGTTAGTCTTCCTAAGAAAAAGAGACAAAAAGAAAAAAAGTCAGAAAGAAAGCTAAGCGAAAACGAAGTAATAGCGCGAGCAGGCAATGCGATGCGAGGGGTGGGTCGGGGGAACAATAAATTTCACGCGGACGAAGTCGTGGGCAGAAGCTATCTCAATATAAAATATTATAAAGAGGTAAAATTTGTATGTAAGTTTGTAAGTTTGTATGTTTGTAAGTTTGTAAGTTTGTATGTAGGGGGTAATCTCCGGAACTAATGATCCAGTTCTAAAAATTTTTTCATAAGTAGAAAGCTACATTATTCCCGAGTGCTATAGGCTATAAATTATATTTATATCATGCTTAATAGCCGAGCTATCACAATTTTTGTCTAACAAGTCGGAAAGAAATACCTCTTTAAACAGACTTTTTTGCATGCGCTGCCTAAACGGTTGTTTATAATTGAAAACAATGTATGGCAGTCTGGTCCGTCTTAAATAATTCTACAAAAAAGTCCGCGACACCATATTTCTATCTTTTATATTTTATCTTTTATACATCTTTTATTGCTTTAAAAAAGTATTTTTAGACGTACTTACGTTTGGATGATTATTTAAACAACAAAACATTAATCCTTATCAAAATAAATTATTTTATGATCACAAGGACATCATGGAGATAAGATTTGGCCTTTACAGTATGTCAATTGGTCATACAGTTTCGGAGATAATATAAAATTACTAAAACGCAAAATAACTTTAATTCATACCGGTCGCTCCTGAGCGAACATGTTTAGTGCGGACGTTTTATCAATTTACCCATAGTTGGCGTTGTGTAAATAAGTAATTTTTCTGAATAGCGAGATTTTTCGCGGATTGACGACCCTCTCGATTTATTATTTCAATAATGTCGGTGGAATACAGCGGAAGAGTTTGTTTCTTTGTTAGTTTGTTTGAACGCGCTATCTCTGGAACTACCCCAGTCGGATTTGAAAAAATCTTTTTGCATTTTATAACCCAGTTGTTGAGGAGGGCTATAGGCTATATAACATCACGCTAGGGCCCTTAGGAGTCGAGCGCAAAGTAATAGCGCGGGCAGGCGATGCGGAAGGATATAGGCTATTTAACATCACGCTAGGGCCCTTATGAGCCGAGCGCGAAGTAATAGCGCGGGCAGGCGACGCGGAAGGATATAGTCAATTTAACATCACGCTAGGGCCCTTAGGAGCCGAGCGCGAAGTAATAGCGCGGGCAGGCGATGCGGAAGGATATATGCTATTTAACATCACGCTAGGGCCCTTAGGAGCCGTGCGCGAAGTAATAGCGCGGGCAGGCGATGCGGAAGGATATAGGCTACTTAACATCACGCTAGGGACCTTAGGAGCCGAGCAAAAAGAAAAAATGTCAGAAAGGATGCTTAAGCGCAAACGAAGTAATAGCGCGGGCAGGCGTTGCGATGCGATGCGTCGTTGGGGGACAAGAAATTTCACGCGGACGAAGTCGCGGGCAGAAGCTAGTCAATCATAAATCGAATCTATAAAAATATTGCAACTATCGCCCGCCATTAACTTTCAAACCAGAACCAACTCAACGCTGACCTCACTCAATGCGATAATCTTCATGCCTATCACGTGGGAACCACTCACCGCACCCACCGCGCCCCGCAAGACCTACGCCCCCGACCCGCCTAGAACCCTATCGCCACAGCCAACCAACGACAGCGTGGGAACTAATACATTGTACGCCATATTACCTTCTTATCTTACTCACTTCCTCTTCAACATCCTACTTTTTTATACACCAATATAACCTGACCGCTCGGCACCAACCAAACTACATACCACCACGGCTCTTACTTACGCCCCTCTCCCCGAACCTACCTACAACCCTATTGAGGTCAACCGACAACGTCAGAACTAATACCGCAACAGGGTATACCGTTTGAATCAAACGCAGATTTTGGCGCAATACCGTTTAATTTTTTGGTATAAAATTGTTACAAAAACCACCGATGAAATGCCAGAAAGGAGCGTGCGGCTTACGTGGAGCTCGAATTTGCACTAGTATGTTCCACTAATTATCGTGGAATCTTTCACCTAAGCTGCGTCCCGCGCCGCGCGCTCCTTCCTCGCTCACACATTCACACATTTAAAAAACAAAACCACATACAGATATATCGCGCCGTTCACATCCCCCACCCCAGTGCTGCTAGCAGCACTCATCAGTCAAAGGGATCCGAACGACACGTGGGGCGGACCGCGTCATCATTCCAGACTTCGTTTCAATTTTTACCACTCTGACGCGTCCATCTTTCCCAGGGCACACCTCCCTAATCAGGCCTTTTGGCCATACGTTTCTAGGGCCGTTTGGGTCGACTACAAGTACCAGATCTCCCACTTGCAGTGGTCTTTGGTCTTTGTTCCACTTTTTCCGTGGTATAAGGTCAGGTAGCACCTCTCTCACCCATCTGTTCCAAAACATGTCTGCTAATCGCTGGGATATTCGCCATTGCTTTCTTAGGAATAAACAGGAATCATCAAATTTGCCGAGCTGCGGTGAGTTCAAAGATGTCCCAAGTAGAAAATGGTTTGGTGTCAATGTTTCCATGCTGCCAGGTTCCACTGAAACATGGGTCAGTGGTCTACTGTTTACTATGCTCTCGACTTCACTTAACAGAGTATTTAAAACCTCTTCCCGTGGAGCTCTTTCTTTGAGTATAATTTTTAATGACGTCTTCACACTACGGATGAGCCTTTCCCATGCCCCACCCCAGTGAGGGCTAGCCGGCGGTATGAACGACTATTTAGTGCCGTGATTCTCAGCCTCGTTCTTCATGACTTCCTCATCCAATTCCGTAACTGACCTCTTCAGTTCAGCGTCAGCTCCTCTAAGGTTAGTCCCGTTGTCAGAATATATGTGACGGGGCCATCCGCGTCTTGCGGCCATGCGTCGAAGAGCCATAATGAAGGAGTCAGTCGTCAGTGAGGCAACAGTTTCTATGTGAATGGCTCTTACTGTGAGGCAAGTGAACAGCACTCCATATCTTCGTTCGTGACGTCTTCCAATAGTGACCTCCATTGGCCCGAACAAGTCTACTCCACAGAAGGTAAATGGACGTTGATGGTGACCCACCCTTGCTTCAGGTAAGTCTCCAATCCTTGGTATTTCCGGTTTACTTTTCCTTAACCTGCATAGCATACATTTAGTTACTACGCTTTTTACAGTTGGTCGCAATCTGATAACCCAGTATTTTTGTTTTACCTCATTGACAACGGTCTCTTGATTTCCATGGGCAGCGTTGACATGGTGGTGCCGTATTATCAACCGAGTTATATAATTCTGTCCATCTAATATTGCAGGTCTTTTCATTTCAGGTAGCACGTCTGCAGCAGCATCGATTCTCCCTCCAGCTCGCAGTACTCCATGCTGATCAAGGTAAGGTGACAAGGTAAGTAATTTACTAGTGGTAGGTATTGATTTCAAAACTTTTAGCAGGGCGATCTCTTCACTGAACGACTGCGCTTGTGAGTAAATAAGGAGCAGGCGCTCAGCTCTGTCCATGACGTCATCTTGCTGCTCTAATTTATTTACAACCTTTAGTCCCATATCAACAAAGGTAAGTACTCTTGATGTAGATCTCAGTAAGCGCAACCATGATGAAAAACGCGTAGGCTCAGGCACAGGTAAGTTTGCGGTTTCATTTTGAAGCATGACGGTTAAACATTCCAGTAGTACATCTTCTTTTCCAGGTTGTATAATATTTTGCGGCCAATGGGCGCAGTCTCTGTATAAAAAAGCAGGTCCATACATCCATTCATTTCGTAAAACAGAGCAGTCATAGCTTTCTCTTGTTGCGATGTCAGCGACATTTATTTTAGTGGGTACGTATCGCCATTCACTTTTATCTGTGAGGTCGTCAATTTCACCCAACCGATTTGCCACATATGTTTTATAATTACGGGCATCGTTATTTATCCAATGAAGCACTGTTGTTGAATCGCTCCAAAAGACTCGTCGCTCAGCCTTCATCTTATGTTCTTTATTAATTGAGTCCGCTAGTCTAGCTGCTAACACCGCAGCTTGTAGTTCTAAACGTGGAACAGTAATCGGTTTGCTCCCCACAACTCGACATTTACTGGCGATGAATGCTATGCGCACATTTAACTCGTTGTCAATCCACCTCCAATATGCGACGGCGCAGAACGCTTTTGTTGAAGCGTCACAAAATATATGCATCTGCAGGTGCCTATACCCACATGGCGTAATAGTCTTTCTATTGTCACTGTTACTAGGCGCGTGCGACGTACCCCGCGTAGCACTCGTAGAATCTGCTACGCTCGTAGCGCTGTACTCAGCTGTAGCCGTAGCACCCGTAGACTCAAGGTGCGACGATAGCCGCACGCGGCCCGTCACGCGGGTTTGATTTTCTGTCTCGCTCACTCCAATGGTAGCTGCTGGATAGTGTCTCGGCAATCTTTCGTCACGCAGTGATTTTAGTAAACAAATCCATTTTTGCCATTTTTCGTAGATTTCGTCGCTAACGGGATCATCCCAGCTGATATTGAGTTGCCATGTCTCTTGTAAAATGATTTTTCCATTAATTGTAATCGGCGATAGAAAGCCGTAAACATCAAATATTGACATAACAACGCTTAACATTTCTCGTTTCGTAGGCCTTTTTTGCCCGCTGATAATAGCAGTTGGGATACGTTTGAATGACACGTCGAATCTTAATGAGTCGTCTTTTGGATTCCATATTAATCCTAGTGTACGTTCACCGTCGTATTCTGTTTGTCCGACCTTGAATGTCACATCCGTCGAACGTAGGCTTTCTTGTGGCAATTTATTTAACACGGCTTGACTGTTGCACGTCCAATTTCTTATATCAAAACCTCCTTGTTTATGGATGTGTATGACGTCATTCACAAGCTTGATTGCCGTTTCTTCGTCTTCTATACTGTCGATATAATCGTCCATGTAATGTTGTTTACAAATAGCTTGTACAGCGGCCGGCATAGATGACTTAAACTGTTCGGCATTTTTATTTTTAATAAATTGTGCTACGAAGGGTGAGCAGTTAGCACCAAATATAAGTGAACTCATTGCATATGTTTTCACTGGTTTGTCTGGTGATTCTCTCCACAAGAATCGTAATGCATCTCTGTCTTCTTGTATAATTTTTATTCTAAGAAACATATCTTTGATGTCGCCAGTTACAGCGATTTTGTTTTCTCGGAATCTTAGCATGGTTCCGTATAATGAAATAAGTAGGTCGGGTCCTTTCAAAATGTAATCGTTCAAACACACTCCATTTGTTTTGGCGGCAGCGTCGAACACCAATCTTAGCTTTTGTTTGTTGGGGTTATCGACCCCGAAATGAGGTAAGTACCATACTTTTCTTGAGAGGTCAGATGTAATAGATTTGTTATTTATTTCAGAAGCGTAGTCATTGGAGATGAGATGTTCGATCCGTTCCTCGTACCGCGAAGCATAGCCTGCGCTGCAGCTCATCTTCCTCTCGACGCCTCGTAGTCGTGACATCGCGTTATGGTACGAGTCAGGCAGCGTACAGTTGTTGTCTTTCCATGGTAAGCTCACGTGCCACCTGCCTTTGATTAGTGTAGATGTTTGTTCCAGGTGGTTCCAGGCACGCTGTTCTTCAGAGTTCTGCCGTGGTTTAGTAGAAGAAACCCCCATAGATTCGACGGAGAAGTAACGTCGAACGTCTTCGTAAAGATCATGAAGGTTGCGGCTCACAGAAGTATTTTCTGTATCATTATCCACAGTGATGAGGAACGTGGAATGCTGAATGCGCGCTGGTAAGTATCTATGTGGCACTACGCCATGGAGGCACCAACCCATGGCCGTACGGGTGGCGCATGGCTCGTTCCGTCCGCCTGCTACTATCTCCAAAGGTAAGATTAAATGACAGTTATCCTGTCCGATTAGCACTTCCGGTTTAAGTTGACCAGTACTCAGGACGTCTTTAAGCTTGCGTAAGTAATCATAGTTCTCGCATCTCACTGACGCTAAGTCTTGTTTAGGTAAGTTGAGTTCATTTACACTACGTGCACTGATGTTATATCTTTCACCGAGTGTATTAGATACAGTCAAGTCCATTAGTTCTGTGTCGCACAATAGTTCAGTGTTATCCCATGCACCGCGCACCCGCATTGCCTGCTTATGCCCACTCACTCCGGCGCGCGATGCTAGTGAAGCGCTTATCATTGACACTGTCGAGCCGTCATCGAGTAACGCGCTCGTGCTAAACACACCGTTAGGTCCGTGAATGTTTATCGGCACTACTTTTAATAACACTGACCAGTTATTATTGTTCGAATTAACATGAGTAACGGTTTCACTTTCACGGGTTTCAGTCTCATTTGTGGCGCTGTGTTGCTCGGATTGCGCCGCCACTGTTATGTTATTGTTACTTTGCCGCGAGCTCGGCACAAAATGCAGCAAGCGGTGGTGGGGCTCCGCGCAGCTGTCGACGTCACACGCGGCGGCGGTACACGATTGCCTATCGTGTTTAGATAACAGGCACTTGTAACATAACCCGGAGCGTTTCACGTACGACCACCGATCCTTACGTAAGGATTTTTTTAAACTTTTTACAGTCTGTCAAATCGTGTTTTGATGTACGGCAGAAGCGGCATTTGTTATCACTAACACTTTGTTCGTGTTTTTTAGTTTGCAACAACACAGTTTGTTCGTTATCATGATATTTACGTTTACTGTCCCATCGAATGTTCATCAAACCGGCACTACTCGTAGCTATCTTAACAGCTTCTTCACTCAAAAAGTCACTTAGTATGTCTAGCCTACACTTTTGTTGCTCCTTTATTAATGGAAAACTGTAGTCTGCCCACTTTGATAGCAGCACGGTAGGCAACTTAGTTAGCACCATGTTGACTACATCAACACCCTGTAAGTACTCCTGTCGTTTGAGTTGTCGAACCGAAGCAACAAAGTTTTTTATTTTCACACTAAATGGTACTATGTCTTTATGATAATCTTGCGGTAGTGGATTTAACTTTTTCACGTCATGTAGAATTCTTGATATTATTATGTCCGAGTTTCCAAATTGTAGTTCTAACGTAGACATGATTATTTCTGTCGATGTAGAACTTATCAACAGCGCTGACACAGCCTCTTTAGCGGGACCTCGGAGACATTTTCTGAGACGCCATAAATTTTCCCTCTCAGTAAAATTACACATGATCGTGGACTCCTGGTACGCACTTTTGAAAAACAGCCATTCCATTGGGTCACCCGTAAACCAAGGTAGTTCTCGTGGTGTGCTGATGCGGCTGAGTAGATTAGCATTGTGGCTAGTGGGTATGGAAGTGGTGACTAAATCCTTGAGTGCGCTGGCTAACTGCTGAACTGCACCGTTAGTGCCGCCGCCCTCCGGCAGCAGCGGGAACAGGGGGTCTGAGGTTGCTCCTTGTGCGTCAACCCTCTGTTTCTCCAGTTCGTGTTGGCTGCGCTCCAACCACTCCTCTATGTCCCTGCCACCACATTGTGCTTCCGACGCTGGTGGACTGTATTTTGCCTCAAGAGCCGCTATATCAGCAGCTAACTGCTTATCTACGAGTTCCATTTGAATTCGAGCTTTTTCTTTCGCCGCCTCCATTTCGAGCTTCTTTCTTTGTGCAACTACCGACGATGATGACGTCCTTGTTTTTGAATGTTTCGATTTCTGAGACGTGTGTTCGCATTTTTCCTCTACTTTCACACTTTCAACTGGTGTCTCTGATACTCTTGAAGAATCGATCACCTTCGACTTTCCATCATCTGCTTTGGTCGATGATTGCTCTTCATCCATCCGAAGTCTTTGTTTCTTTGTGGTACTACGCGTGTTAACCATCTTGTTCTGCGGCGACGTGTGGTGATAGAATGATCCGGCTGAAGGGCCACTGAATCAAACGCAGATTTTGGCGCAATACCGTTTAATTTTTTGGTATAAAATTGTTACAAAAACCACCGATGAAATGCCAGAAAGGAGCGTGCGGCTTACGTGGAGCTCGAATTTGCACTAGTATGTTCCACTAATTATCGTGGAATCTTTCACCTAAGCTGCGTCCCGCGCCGCGCGCTCCTTCCTCGCTCACACATTCACACATTTAAAAAACAAAACCACATACAGATATATCGCGCCGTTCACACCGTTGATAACAAACCTTTAACTTTTTCACTTCTGCTTGAACACTCTTTTTTCACATAAACCAGTATAACCTGATCGTGTGTCTCTACCAAACTACATACCACCACTAGTTATGCTGGACTTCCGGTGAGCGTGAATAAATAGCTACTAAAGACCCACATCACAAACCGTTTCTAGACGTTTTCATGGAATAGAAGAACTGTTTCGTCAGCAAACATCATGACATCGGCTTTGCTGATTTTCATATCAGACCGTTCATTGATGTACACCAGGAACAGGGTCGGAGCAATCGTACATCCCTGCGGAACTCCGTCCGTATGAACAGGAAGCTTCATCGCTAGTCACCTTGTCCTGTGGCTTTGCGGTTATGTTTTCAGTAAGTTTTAGAATAGCATCATGAGTGGACCGATTGGCTCTAAAACCGAATTGGTTTTACTAAAGTATATTAATCGTTTCTAAATATCTTAAAAGCATAAAAAATCTTAATCATTTATTTGCCTGAAACTTAATCAAATCTTTAATCTTAGTTTGCAAGTTTTTCTAATATTTTGGACAGTGTGCTAAGTAGAGAGATGAGTCGGTAGTTGCCAACAATACCCTTGTCGCCAGCCTTAAAAACAAGAGTGACGACCGCTTTTTTAAATGTGACTGGAATGTACGTATGTATTTATTTATTGTAATACAGGGTGACTGGTAATTAGTGACCGATACTTAAACACAAGATTGTACTCATGATAACAAACAACTTTTACTATGGAACTAAACCGGAAATCGCGAAAAAAATCAGCTGTTCCCTACATTTATGTCAAAATGTAGGGAACAGCACATTTTTTTTTTGCAATTTTAGATTTGGACCCATATGGTTGATTGTTATCATGAGTACAATCATCTGTTTAAGTATCGGTCACTAATTACCAGTCACCCTGTATTACAATAAACAAATATATCTATATCTATACTCTATATCTATACATATAATAAATCTGTAGACGAGGCGTTTCTGTACATTGCAAATATTAAAAAAAAAAATAGTTGGGGTGTTAAAGAATCACCAACAGATGCCATTTCTACCATTTTTGTCATTTTTGTCTGTTTGTCTGTTCGTCTGTTTGTCTGTTTGTCTGTGAGAGTTCATAAATGTTTGTGCAAGTATCACGTCAAAAGTACAAAACCAATGTGGTTAAATTTTATACTCAAATATTGTGTGTAACTCAGAGTTTTACTTAGTTTTTGTTTCATCGCAATCGCTTCAGTCTATCAAAAGATATATGTATTTAAAGTGTTCAAGAAGAACTTTTCATTACGGTGTCTTCATACACGTAACGACATCTATTGATACCAAATGGTACTAACAATAAAAATCGCTTTATAGGGGTGGTTAACCTGATGGGTCGATCCAGCAGGTTCAGCCGCTACGCTTCCCGGGGTTGGTTAGTGGATGGGTGAGCATCTTTACATACCGAGACTCCTCCGTGCCTCGGAAAGCACTTTAAGCCGTTGGTCCCGGCTGTTATTCGTGGATCTTTGACAGTCGTTACGGGTCGTCAGAAGCCCGAAAGTCTGACAACCAGTCTTACCAAGGGGTATCGTATTACCCAGTAACTGGGTTGCGGAGGTCAGATAGGCAGTCGCTCCATGTAATATACAGGTATTCAGCTGCATCCGGTTAGACTGGAAGCCGACCCCAACATAGTTGGGAAAAGCCTAGGCAGATTGGTTCTATTGATGGTTGATTAGTAACGCTAAAAGAATTTCAAATATAAAAAACCGGTCAAGTGCGTGTTGGACCCAGGGGCGGCTGCCCCTTAAGTGCGCTCGTGCGCTGCACTACCAGATTTTAACAGGTGTAGAAAGAAACCCAAAATGTTTAATACATCTGATTACCTATCTATTTAATACTTACGAAATAATGACGAACCAATTAAACTCTTTGCTAAACTATTTAAGACTTATTTTCGCTGTAAAGAAAATTCCTCGTGCGCTAGGCCGAGCGCACGGCGAATGCTCATACAACTTCTATGAGATACGAGCTAAAACGCCTAGCGCGTGAGACAGAAGATAGTGGGTACAAACTGTATGGAGTGGAGTAAAAAGTCCATTCTCGTGCGGCGCACGGGCGCCGAACTTGACCGAGCCGAACCGAAGATTACCGAGAGCTGCCGAGTGCCGCCGCGATTGTGCCGCGATGTTTTGTTTACGTGAATAGTAGTGTTTATTTATTTTGTTTTAGTATTCGTTTAAATTCTGAAAGGATTTGATATAATTATGTGGGACAGTGTGTGTGTGTGAGCTGTGAAGATGAGGATTAACTTTGACTAAGTATATTAAAAACAATAAAAAATATTTTCAAAACAAAGTAGAAATAAAATCGATTGGACCGCCAAGGTCATTTTCTTAATACATATAAAACAAGAGTTCAAAACGAAAATGAAGCATTTACTCGAAGTTTTAAAACTGAAATGTACTTACATAGAAATTGAGCGCCTTTGTTTTCCTTGTATTATTTTTGGCGGCGATTCAATCATGTAGGTACCAAACCATAATAAAAAGGTGATCGAACATTTCGTTTCGGAAAAAGTCGACGAATTGATAAAAAAGTACCTTTAAACAAAATGTCGATGTCGTGTTATTGCATTTTTCAATCCTAATATTAATTAGTGAGTTAGTAAAGTGCACCACCAGTTCCATGACCCACCAGCCGCCACTGGTTGGACCACCCACAATGAAGGGTTCCGTAGTTGGGATGAATTTATCCCAAGAACAAACTTAACATTGTAGTTGGAAAACATATTCTCCCATACATTCCAACTGTAAATGTAAGTTTGTACTCACAATATTGAGAGATTTACCATGTTATTTTATGACCACAGACTATTCTTATAGATTTTCCTGTAATCTACAAGTAAAGAACTATTCTCTGTATTTTTTTTCAAAACTTTAGGCTCAGTAGTTTCGGAGATTAGGGGATATATTGGTAAATTTTCATCTATTTTCTTAAATAATTAATATAATTTAAAAAAAATATATATATATTTGAGACCCTCATATTAACTAAGCCCTTTCATCTGATATATCACACGGTACAGTTTGCAAAACTTTTTTTTTTAAATTTTCTTATTTGCCCCACAAAAGTGACCCTCATATCCAAAATCCATTTATTTACTTTACCTACCTGTCCGCGTTTGGGTCACAGAAATTCGTAATTCTTATATGTACCAAATTTTAACATAATGGGTCCAATAGATTCGGAGCAAATTAGGTGTGACAGACGGACAGACACACGAGTGATCCTATAAGCGTGCCGTTTTTAGGGTTCCGTACCAAAATGGTATAAAAGGAACCCTTATGGTGTGACTCAGTCTGTCTGTCACAGCTGGATATCTCAAGAACTACTAATGCTATCAACTTGAAATTTGGAACAGTTTTAGATGACGTTTAAACAACTATTTTGCAAATAAGCAAGAAATAAAAATATTTTAATTTTTATTGCAACAGGGACTGAAAGGGTGTCTTAAAAATTCATAGTGGGGCTACTAGGCCATGTGGGGTATAATATGAAAGAGCGCTGTTTGCACAATCTCAAAAAAAATTTTTTTTTTTAAGGCCACATAGTTTCGACTTTTGATGAAAAATGTAAAAAAAACTACCGCCCCCCCCCCCCTTTTTCTATGTGATAGAAGTGTATGTAAAGAAAACAGGAAAAATAAAAAGATGTCTCTAAATAGCACACTTTTTCAGAAATCGAAACGGAACAGTCGGTGCGCGAGTCTGACTCGCTCTTGACCGGTTTTTTTTCTTTTGAGGTATGGAACCCTAAAAATGGGCATATAATTGTAAGATGATAGTTAATACTAATAACTGATGTGGTGTTCTGAGTGAAAAAGAATGCAATGTCAGATATAATAATCCAATCAACTTTTCATACACAGAGAAGGTGAGGGGGAGGGTTTGAGAGGGTAGGGTCAGGGGGACGCGGTGAGTGAGAGGTTGGGTGAGAGGGGGGTGACGAGCGCCTTAACACCTTAATGTTACTTTTTGACCGAAAAATAGAAAGTCGGAACGGCACAAAAAAAAAGGAAACGCCAGTCGTCGTCAGAGCTGACACACACACTTTTTTTTTAAATCAAACTGGGTACCTTTGTAAGTTTATATATTGTACGCAGAGCGAGCTTCCAGTTAACCACTGTATCTGATAGATGTTGTATAGACGGAATCGCGGTGTCAAGATTTTCCGCAGAAGAGTGACACTTTTTCAGTCATAAAATAGATGCTGTCCTGGAATTCCGGTCTCTGGACCTGGATTTCTCTCTAGAGGTCGAGATTATTTTGAGGCATCTTTGTAACCAACTTCAAAAAGAAAGAAGTTTTCAATTCTTCTGTTTTTAGGGTTCCGTAGCCAAATAGTACATAGAAAGGTAAGTCTTGTCATTACGTCCTGTCCGTCTGTCCGTCCGTATGTCACACACCTTATGTTTGAAAGAGTTTTCTCCAGAGATGGTGAAGATCTGACAGTTGAACTCCTCAATAACTTACAGTAGGTATACGTACTGTGATTTGGTACAGAAATCAAAGAAAATTACTGGCTATCCGTGGTCAACTAATTATGGACTTCAATGGTTTTTAAAAGTTTTGCCTCCATAAACATGGATGTTCACGGTATAAACGAAAGACAGTTTGATGCGCAGTCCAAACCGCACAGATCCATCCGCGGTTTGGAACGCAGTCCACAGATCCGTGGTCCAAACTGAAGGTACCTACGTGTAAACCCCGCTATTCGTTCTTTCCGAAACGATAGTTTGGAATGGCGCGTTGTGTTTCCAGCAGTCCGAATACGTGTTAAACCCCGCTATCATAAACCGCAGTAACTGCAGGGCTGTGGTAGAGAACCCCAGGTAGCGGTTCCCACCTGGCAAGATCGCAAGATTCTTCATTTTTATTGGAGGAGTGATACCTACACCATATCTAAGCGACACGTTATGTATTGATTTCCGACATGCACGCGAACGAAGTCGCGGGCACAGCTAGTACATACATAAAGCAAGGATATGCTTTATGTATGTATATATTGTATATTTAAGAATTTAAAGCCACTTAAGAACCATAATAAGAGCCACTTATCGAGCAAGTGTGCTGAAAAACGTTGTTTGGAACGCGTGAGCATTTGTCATTGCACACTTTTATCACTAAAATTATGAACTCAGCTTACCTCAACATCATATTTGACGGGCACGTGCTGTCCAGGAACGATCGGGATGCCCACTAGGGGGCAACAGCTGTCCAGGATCGTGAATGCCCAGCGTTTGGTGCGCGAAGTGGTGCATTTTACCGCCTTGTCGATCGATTCGTGGTGCTGTTCGACAATTAAAAGGGTATTATTTCGTTAGTGCCCGGTTGCTGGCAATAGGCTCGCCCCCTATTACATGGGACTTAACATATCTGGCGGAATGTGGGTGTACTAAAGGTACACCTCTGCTCGCCCCCTATTACATGGGACTTAACATATCTGGCGGAATGTGGGTGTACTAAAGGTACACCTCTGCCCAACCCTTCGGAAAAGACAGGCGTGAAGTAAAGTTGTGTTTTTATTACTGTTAGACATGCATGACGTCATTCGTAACTATACGTAAGGGGTCGCATTCCACTCAGTTGGCTCATATCTTAATCGACTTATTATTGTATATGCGGTGGATTAAAAGCTTCTATGGCGATACTAAAATACCTACTAGAATTAACACCTTCGGCGCCACGTTAATCTTTTTAGCCGTTAAGCCGTTGGTCCCGGCTGTCATTCGTGGATCTTTGACAGTCGTTACGGGTCGTCAGAAGCCCGAAAGTCTGACAACCAGTCTTACCAAGGGGTATCGTAGTACCTACCCAGTTACTGGAAGCCGACCCCAACATAGTTGGGAAAAGGCTAGGCAGATTGATTGTGTGGACATTGTGTATCCAAAAGTATACACATCTTTCAACTTGGTAAAAACATTCTTATCTTTTTCTACTCATTTTTTTCGGTATAAATGGTCTGGGAATCGGTTATTTTTCAAAAAAGTTCAGCTTTTTGAATTTTTGGTTCTGGTGCTGAAAGTGTTAAGCAAACAATCCTAACGCGTAAGAACTACAGACATAGATCTAAGACATAGATCTACTGCTACTTCTTCTAGACAACATACCTCGACGTAAACGAAGTGAAAGTAAAAGAAGTCTTACAGTGTGGCAATAAGGTAACATAATTGTTTGTTATGGTGCGACAGTGGTGTACAAGATAGGATAGATAAGTATAAAGTAGTTTTCTATGGATTTGTCGCATCTGTAATCATCATAACCTCTTACCTCATAGGTGTTTTTACCATAAAAAAACACCTATAAGGTAAGAGGTTATTATTGTATATGTCAAATAGTATTAAGTATAACAAGTACCTTGGCGACCGAGCTCTGCTTGAGTGAAAATAGAGAAAACGAATTTTCCCAGAAATGAGACCTAGCTAGATCGACTTGTCGCCCCTGTAAACCCTTATACTGTTACTTTCATCGAATCGTTAGAACCGTTTTCGAGAACGTGATTACAATATACAATCAATCTGCCTGGGCTTTTCCCAACTATGTTGGGGTCGGCTTCCAGTCTAACCGAATGCAGCTGAATACCAGTATTTTACATGGAGCGACTGCCTATCTGACCTCCACAACCCAGTAACTGGGTAATACGATACCCCTTGGTAAGATTGCTTGTCAGACTTTCGGGCTTCTGACGACCCGTAACGACTGTCAAAGATCAACGAATGACAGCCGGGACCAACGGCTTAACGTGCTTTCCGAGGCACGGAGGAGTCTCGGTATGTAAAGATGATCACCCATCCACGGGCCAACCCCGGCAAGAGTAGCTTAACCTGCTGAATCGACCCGTGCGGCTGTTATTACTTAGCCACGAGCTCCTAGTATTACAATTTACATTATATACAAATATTACTCATTTAATAGTACAGCATAATCACAAATCGTAATTTATTCAGAACCTCAGAACTTACCTCACACCCCAGCCCCGGATTGTACTTGAAAGTGTCCTTCCTGAGCTGATCCAGCGCCAGCGACTCTTTGGCGAATCCTTCGTTTGAACGACTTTTGATGCTATCGATGAGATGGTAGAACAGCGTATCTAGCTTATAAATACGAAAGAGGCATTCATCCTCCCCTGGAAATAATAAAATAGTAAATAAAAAAACCGGCCAAGTGCATGTCGGACC
This sequence comes from Cosmia trapezina, assembly GCA_905163495.3. Taxonomy (NCBI): domain Eukaryota; kingdom Metazoa; phylum Arthropoda; class Insecta; order Lepidoptera; family Noctuidae; genus Cosmia; species Cosmia trapezina. The sequence continues at coordinate 4,136,535 of LR991050.1, forward strand.
ACGCACAATGAAGAGTTCCGTAGTTGAAAAGAATTTATCCCAAAAACTTAACATTGTAGTTGAAAAACATGTCCTTCCATGCATTGATATACGACACGGTATATTCTCCAACTGCAAAAAGTTTGTAATCCCAAAAAAAAAATTTTATGTGATAAAATTACAAATTAACGATTTTCGGACTTTTTCTTTACTTGCGCTTTGCTTCTTGCCGAAGTTCATGATTCTAGGTCAACGAGAGGTACCTTCAACTACAGACATGTGTGTATTTTCGCCCTTACATAATAATGGTTAATTATACTGAGTAGGTACAGACACTCTTTATTCAAGATATGATATTATGGAATGACAGCTATCCAACAGATACAGGATATGAATGTTGGGGTCAAGTTTATTAAAGTTTCATGCAACTGATACTTTAAAGCGCATTCCACACTGGGAATGAAGCGAAACGAGTGGACAAGGTCAGGCAAAGTCAGGTATAAGTAGGATTCAAACTTAATGGCGGCTCGGAACATCGTACGTTCCGCTGCGCAGAACGCAATATTAAGGTATCAGCGGGACGTAAAGGGACATGGCGGCGGGGCACATCCCCGCGCGCCCTCTCTCTTACCCGCACTAGCCCTACGCGTCTTCGCCTTTAGTGTGTGACACACAGAGTACATTATACTATACTGACTGGTGTGTGAGTTACGTCCGTATACTGCATACGCGCGCGCATTCCTGCTTTCGTACAGTCGAGCTCGTAATAGTTTGTTGTTGTTTGTTAATTGTTATGTTAAGTTTTTTTATGTTATTGATCCATTAAGTTTTTTATTGTTATTGACGGCTTTGTTATTATTTGTTGGTTATTTACGTTAAGTTTTAGACTGTTGTTGGTTGTGCAGAAAATACTTTGGTACTTATTATTGTGTAAAAATGCCTCGCGGACGATACAACGTTTTACGCAGGCAAACAAGAAAAATGGTGTATAGCGTCATACAATTTATGAAAAAGGAGAATGAAGACGGTGTCCAAATACCTTTGAAATTAATTCAAAAACGGGCGGCGGCAGCTACTGGCGTCTCACTAAGGACTGTGCAAAGAATAGCTGCAACAGCAAATGAGTCGGACATGTTAGCCGTCTTTCGCACACCTGGCAAAAAAAGGAGGGGAGTCAAGAGAGTGACAGGTATTGATGGTTTTGATCAAGGTGTAATTAAAAGGTGTGTTCACAACTTTCACGTTACCGAAAAAGAATTGCCAACACTCAAGCAATTACAAAGAAAATTAAAAGACGACATAAATTTCAACGGTTCTATAACCAGCTTAGGCCGAATACTAAAACAATTAGGGTTTCAATGGAAGAACACCCAAAATGAGAGAAAAGTGTTAATAGAGCAGTCAAATATTCGGTTACAGCGCATCGAATATCTGCATAAAATTACTAAGTATCGCTCGGAAGGCAGACCCATTGTATATACCGACGAGTCATATGTCGATTCTTCCCACAGCAAGTCGAAGTCTTGGGGCGATGGGTCACTTATGGGGGTTAAAAAAAAATTTTCAAAGGGTCAAAGAGTAGTAATTGTGCACGCCGGTTCTGAAGCCGGTTTTGTACCCAACGCACTTTTAATGTTTAAGGCGGGTACGAAAACCGGCGACTATCATGATAACATGAACTATCAAAATTATGAAAAATGGATCAGGAGTCAACTCGTTCCAAATTTGCCAGCAAATTCAGTTCTTGTGGTAGACAATGCTTCTTATCACAATAAGCAAGAAGATCCTGCCCCTACCTCAAATTCAAAAAAAGCAGACATGCAAACTTGGCTTCGTGAAAAAAATATTGAATTTGATGACACAATGCTGAAGCCACAGCTGTACAAGTTGATTACTCAAAATAAAGATCGCTTCAAGAAATTTAATATCGATAAAATACTTAGAGACAACAACCACTCAGTGTTACGCCTTCCGCCTTACCACCCCGATTTAAACCCCATCGAGATGGCATGGGCAGCCATTAAGCAATACGTTGCAAAAAAAAACGTTAGCTGGAATGTAAATTCGGTCATAGAATTGGTCCAGCAAAAAGTGAATGAAATGGGGGAAAATGAATGGGGGGCATTGTGCCGAAAAGTGATAAGGATAGAGGAAGAATACAAAAAAAGTGATGTTGTCATCGACAGATTGACGGACGAGTTTATCATCCGTGTCAGTGACGATGAAAATGAATCCGGTACTGATTCTGAGGAGGAATCGGATTCTAGTGAAGACGAAGGAAGCGATATTTCCATGGAAGTTCCTTCCACAAGTAAAGAAGTTTTTATGGAGGGGATACAGCCGTTGTAATAATACAAAATTAAAAAAAAAAATCTTATATTTTATAAAAACTATTTTATTTTTCCTTGAACTCCCCCCGTACTCGACAAACTAACAAATAAGTACCATAAAGCACTTAAAACATTCACACAACTTTCGAGTTATAATAATAATTAAATAGAGGCTAAATCATTGTCGACTAGACTGTACCGACGCGTCCCGCGACTCGCAGCTAACTTCCGAGCCGCCATTAAGTTTGAATCCTACTTGTAGATGGCGTGATCATAGCTAGGTCCCTAAGGCCTATACATTTGGTTAATTCATGAGTTTGGTTTTATTTCACTATGTCGCAGGATCATGCTGAGATATGACCTTTTGGCCTCGTACAGGACTTGGTTTTTTTTTAAGTATATATTTTGTTTCTTTTTTTTTTGTTTTTAACTTTTATCATTGTGTTTTTAGTTTTAGTTACATAAATACTTTTCCTTTCGTTCTTTCTTTCTTATTTCATTATTGTCGGTTAGTTATTTCAATATTTTTAATCAAGTATTTGACATGGAAAGTGTCGGAATTAAAAATCTTAAATATTTCCTCGGGATCACTTTCTTCAAAATGTGTCGAAGTCATTTAATTTTTTTTTAATCTTTTCAAATTCGATTCGATTCCACAAACTTCTAATTTTAGGGTCTCGGAGGAAATAGTAGACTCCAATTTCCGAGTATTTAAGAACACACGCGTCATTTTTACAAAAATAAAATAAAACCACCTCACGCCTTGCTTGTGTTGGGAACTAGCTACGACAGCGCCATGTTGACAGTTGCCTTCCCCATTTGCCGAGCCTTGTCTGCTTGTACTGTACCCTAATTGCGTAACACATTATCACTCGGAGTTTGAATCATTTTAAACAAATTGCTAATCCATTGCTTCATATGTTCGAAAGATTTGTCTGCTCGCCAACGTAAATAACGCAATGAATGTTGTTGAACTGTCAAAATGAAACCAACTGCGATTGATAATGTGATACTCAATTAGGGTGCTGGTTTGTTACCACACACGTGCGATAATAACCTAAACACTTCAAAAACTTTTAAAGTTTTCCTTACCGCACTTTTGACACAGCCGTATTATAAAATCCTGCACGGCCAGAACCTTCTCAGGCATTGTATACAACGGCGGGAGGGTCTTCACACTGGGGTCCTTATTCTTCAGATAGTCGACGATGTTGGCAAGGATCGCCATGTAGTTGCTCTTGGGGCCGGTCTCGTCGGGCATGTCCAGTCCCAAGTCGATGCTGCCCTGTTTCACGTCCGATGTATACCCGATGGGGATGTTACCTGATTGAATAAAAAAATGGAAAAGAGTTGGCTTAAATACTACAGTTGCTATTGGATGCCCGAAGTACATGTTTGCAGAGGCGGGAATAGATGGGTTTCCTGCTCTCATCGTAAGTGCTGCTCATCCATCATGAGCCGGATTCGCGACAGCCCCAACAGCATTCTGAGGGTTATTGCGGATAGGTGGGACCGTCCCTATACTGGGACATTGGACACGCCTACACGCCACTCATGCCTGGGCCGCACACATCGCGATGACATTCGGGCGATAAACTTCGTCTTCGGTCTACAGCGAAGCTGCGCGGCCACATAGTGCGTGTTGTCAAGTTTATCGCGATGTACGAGCGATGTACAAACGAATAAAACAAAATGGACGCCGCGGTCGCTCTGTATTTTATGGCAGCAAATAATTATTTTTTACATTTATGTCATGTAAAAAACAATCGGCTCAGACTCGTAATTTGCAATAAATTCTAAAATTTTATCATTACTCCAATCCATGTTACGGCTTCAGCTATATTATGCACTGTAGTTTAACTTAACACGTCCACTACGCACGAAGGGTGAGGGCCGACTGAAGTGTGGCCGCGCAAGCGAAGTTCATCGCGATAAAACGCTTTGATCTGCGAGAGTTTACCGACAGCGGAGCGAAGTTCTTGCGACTACGCACGAAGCTCCGAAGTATACGCGAATACTTGGCTACATACATCGCGATTACGCGAATCTTCGGGTTATCGCGATGTGTGCGGCCTAGGCATGAGTGCATGTAGTGTGTAACAATAAACTTTTGTAATTATCTTCTGGTAGATTTAAGTAAGTACTACCATTAGTTTATAAGTAGTTTCAAATGGACTAATGGTCTGAAATAAATGATTTTATTTATTTAAATCGTTAAGGCATACCAGGCGGCACGGCGCCGGCGCGGCGCGGCGCGTCATGGCATGGAAAGGATTTTCGTAAGCGAAAATGATTATTATTTTCATACCCATACCCAACGAATTAAGAATTCTTAATTCGTTGCCCATACCACTCATATTTCGTTGATATACATGTCGTACAAAAATTAATGCTTTGCCGTGCCACTTCGTGTCGCCTAGAGAGTGCTGGTCTTTACAGCTACGTAAGCACGGCTACAGATCAAGCTATACATTTCCAGTATAAGCTGATCTCGCATTGTATAGGATTTCCTTACACTGAGAGGTCAGTGTAAACTGGTTTTCTATAGCTTGCTGTGTAGCCGTGTGTACGAAGCAATATGAGAAATTTAATCGACAAATCCACCATACTAAGGCATTTTGAAGTAGGGGCAAAATGCCTTATTGTGGTGGATTTGTCTCGTGAAATCTGATTTTTTTCACACTTTACGTTTATAGTATTTTTTTAACGTTTTAATGGGAGTTTTTGACAAACCTTTTAGTGTCAACTTACTGCCTACTTTTATGAGGCGTAGGACCTCCACATCGGTAGATATTGCAAAATAAATGAACCCACAACATACTCAGTAAAAAAAAAAAAATGGCCGCCATTTCAAAACAGTAGGGGCAAAATAAAATGCCTTATTATGGTGGATTTGTCGATAAAATTGATCATATTGCTTCGGCTTAACGGGTCGGACACCGGTGACCAGACACACTGTATAAGAATCGTGTGGCGTTTTGTATTTACTGCCTACCCTCATGAGGAAAACACGTAAGTTTATGTATGTATGAAGGTAGTAATTAGTAAAGGGAAAAGTGTCATTTCTCTCCAGTTTTCTTGCTCCATCATTTTACTGTTACATAATTCTACAGTTAAGGGAACAAAATCAATCTCTTAATTAAGGGTTGTCCTCCGTAAAATACGGTGAAACTAAGTAACTTTGTGTCCTGTATCTTTTACAGTAACTATACTTAGCATATTTTTGATAGAAAAAAATATTTAGTAATCTACAATACATAAGTTATTTTATTTGTACTGAAATCTATTTTAGTTTATAGAACTAAAGAAAAAAAAACAAAATCCAGGTCTATTTTTTCTAGTTTTTACCATTATTACTACTACAATTTTTATTAAAAGTGTTCTAAATTTATACAGTTCTGTACAAAATAATAAGGAATGATTTAATGTCATTACTTTTTTTAGTCTAATCAATAGAGTTTTTGTAAACAAATAATTGCTTCATATTTTGCAATAAATTACCAGCGTTGTGTTTACTATGAATGCATTATCTATCATTATCTATCTAATGCAACTATATTATTCACATAATAATTATGTGATTAAGAAAATACTCTAATTTAACATATATTTTTTTCCAAATCATTAACACTACTCGTAGATGTGGTGATCTTCATTTAAAATCATTAAAATTCGGTTATCATCGCCTTAATTTGACTCTTGAACAGACTAATGAGGAAAACCAGGTTTTGTTTTCCTCCTATGTTCACGACGAATGTTAGGAAAAATTATGGTACAGGTGACATATGAATACTGACCCTTTAACCACGCGGGCCCAGTGCGGGTTGGTAGATGTCACAAATGTCTTCGAATTTTTGGTTTTAGGACATGCCGGTTTCGTTACGAGGTTTTCCTTCACCGTATTGAGAGCAGTGGTGATGAAATAATTTACACAAAGTAAAGCGCCTGTCTGGGTTCCAACCTACGACCTACACCCCCACCCGACCCCTAAATCGCGGTAGTTACCACTGAGCCACCACTGCTCTCCATGTAACACTTAGTTAATATCTCTCAGCTTGTAAACTGTCCACAACTGGACATTCTATGTGCCTAGCCTTTTCCCAACTATGTGGGGTCCAGCATTTTACATGGAGTGACTGCGTATCTGACCTCCACAACCCAGTTACTAAGCTATGACGAAAGTTAATTACTAGGCGTGCCAGTGTAAAAGATGGATAATCCAAATCAGGGCTGCTATTGGCCAACCCATGCATGAATGCGCAAGGAGAGCGGCAGTCAGAGAGGAATAGCGTCACATAAATAAGCGCGTCACAAGGCGCGGTATTAGCTCAATATTCACGAAACTTGTTTTCTTGGATTGTCGAGTATGACGTAACGCAGTGAAACTATCCGACACAAAGAATACAGTGGTAGTCCAGTAGAGATATAATAATTTTTCCATTTACCCTTCGATAATTCTAAAGTTTTTTATTTTCGCTGAGTGGATAACTATAGTGAATTCATTGCTATGTACAAAAATGCTAACAGTTTAGAGTTATGCTATAGGTATTAAGTAGGTATTTCCTGTTATTTCGTGTTATAACAATAATATAAAATTTAAACTAAAATACTACACTGTTTCCTAATTAATACTATCTAAAGTATATATTACTGAAAATGCTAACAGATAGGTACTGTGGAACAATGGAAATCTGAAAATGTCCCTTAACTCATTCAATAAAAAAATTAAGTTTTTCAAATCATTTCCTTACTTAAAGGGATTAGTTATACCTTACAACAAAAGTTCTAACAGCTAAGTACAACACAAGGCTTCACAAGAATGTTCAGGCTTCACAAGTAATTGTATTTTTACTTTGCGATTAGCGAAATATTGAATTTAAGTTTGTAAATTTTCGCCTGAACATTCGAGACAATAAGCTCTGCTACCATACAAAAGTTTCAACATATACGTGCTATGGCTTTTGTTTAAATAGCGAATAACTATTTTCCATAACAAGCCGCGTAAGTCAATCTGAGATACTCGTAGAAACAAATGACCGCACCAGTAGGACATACGTTCCAGTCGCAACAAAAATATTCCTCTGACAAACGAATAAAGGTTTCTGTAGTTAGACGATCAGAGACACAAGAGACCATATTATGGGCTGCCGGAATACATAACGACGATTGGAGCCAACAAGTAAGTTCTAGTTGTATTTATAATTCCTACTATCAATATCCTATACACCATCTAATCCATTCTATTTTTCCTCTATAGAGCCAACACCTCAACTTTAGGTAAATATGCGTCCGAACATACGATCTCTGGTAATAAATAAAGAACGGAATAGAACTTCGAGGAACGGAGACAAACAGTGGAGACTTCTTTAGGACAACATTTTTTCCGGGATAATTAATCTCCCAAAAGAGTAACATTCTGGAATGGCCTACTAGGCAAAAGAACAAGAGGTAGACCTATTACAAGATGGGAAGATGATATAAAAGCAATAGCTGGTCCAAACTGGAGAAAAGTAGCCGACAAAGTAGAAGACAAAGTCAAATGGGCATCACTGGAGGAGGCCTTCACCCATTCTGGGGTTCCTGTAGATTAAATAAAAAAATGAAGTACCTAACTATAAATACTATGATATAATACATAGGATACACATAAAATTATACTAAGTAAGAGACAAATAAATAACATAGAATGAACTAAACAAAACTAACACATACATAGATTTTAAGGAATGTAAATTTACTGGAAATAAAAGGCTTTTTTATTTTTATTTTTTATTTTTTTATAATTAATCTCCCGGGTTTTGGGACATTACATTATTACTAGAGATCGGATCATCGGATGCGTATTAACCTAAAGTTGAGGTGTTGGCTTAGTATGGAGTGGGCTTTTGGATTGAAAGATCCCAGAATTCTGGTATCGGCAAATTTTGACTTCTAATTATAGAATCGAATGTTTTAAGTACTTAAGTTCAGATGTTAGTTAGTATGGATTGCACTTATACATCGAGAAAATGCCGGGATTCCGGAACGACACTTTTTAAGTTCTTATTTTGGAATCGAATGTTTAGTTAGGTACTTGCGTTCAGGTGTTGGCTAATATGGATTGCACTTCTGTATCAAAAAAAATCCGGGATTCACAAATTTTGACTTCTGATCATAGAATCGAATGTATAATTTACTTAAGTGCAGATGTTAGTTAATATGGATTGCACTTATGTATCGAAAAAATCCCGGGATTCCGGAGCGACAATTTTTAAGTTCTGATTATAGAATCGAATGTATATTTACTTACGTTTAGGCTTTGGCTAATATGGAATGTACCTACTTTTGTATTGATCGTCAAAATGTCGGGATGCCAGAATTGATAAATTAAGTATTTTTTTACTACGAGTATTAGAGGATAACTTTTTATCAGTAAATTTTCACAGGGAATCTTCTACTCATGAACAACTTTCACTATGGCATCAACACGTAAATCACGAAAAATAAATCAGCTGGTCGAGTAGGTATTGAACTTTTGTATCAAACATCGTAATTTTTTTCGTGATTTCAGAGTTGGTCCCATTAGTCCCATAGTGAAAGCTGCTGAAACTGTAAATCCAAGATGGCGGCTGCGAATATTTTCAAATGTTTTATCATGGGTGTCGTTTTTATGGCTTTCGAGGGTGTTAAGGCCGATAGTGACAATAAAATGTAAATCCAAGATGGCGGCTGCGAATATTTTCTATCTTTTCTAATTTTTCGTCATGGGTGTCGTTTTCTTGGTTTTCGAGACTGTTAAAGCCGATAGTGACGCTAAAATGTAAATCCAAGATGGTGGATGCGAATATTTTCTAATTTTTCTCAATGAGTGTCGTTTTCATGGTTTTCGGTGGTGTTAAAGCTGATAGTAACATTAAAATGTAAATCCAAGATGGCGGCTGCGAACATTATTAAATTTTTCATCATGGGTGTCGTTTTCATGCTTTTCGAGGGTTTCAAAGGCGATTTACATTTTAACGCCACGTTAAAATGTAAATCCAAGACGGTGGTTGCAAAATTTTCAAACTTTTCGTCATGGGTGTCGTTTTCATGGTTTTTGAGGGTGTTATAGCCGATAGTGACGTTAAAATGTAAATCCAAGATGGCGGCTGCAAAAATTTTCAAGCTTTTTATCATGGGTGTCATTTTAATGGTTTTCGAGGGTGTTAAAGCCGATAATGACGTTAAAATGTAAATCCAAGATGGCGGCTGCGAAAATTTTCCGTCATGGTTTTAGAGTGTGCTAAAGCCGATAGAGGAGTCAAAATGCGTGACGCTTGGCTGATGCCTACTTAACTAACCCTGCGGCAGTGCAGCGTATCGCGTTACAACCTGAAAACACGTGTGATAGTAATTAAAAAACCATCAACATTTTTAAAGCAGGCGCTATCTTGCATTTACATTTTAGTGTCACTATCGGCTTTAACACCCTCGAAAATCATGAAAACGACACCCGTGACGAAAATTTTAAAAATGTTCGCAGCCGCCATCATGTATTTACATTTTAACATCACTATCGGCTTTAACAGCCCCCAAAACCATGAAAACGACACCTTTGACGAAAAATTAGAATATATTCGCATCCACCATCTTGGCTTTACATTTTAGTGTCACTATCGGCTTTAACACTCTCGAAAAGCATGAAAACGACACCTATGACGAAAAATTTGAAAATGTTCGCACCGGCCATCTTGGATTTATATTTTAATGTCACTATTGGCTTTAACACCCTCGAAAAGCATGAAAACGACACCCATGACGACAAATTTAATAATGTTCGCAGCCGCCATCTTGGATTTACATTTTAATGTTACTATCAGCTTTAACACCACCGAAAACAATGAAAACGACACCCATAACGAAAAATTAGAAAATATTCGCATCCACCATCTTGGATTTACATTTTAGTATCACTATCGGCTTTAACACTATCGAAAACCAAAAAAAAGACACCCATGACGAAAAATTAGAAAATATTCGCAGCCGCCATCTTGGATTTACATTTTAGTGTCACTATCGGCCTTAACACCCTCGAAACCAATGAAAACGACACCCATGACGAAACATTTGAAAATATTCGCAGCCGCCATCTTGGATTTACAGTTTCAGCAGCTTTCATTATGGGACCAACTCTGAAATCACGAAAAAAATTACGATGTTTGATACAAAAGCTCAATACCTACTCGACCAGCTGATTTATTTTTCGTGATTTACGTGTTGATGCCACAGTGAAAGTTGTTCATAGTAGATGATCCCCTGTGAAAATTTAGTGATAAACAAGTTACCCAGTAATGGTAAAAAAAATACTTAATTTATCAATTCCGGAATCACGACATTTTGACGATCAATACATAAATATACATTCGATCCTATAATCAGAACTCTAAATCTGTGAATCCCGGAATCCGGGATTTGACTATTTTTGACAATTGTTGATAATTACGCGCGGGCGAAGTCACGGTCACGGAATGGAACAGAAAAAATAACTGACTGTATTGGATCAGCGTCAATAATATCGGGACGAACAGACTGTTTTCAGAATGAAGACAGTATACGATAATATTACACTGTAATTCTGACAAGAGCTTTACCCAATTGAGTAGTTTAATTTTCTTAGTTTTTGAGATCATTTTGAACAGTCTGTTCGTTCCGATATTTTTGACGCTGACTGTACTCGTATTAGTCATTTGTGAGATGTGACTGTAATGAAATGATTTTGCGCCTCATTCAATAGAGGTAGGTACGCACGGCTACAGATCAAGCTATACATATCCAGTATAAGCTGATCTCGCATTGTATAAGATTACCTTACAATGAGAGGTCAGTGTAAACTGGACATACATAGCTTGATGTGTAGCCGCGTGCACGTTTGCAGTGAGTGTGGGTCTGATTGTCACCGCGTCGCGCTGAACGAATTGTCGTACTTACACCGCGCGCCACAATATCCAAATTGTATTTTATTTATTAAACAAAAAGGCATAGCACGTACAAGTTGAAACTTTTGTATGGTAGCAGAGCTTATTATCACGAATATGTGGGCGCAAATTTATAAACTTAAATTCAATATTTCGCTAATTGCAAAGTAAAAATACAATTACTTGTGAAGCATATTACTTAGCTGTTAGAACTTTTGTTGTAAGGTATAACTAATCCCTTTAAGTGTATAGGAAATGATTTGAAAAACTTAAATTTTTTATTGAATGAGTTAAAGGACATTTTCAGATTTCCATTGTTCCACAGTACCTATCTGTTAGCATTTTCAGTAATATATACTTTAGATAGTACTAATTAAGAAACAGTGTAGTATTTTAATTTAAATTTTATATTATTGTTATAACACGAAATAATAGGAAATACCTACTTAATACCTATAGCATAACTCTAAACTGTTAGCATTTTTGTACATAGCAATGAATTCACGAAAGTAATCCACTCCGCGAAAATAAAAAACTTTGGAATTATCGAAGGGCATATTCTTTTGTCTACTGGACTATGGACAGAGATGGGTTTTAAGAAAAATTTTAACCAAATAGAATAGTAAAAAATAGTTTGATATTCTTAATAAAAATTTTGAAAGTTGCTCCACAATAATAAACTTTGGCGAAGAACATCTCTGTATTTTCAGCGATAACGACATTTTTTTTAAGAATTTAATAGAATTAGCATTTTTTTAAACTTTAACCGGACAATTATTTAATTTATTTTGTACTAGCTTTTGCCCGCGACTTCGTCCGCGTTTCCGTCATTTTTCGTAAAAAAGTACCATATGTCCTTCCTCACGGTTCAGTGGTTTTGATGTAACAGACAGATTAACTTTCGTATTTTAGTAGGGAAATATAATATGTCAATCCACAATACTGTTGAAAAATATTGCAATAAGGAACCGCAGAATATTATTATTAATAGCTGTGCCCGCGACTCCGTCAGCGTGTAACTCCTTGTATGTTATTAAGTTAATGTATTGGACTGCTAAGCTATCGGGAGTTACACGTTATTGTGAGTCAACCATAAAAGATAGACATATGCTGTTGTGGGATATTTTTTAGATAATTTTATGTAGAACATTTCCGTCATCAATGATTTCTATGTAGCTTTAACCATTAAGGCTGCACACGCGACGGAAGCTTAAAAAATGGAGCAACTTCTCCCGTTTTCCCAACATTTCCCTTCACTGCTCTGCTCCTATTGATTGTAGCGTGATGAAAAGTATACTATAACTTCCCCAGGAGTATGAAGAATAATTGTACCAAGTTTCGTTAAAATCCGTCGAGTAGTTTTTGTTTCTATAAGGAACATACAGACAGACAGACAGACAGACAGACAGACAGACAGACAGACAGACAGACAAAAATTTTACTGATTGCATTTTTGGCATCAGTATCGATCACTAATTACCCCCTGATAGTTATTTTGAAAATATATATCATGTACAGAATTGACCTCTCTACAGATTTATTATAAGTATAGATATTCTGAATAATCTAAAGAAAACCGGGAAAATAAATGCACATTCGCAGCTTAGTCACATCTTGGCAACATAAATATTATTTTCAACATTCAACCTTATTTCAAGCCAGCTAATGGTGACAATAGATTACGCGGTTGTACACCGTTTAAAATAGTAGTCAGTCCGCGCCATAACTACCACGATTACTCTCTGTCAAGAGTACACCGACTAGGAAGAGAGAGGCATGCCTACTGCCCACAACACAGGGTATGTTAAAGTATTTGCGTGCCATAGCTTAGGAATAGGTTCAGTATCGATAAAGAAACCCAGGAAAAAAAAATAAAAAAAATAAAAACAAAATAAAAATGCAAGATCAACCTAATTTAGTACCTACTAACTTAAAATAGCAATCGTTTAGAATTAAAATAATTATAGCGAGCCGTTTTCAGTAGCAAATAATGCGATTAGGACGCGAGAAGTGAAGGACAAAAAAAACCGGTCAAGAGCGAGTCGGACTCCCGCACCGAGAGTTCCGTTCCGATTTCTGAAAAAGTGTGCTATTTAGAGACATCGTATTATTTTTCCTGTAATCTTTACATAAAGTTCTATCAAATAGAATAATTTCAGATTTTTACCCGACTGCGGCGAAGCCAAAAAGGAGGGTTATGTGTTTGAACTGTATGTATGTATGTATGTGTGTATGTCCGTTCCTTTGTTCCCTCGTAACTCCTAAACGAATGAACGGATTTGGATATATACAATAGTCTTTAGATTTGTCTTGGTGGCGCGAGTGTCACTGGCTACATTAACATAATAAATAAAGTAAAATGGCGGATTTGGGGTGACATATTGTAGAGTTCGAAATTTTTTTCTTGTCCCTTCAACCTACTCCATCACATTGCATCGCCTGCACGCACTACTACTTCGATTTCACAAAGCATTCTTTCCTACTTTTTTTCTTTTTCTTGGGCTCCTAAGGGTCCTAGCGTGATGTTAAATATAGAATAGGACCAGCAAATGCAAAACAAATTTTTCAAATCCGACTGGCGGTGTCAGAGATTAGCAGGTTCAAACAAAAAAACAAACTCGAGATAAACGTGTCAGTGTCTGTATACAACGTGTAACGTTAAATGCGCAAAACCTCTTACAGGGTCATTGTACTCATCATTATGAACAACTTTTACTATGGGACCAAATATGAAATCGCGAAAAAAAAATCAGCTGTTCAGTACATTTTGACGAGTTATGCAAACATAAATGTACTGGCTGATTTTTTTTATAATGATGTTTGTTCATAATGATGAATACAATGACCCCTTAAGAGGTTTTGCGCATTTATCGTTACACGTATAATAAACCTACTTACAGAAATAAATATCACTTATGGATGTACTATGTTTACCTGGTTTCACCATCTCATGGTAATAGTCTATGAAGCCACTCCTCAAGTTGAACCGCAGCACAGTGCTCTCACCAATCACATACTTAGTTGAAGCCTTGCAGAAGTAGTTGACATCTATTAAGTAGATGTCTTCATCCAAAATGCCTGATTAATAAAAAGAAAATTACATTATTATCAGAAAAAAAATTAACAACACAATGCTGAAGGCAGAGATGAGTACAGTATACACATTTTTCAAACTTAATACTTTGCTTGACAGGAAATCAGACACAAAAGAAGTTTTATTGTTATTACATAGGTACTGCTATAATAGACATTAGCGTCTCAAGTGTTCATAATAGTGGCCGACCCTGTTCAAACTTCAAATTCAGGACCCACGCTCAACATTACACTTGCAACCGCCAGACCAGCAAAGCAGTTAGTGTAAAAAGTGAATGAAGTGAAGGTTTATGACAGTGAATGTAATGTTGCTTTTTCATATAATTCTGATAGTGACTGTAGGCCTTTGCCAAGGCAAATCCAAACTAAATTTGTTACAGTTACAATATAATACTGATAAACAGCCATATGATTAAAGAGACTCATATCCTGTCTCCAATATTATCACATAACATGTCATAATGTTATCCATCCAGGTGTTACTATTTGGCAATATACTACTCTGTTTCATAATTCTCTTTTAATAGTAAAATATCATATGAATAGTATGAAATACAAATAAATATTGGCCACAAAAGATGCACTATTTGACTAATAAAGCTAACATTGTTTTTTTCAATAATAATTTAATAAGTATATTTATCCTGTAAGAATAAAATTTATAATTATACCAAGACTTCCACATAAGCTCAATCAAACTCATCTCATTGTGGAAGCCTGTTTTACATTGTTATTTCGCTCTTCTATCAAACAAGTTGAAGATGGGAAAGTTTGAACTTGTGACACATGCCCGACAGACAGGTGTTGCGCATATGAAACTCATCATAAACAATCTCTAAGGTGAGGCGAGCGTTGACAATCCATTTTGAAGCATTTATTTAAGGTTCGCCCATCAGTGCAAATGGTGACCCACCCATTTCTACCTTAACTTCTTTACAAATAAAAACTTACTTTTATTAAAAGCCTTGGTCTTGACCATGTTCTTAATGTCCTGTATTTCAAATTCAATGGCATCTTGGATTTCCTTTTGTTGATTTTGGATGTCAGTCATCGGGATCCCAGTTGACGTGAACTTTGCAATGAGTTGTTTCTCGTGTTTAGCTCTTGCTTCATAACGGGCCCTGACTTGAGCTGATGCGTTCTGCATTAAAGTGACATATTATTAATTGAATGTACAGATTTCCTTGCTCTACTGATATTGAATACAATAAGGAAGGAAATATTAGGGGGAACACTCGCAATTGGCCTGGTACATTTTAAGGATAAATATAAAGACTGTATTCTTTTGCACATTAACATAAATAACAGCAAAACAAATCCTTATTACATTTAAAAGGAGAAATCTGAATATCGCAAGATGACCCTCTGACCTGGCTTTCTTATCAGCTAATGAGGTTACAGTTAAAATGTAGTTGCCGTGAAATTTAACAATCGTTTTCTTCAAACTAGGTATAATGTTAATTACCAAGTCCTACTAGTTCACAATAGATGCTAGCTAACTGCTAGTGTAGGGCAGTGTGTACCTTGGCAGGCACGGAAAAATAGACAAACACAAACTACTTACCTAGCGTTACAATGTTCTAGAAGCGACTATATGGCTTAGTTATTCTTTGATCAGCATTTTAGGTACCTAGGGTACATACCTTTCAACAAAACAATCTATCCTATCTTTAGTTATATTTTGTAAAGCAAGCAGAAGGCAATGCAATTGTACTTAAAAATATCGTTACCCTCCATTCAGGATCGGCTGCTTTTGAGACATCAACCAAGTTACCGTAATTGATGCCTTTTTTTCGTTGTTCTTCTTTAAAATCAAGCATGAAGTAGAAAAAGGCGTTTTTCTGCGCTTTTTTTGGCATTTTGGGTAGCTATGTTTTAAATGTACTTTCACACTGCAACTGCACGAAAACAAACAAATTTCGATCGATCAAAGCGAAAACGAAAATCAGCCGCCACCGAAAAACTGTAATTGCACCCTCAGGCTCTCGGCAAAATAAAACTCACAGATACCCCGCTTTCCGAATTAGAAAATAATCGCTCACAGCGCTCCACGGCGGGTAATCTCGGAACCAAAGAGTAAAGTAAGTATAGAGAGACTCGGAACAAAATATCCTGGCAGTAATAGACGTATTGTCTATGGTTGAATTCTTCAAAATGACAACCGCCCCTCGTCCCTTTCCCCTCCGTCGTCAATGCAATCGACGCCATATTTGTTTGTTGTAAGTCTATCGTGCCTGTGGTTGTCTCTGCACCGAAAAAAAGCGCGGGAAACGGTACAAACAAGGCGCCAAAATTGATATCGATTCAAATTAAATTGTTAATATTGTATTTCCTTTGTATATTTTGGGAAGAATTAGAAATATTAAATCTATAGTTAGTGTCAATAGTTGTAAATAGTTATTTGAAGATGGGGGGAAACAAGAAACGGAAAAAGGAGGAGCCCCCTGACGGACGAGCATCAGATAAGGATACTTCTTCTGACTCTGATGAAGACTGCAGCAAGAAGTACAGTATATTTAAAGTCCCAGGGTATTCAAGGAAGTATCCTGAAAACAGTAAAAAATCCGAGTACATCGTGTTCTTATCTCATCAGAATGAGAGCAAAACATTTACAGACAAGGATAGGCTGGCCATATCCCATGCCATACGGAAATATTGTGTGACTGGGATACTTCATTTGAGGTCAATAAATAAATATAAAATTGGTATCACTTTCGATCTCTCTAATAATGCAAATGTTTTCTTGCAAAATAAAAAACTTTTAGAAGAAATGGGCTTCAAAGCTACGATACCTGCTGTCGACACCGAAGTGACAGGGGTTCTTACCTCAGTCCCTACGGACTTATCTAATAAAAGAATTTTTGCGCTAATTGGAAGTTCCAGGAATGTAATACAGGTGAGGCGCTTCATGCGCAGAGTGCAGAGTCAGAGTGAGGGTGGTGCGGTCACGTATCAGCCCACTCAAACTGTCGCGGTGACTTTTGCGTCAACAGAGTTGCCTCAGTATGTTTATCTCGACTCTTGGAGGCATGAGGTAAGCGTATACGTTCCTCCTGTAAAACAGTGCCTTCAATGCATGAAGTTTGGACATATTGCAAAATATTGTAAAAATGATTTAGTATGCTCTGTTTGTACATACAACCATAGTTTTAAGATATGCAAAGAAGACCCTAAAAACGCTAAATGCGCCAATTGTGGTGGTAATCATGTCGCCATTTCAAACACTTGTCCCCAAAAGAAACAAAAAATTGAGGAAAGTAAAATTAAATCCAGAGCCGTCAAGTATTCAGATTTATTCAATGAAAATTCATTTCCACAAATTACACACAAAAATATTGAAACTCAGATTATTAACCTAACTAAGTCAGATTTTTTCATGAATACTCTAACAAATGCAATAACAAAAATTATAGTAAGCCAAAAAGATAACCCCATAAATTCTACATCTATAAAAGAAATTCTTCAGCACACATTCAGAAATAGTACTTTCTCTTAAAGCAATGGATCTTAATGTCATACATTGGAACGCACAAAGTATTTTAAGTAATAAGCTGTTATTAACCCAATTTCTTTATGATCATAATATACATGTAGCAATTATATCAGAAACTTAGTTGACACCTATTAAACATTTTAACATTAGAGGATACAGAATAGAAAGAAATGATATTGGTAACAAACATAATGGTGTAGCTATTTTAATTCACAATAGTATAGATTACAGAAACATAAATACATATTCTGACAATTCTTTACAAAATATTTGTGTAAGAATTAATGTAAATAATACAGAAATAAGTATTGTAAGTTTTTATTGTCCAACAAATTGCACTCCTTCTTTTAACAAACATAAGTTTGAATCTTTAATAAAATCAGTGCCTGAACCGATGCTATTTGCTGGTGATTTCAATGCCCATCACACATCATGGGGATGTAATTCTACAAATCCAAGAGGTAGGGATATTTTAGAGATTATTAATGATAATAATTTAATTTTATTAAATACTGGTGAAGTGACAACAGTCGGTTCTTTGACGTGGCGTCCAAATGCTTTAGATTTGTCCTTGGTGTCCCCATCACTGGCTCTTTCTTGTGATTGGTCTGTACATAATGATCCACTCGGCAGCTACCACCTTCCTGTAATTATTAAAGTTTTTGTAAATAATAGTAATTTAGCAAACACTAGTAGCAACACACATTTGCCCTTATATCCTAACTTTAAATTGGTTGATTGGAAGTTGTATGAACAAAATGTAGATTTAGAATTATCTAATTTTCAGGACCAAAACTTTGCTCCATTGGAAAATTATACTGCGTTTTGTAAAATTTTGCATTCTGCAATTGATAAGTGTCTTCCTTACAATACGACAGTTTCTTTTCATACTGATTCTTTCATGAATAACTCATCTCATAGGAATTTGGTTAAATACCCTCCTCTTCCTTGGTGGAATAAAAAATGCTCAGAAGCAGTTGAAAAATCTAAGTTGGCTTATATTAATTTTAAAAACAATCCTTCAGATGACACATTTATACAGTTTAAAAGATTACAAGCCCTCAAAAAACTTACTTTGAAAACAGAAAGATCAAATAACTGTTGGGTTGAACTTTGCAGCTCCTTTAATCGATGTACGCCTCTATCGAGAATCTGGAAATATATGCGCAAATTTAATAAAACATATTCTTGCCACAATAATGATGATAGTTGGATTCAAGATTTTCTGCAAAAATATACCCCAGACTATGTAAATAGTAAATCAAATTTTCCTCTTGCAAGTGAGACAAATTCTGTAAATATCTTCTTAGTAAAACCATTTTTAATACAGGAGCTCATGGCTGCTATCTATTCTAGAAAAGATAGTGCTTTTGGACTGGATGGTATTCCATATGTTATGTTGAAAAAGCTCAGTGATAGAGGTTTGCACATTTTTCTCAAAATATTAAATAACCTGTGGTTGAACAACGATATACCTCACTCTTGGAAGTCTGACTGTTTGGTACCTATTTTGAAGCCTGATAAAATTCAGTCAAACCCTGATTCCTATCGACCTATTGCTCTTACATCATGTGTTGGTAAAATTTTTGAACAATTAATAAAACAAAGGTTGGAATTTTACATAGAACAAAACAATATTTTACCTGCTAATCAATTTGGTTTTCGTAGGGGAACATCGGCTCGTGAAAGTATTTGTCAGTTACAGCTTGATATACAAAATAGTTATATTAATAAGAATTGTTTAGTGTCAGTATTTTTTGATGTTGCTGGAGCTTTTAATAGTGTCAACATTGATGTACTTTGTTCTGAATTGCTTCTCATTGGAATTCCAAACAAAATAGTTCACTGGGTCCGTGAATTCTTGACTGAAAGGAAAGTTTATGTTAAGTATAATGATAAATTATATGGTCCAAGATTTGCTTCTGTTGGAGTTTGTCAAGGAGGAATACTTTCTCCATTAATATTCATTCTGTATATTCGTCGTTTGAATTTGATTCTGGGTTCTGAGGTCAAAAATCTTCAATTTGCTGATGATTTGGTTGTATATTTGTCTGGAAAAAATCTAACAAATATAACAAATAGTCTAAATAAGGCTTTGGATGGATTATCTAAATACTTTTCTTATTTAAATCTAGATATAAATGCACTTAAGTCTAAACTAGTAGTCTTTGGCAAAGCTAGCAACTATAGTCCTTCTGTGTATTACAATCAAGTTTCTATTCCTATTTTTCATGAAGCTAAGTTTTTAGGTGTCACTTTTACTCATAATTTTTCATGGAAAAAATATGTTGAATTGGTAAGTTCAAGAGCTAACAGAGCTTTCAATATCTTGAAATCTTTGTGTAGAACCTCCTGGGGTGCTGATCCCAAAATATTGTTGCTTTTGTACAAATCTCTGATCCATAGTCATTTTGAATATGGTTTTCTCTGTTTTGCTGGTGATAAAAGGATAGTAGATATCTTTGATAAAATACAAAATAAAAGCTTGAGACTTATTACTGGAGCATTTAAAAGCACTCCAATCAATGCAATGCAAGTTGAATGTAATCTTCCTCCATTAAGTATAAGATTCTCCTACTTGAAAGAAAGGTTTTTATTAAAACTGTATAGTAAAAATAATAATCACCTGTTTTCAAATTTGATACAATCTAGTACACCATCTATTTGTAACTCTCTTTATATACTTCAGGGTTTTTCTCAATATGTAAATTTTCTTGAAACTCTGCAAATTCATAAGTCATCTCTTCTTCCATGTTATCAGGGGGATTTTAACAGCAAATTTCCTGCAATTGACATCATCATTGACCACAATTTATCCACCAAGGAAGATGTGCATAGTAAACTACTTGAGTTTACTGATTATAGATTTGTGTATACTGATGGGTCCAAAACTGAGTCTGCAGTCTCATTTGCTATTTACGATGGGCTATTGAATACTGGTATTGGTTATAAAATAAACTCAAACACAAGTATATTCACAGCTGAGGCTGTGGCTATTCTTGCTGCCTTAAAACACATTAAACATAAAAATGATGGATGTTGTGAATGGATAATAGTTAGTGACAGCATGAGTGTTCTTGAAAATCTCAAAAACAGTAGGTTGAATGCTAATACAAACTATCTAATTTCATTAATAAAAGAGTCTTGGCTGCATTTGTCTTCTCATAATATTAAAGTTTTGTTCATGTGGGTCCCTTCACATGTTAGTGTGTTGGGAAATGAAAGGGCTGACATTTTAGCCAGAACTATAACAAATACTGATGATATCCCGGATTCTAGTAGTTTCCTCAACATATCTGTTCCATGCTCAGATATAGTCCCTCTGTTGAAAAAAAGGTCCACTGGTATATGGAAAAGGCATTGGAACCACACAGTCCAAATTGAAAATAAAGGTTTATGGTATGCTGTTTATAATGTTCCCATAGGAACCATGCCGTGGTTCTGTAAAATCAATACTTACATGAACAGGAAGTTTTACTCCACCATACTCAGGCTTCGTTTTGGTCATTGTCGTCTAAATTATCATCTGTTTCGTCTGAAAATTGTGCATAGTCCTCTTTGTGATCATTGTAATTCCCAAGTTGAGCAATCTTTAGCTCACATTTTCTTTGACTGCTCATCTTTTGGCATCCAGCGCCTTGTGCTAATGGATGAGCTTATTGAAATATATGGTAGTCCAGATTTGGTACCGCGCTCCATCCAGGCTCTCCTTGTAAATAGTTCGACGTATTTACATTTGTTTAATTTCATTAATAATACAGTTGGGCAAATTTAATTCTTCTTTAATTCCTTTTGTATATATATAGATACCTGTTTTGTGTATATAATATTTCGCAATACTTATTTCGTTTTGTACTGCTGAAAAAAAAATTTTTAGTGATAGGGTGAACTGATAAAATAGGACGTTGTTAAGAGGTTAAGATAACCTCAAACCCCGTACGTCAGATGGGGTTTAAAAAAAAAATAAAGGACTTGACACATGGCTCTTACAAAAATAACTTTTTATTAAAAATAAATGATTGACTCTTATTTTGGATTTTACCTAAGATTTTGTTGAAAAAAAGTCTTACACATGGATTATAGTGAAATAAATATATAACACTGATGACTTATTTCGGATTTACTTTACTAAGGAAAAATAAGAAACTGATGACTTAACTTGGATTTACTTACTTATGGACAAATATCAAACTAATGACTACTACTGGATCATACTAATTATCAAAAAATAAACTGATGAATATAACTGAATTTACAAAAAAAATATAAACTAACTGATGACTAGGCAGCATGGTCTCTGATCCTAGCCTGTTCCTTATGGAACAAAAGGAAAAAAAAAAAAAAAAATGTCTCTGCACCCCGCCATACATAGTAGTCTATGGCCATACCGCCATTACAGCAAAAGCACGGCACGCAAACTTAGAACAAAAAATTTCAACCGTATACTCTATGGTTGGAAGAAAAGAACATGACAGGTATCCTCGCCCCCTTCTATCATTCTTCACCCCTCTGACACCCGGTGCCAAAACTATAGCCAATTTACAAATGTCACTGTCAAATTATGACAGTTGTCGACAAAGTTTTTCTGCCGACTGCCGCCATTAGCCGCCATTACAGTTTTGTTGTTGATCGAGTGAAGTCTGCGTTGATTAATTTCCGTACTTACCTATCCTCTCAGTGATTTTAAACTGTAATATTTTGCATTGATAGTGCAAGATGTACAACAAGTGTTGCATCGAACATTGTGGTACTAAACGAAAGGACGTTAAAATGCATCCGTTTCCTAGTAATGAGATAAGACTCAAAAAGTGGCTTCTGAGCATTAACAGTGATTATTTGCGTAGCTTAAGCGCGCAAGAACTTCAAAAACTTTGTGTGTGCCAGAAACACTTTGAAAAAAGGTTCATCAGTGAGAAGTATCGGCTCAAAGTTGGTTCATATCCATCATTGTTTTCGGCCGATGAAATTACTTCTGGAATACCAACAAAAGTTGACGAAGGTTCGTACGTAATTATTAAATAATTGTTTATTTGTAAAATGAGTACATTCCATTTTAAACCATTCCAGTTTTCATAGCCAACATTGCTTTTTATATGAGCTTCTAACAGGCTGTCCAACTTTAATAAGTATGTGGTACTTATTGCAAATTAAAAAACATAATGTGGTGTGAACAAAACAAATGTATGTGCAATTTCCATTGTCCATAAATGAATATAATTATTTGCAAGTTATAACTTTATTGTGGATGGAAATTTAAAGACATCTTTTCCTTACATTATACTTCCCCGTATTATTGAAATGCCTTGATGTGGATGTGGAGTTCACAATAAAATTGCCACATAAGAAATTATAAAAGTTGCACATTGGCAAACAGTATTGATCACCGCTCTACCACCCAAAAAAAATAGCCTTTCCACATAGTATATAGAATACTAATGTATACATTTGTTTTTCAGATGTTTGTCAGAATAATGATCACAATTATCCTCGGAAAAGGAAACATGATGACCATACATATGCCCGTCTGCCTGGTAAGACTGGTATTTTAATTAACAATAAAATTTTCATATAAACCTGCTGATTATTATTCTAAACAGGAATACTGAAATCGCGAAAAAAAATCTGCTGTTCAGTACATTTTATCTACACGAAACTCGTCAAAATGTAGGGAGCAGCTGATTTCTTTTCGCGATTACAGGTTTGGTGTCATAGTAAAAGTTGTTCATATTCATGAGTAGAAAACAATGTGAAAATTTGTGCACTGCTTAAAATAATCCTGTATAACAAAAGTTAACTTTTTTATTTTCGTATAACAACATTTAAAAATAAAAAGTACTTTGTTTCAGATACCTCACTTGCAGTGCCATTGTTATCAGAAAAACCAATTAATGATGGAGTATCCACAATTTCTGACACAGAAAATAATGGAAATGTAACAGGTATGTACTTACTATGGTACTTGATTTTAAATTCCCTATAGACATTTGTGTATAGTTCTATAGTTTTTATAATGTCAATGTAAAATATTTACAGATCAGTCATTAATAATGCCTTCAACATCGAAGATGATCAAGATGTCAACATATAATGATGATGTTATATCATGTGTTTCTGGTACAGCAAACGAAGAAAATGAATTGGATAATATTGGTATGTATCAAATTCAAATATTTATATTCCTTTTATAAATACTGTCTTGAACACTACTACACAGTAAAAGTTCCAGCATTTTTTTACATTTCGCATGTTAATATTTCGCTTTAGAAAGTAGTATGTCAATATAAAGCATGTTTCTTTTAAAGTGTCAAGCCAGTGCGAGCTGATAGCAGAGTACCATACCTATCGATTTAACACCGATGTGTGTTCTACGATTTTTGTAGTTTTCGAGTTACAATTTTTTTTCGATATTTTTCATGATTGAACGAGATGATGGCTTTAAAAAATTATTTAAAAATTATTAACTTTGAAAAAGAATGTACACTAAATAGGGCATTATTTGCTGAAACCGGTTGTTGAAAGTGGTGTATCTGAAATTTTGAGATTTTCATTTTTTATAATTTATTATTATCTTTGAATATTTTTGTCAATGCAGATATTTACTATTCCTCTACGTTTAAGCAGAGCTCAGTTGATAATAAAAACATACATTTTATACCTACTACTATCCTTAACCACTACCATTGATATGAAATGAGGGATCCAAAATAACTCGGAGACTACAAAAAATCGTAAAACATACGTGGGGGTTAAATCAATAGGTATGGTACTCTGCTATCAGCTTGCACTGGCTTGACACCTTAAAAGAAACACCCTGTATTTAGACATCTATTTAAGAGTTTAGTTGATTTTATACATTGAGTTTCATCATGCAATATTAAATTGATGAAAACAAAAAACTAACTCGGATCAATGCTTCAAAATACATACTTTGGTTGGCATTCTCCTATAATATTTTTGTTTATATTATATTTTATTACACAGGTTCAAGTGCTATAGCTGAGCCAAGACTTATGACTCCCCTTATGACTCCCAAAATGTTGACGAAAAGGAGGCTTCTGAAAACATCAAAAAATCTTACTCCTAAATGTAGGAAACTCTACAAGGAGTATGTACGGTCAAAGAGACAACTTAATTTTAGTCGGACGGCCAAGAGGGCTCTCAAATTTTCAAAAGAGAAATCTTTTGAAAAGCTGACTCAAAATATGAATCCTTTGGCAAAACAGATAATGTGGATGCAATTGAAGCAGTGCACCAAGGGCTCACATGGTCGTCGATTTACTGACGAAGAAAAGTTAATTGGTCTCTCAATTTTAAAACAGAGCCCGAAATGTTACAAATTTTTACAGAAAATATTTATTCTTCCCTCTAAAACCACATTAAATAAAATGATTTCTGGTTTGAATATTGGCACTGGAATTAATCCTCAAATATTTGAAGCAATAAAGCAAGAGGTAAGATAGACACCTTATTTAGGGATTTATAATATTTATTGGTACATTTATATTAATTAAATTTTAATTTAACCAAAATATTTTTATTATTTTCAGGTTAGCACTTGGTGTGAAAACAAAAAATATTGCTCAATATTGTTTGACGAGATGGCCCTAGAACCGGGCCTAACATACGATAAACACGGAGATATAATCCATGGCTTCGTAGACTTAAATGGGAGGACTGATGAGTTTGCAGACCACGCTCTAGCATTTATGCTTAGAGGAGCCATTTACAAATGGCAGCAGCCTATTGTTTTTTATTTCTGTAAGGGTGCAACATCATCCCTCCAACTAAAGTCAATTTTAAAAACGGTCATTACTGCATGCATTGATGCCGGTCTTTTACCTCTGGCACTAGTCAGTGACCAGGGCACATCTTTTCAGTCCGCCATAAAAAGTCTTATTGAAGAAACAAGGAGAGATCAAATACTGGCTGATGAAAATACAGGTACATACTGAATTCTACACTTTGTTTTAATGAGGATTTTGCCATTGTTTTGTTTTAATTGGATTGTTAAAATAAAAGTTTTATTCAAATCTTTAGGAACAATCAAACTGGTTATCTTTTAAAGATATTCGATATACCAGGTTATTATATAGTTATTAATGTTATTTATTATACATATTATAATGAGGGTAATATTATTGCTGTTTTAGATGGTGTCATTGAAATTCAGGGTAGCAAAATAAGTGTAATATTTGATCCGCCACACTTAATTAAAGGGTTAAGAAACAATTTTTTGACCAAAAATATTAAACATAATGGAAAAGTTTCAAAATGGAGTGACATCGTCGAAATTTACCAAACTGACTGTAGTCATGCGCAAATGAGGCTGATGCCTAAATTAAATGACGAACTCGTTATACCAGAAAAAATTAAAAAGATGAAGGTGAGTTGTTAGTTAGTATTTGACTGATAGAGCTCTGCATTGTATTTTTTTATTTTATTAATCATCGTTTATTTTTTTATAGGTGAAGAATTGTGCACGAGTTTTCAGCAAAACGGTTGCAGCTACTTTGAATTACACGTCGTGTCTCAATTTTGTAAGTATTTCTGTGATATTAACCCATAGATTTTTTATAAGTACTTAGTTCTCTGTTAACTTAAAATAGAAATGATAATTCTGTCATTTAAGTACTAGCATTTGCACCAGTTGTATTATAATAACTTCCAGCAATTTTTGTTTTTATTTTATTAAACCAGTCATCATCCTGAATTTAAATATTTCTGATATATTTTTCTGAACCTTAACTCAAAGTCAATTTATTTCAATTAACTTAAGGCTGCAGTCTTGCAAAATTCACTCGCGGCGAATTATTTGCGCAACTTTGTATTTTTTTTTAAACAAAAGTAATGAAATAACATGAAATATTATTATAATACGTGAATAACCATAATATAAGTAATAGCTGGTAATTTTTTTTTAGTTCATCTGGGTGGATTATGTTAGGTAAATCAAGCGTTAAATACAGCTCTTTCGAGCCAGCAACGATTCGAGTTATGTTTGTGCACTTGCATTGGGCAATACAAATTTTATTTAGAAAATCTGTTCAGCGCATAATTGTTTCCATATTCTTGTCTTCAAAATGCGCTGATTACTTTTTTCTAATTACCCTTCATTTTCTTAATTCAGATGTCACAATGTCATCGAAATTCTCTGTTTTTAGCTCTTAATAAACGGTTTGTTTCATAATAACAATGCATCGTATGCATGTAAAAGTTAGTTAATTTAATGCCAAGAGTTCAATAAAGCAAGTACTAAAAAAAAATTGCACCTAAATCACCTTACTCTAACAATAATAATAATCTCAAAATACCTCCAAAACAGAGTTTATGAACAAGAATTGCGAATGAAATTTCTTAGTGGTAGGGCATGCAAAAACCGGGTTGTTTTAAAAAACCGTTTTTTCGGGTTTTTTGTTTACAAAACCGGTGAAACCGGATAAATCGGTTTTTTCGGGTTTTTTTATAAATTTTATTAAAGAAATGAAAAATATGTGTAAAGCAATGAAAATGCTGAAGTCTAATCAAAATATGTATTTTTTTTACGTTTCTCTAACTTATTTTTATATTAATGAGCATTTGTTAGGACTGAAATAAGCTACAACTACTACGTAACAATACAAAAAATTTGTTTTCTTTATACATAATATAGAATAAAGCTTATTATTTAGGAAAAAAACATTCTTCAAAACTTAACATACCTAACATACAAAATTAGAAACATTTGGTAAGTACACAAAGGTCTAATCACAGAATATTAAATAACAATTTAACTATCATAAAATACAAACAGGCAAAATCAACAGTACGTAAAATGCGATTAAAATAATTATTTAAATATCGCATAAAATATAAGTCTTATTCCTAATTTACCAAAACAAATCAAATCAGTCATTCTTATAGATACCTATACATTAAAAATTAAAAATTAAAGTTACACAGCTAAACCAAATTACTATTTTTGACATTGATAGAATGATCGTAAGGATACAAGTGCATCAAGGGAGTCATCATTTAGAGTACTACGGATTTTATTACACATGAGACCCGCTGATGAAAAGGCTCTCTCTGATTCCACGCTTGTTGGAGGTATTGATTTCAAAGCTTTATATACTTTTGTTAAGTGCTCTCCCATTTTTCCTCCACCGTCGTAAAGTGCCATTTCCACCCTGATTTTAGTTTCTAAATCAAGTTTTGTAGATGGGCTTGCACCAGAGGTATGTTGTTTGAGCGCCTTCTTTATTTCTTGTCCGAGTTGGTCCTTGATGTTCCGTGAAACATTTAGTACTGTATGGTCTTCGTTTTCCTGTGTTGTCGTCGCCGTCGGTGTAGTAGTCGAAAAATGTTTATTTATAATGTTTACTATGAAATTTCGAATTTGTTCGTTATCGAGGGCTATCGCGTTATTTACACCATCCAAAAGATCTTTGTAGTATGTAGCTGGGCTGTGCAAATATAGAAGTATTCCGGTAAGATTTGTCAATCTTTGTTCTATTCTTGACTCTAACGAATTTGCCAATTGAGTGCTGATGGAAGAGGAATCTTCTTGCAATTTTTTGACCATAAATTTTATTGCTGCTACTGCTGTAATTAAATTAGCATCGCGCTGGCATAAAGCTTCTACAGTAGCTTTTATGACACCTAAAGAATCAGCTAATTCAGCGAGAATCAGTAACTCTGCATCATTAAATTTGATATTAGACTTAAGGTCTATTAAAGCCTTCGACACAGCGTCTTTTATTTTTAAAAAACGCGTAATCATGTCCGCCATCGAACTCCACCGAGTCTTGCAATCCAGTATAAGTTTCAGATCTTTATTGTCATGGTCTGCCATGACATACTTACTTAAAATATCATTTTTCGTTGGTGATTTTCTGAACATTTTTGCAACACTTCTTACTTTGTCTATAATGTCTTTATAAAATAATGTTTGCACTAAATTATGTCGGTCAACACTGACATCAAACTCAACACCACCATCTTCATCATCACTGCTTTCAGAGTCATCGCTATCTCCTCCTTCATTTTTACTCGGTTCTCCATCTCCAGGTTCTCTAGTCACAGCAGTTACTTCACTAGTTTTTTTGTATAGCACATCAATTATGCCTAGTTGAATCCCATGCGCCAGGCAAAGTTGCTGGTTAGCCCTAGCAGCCCGGCCTAAGGCTAACATAACGCTAGCCCCATCAGTGGTTAAACAAACGATGTCTTCATCCAGCGAAAGTCTAAAATTTGACAGTTTCTTTTTTAAAATTTCTAAACAATGCTGCGCGGTCCCTTTTGCACTGATTCTCACAAGTCCTAAGTTTTTGTAGCCAGCATTGTCACTAAAATGCGGTGAAAATAAATTTATATTTATGTATCGCCGGTTTCTGCTAGACGTCCACTCGTCCAAAGTTATGGCAAATCTCACTCCATCTGACTTCAATTCCTCTAATTCTTTTATAATTGAATTTCTTAACTCGTCATTTGCTTTTATGACCATATTTTTGATACTATTTGGTGAGCTTGGCAATGTGTATCCACTTTTGATAAAAAGTTTTCTGAGCTCCTCGGAAGAACAAAATGTTTTGAAGGGCAGGCCATCCAAAGCAGCCATCTTTGATACGAGGTATTCAACAGAATGTAATTTTGTGAAAAAATGTGTAATTTTTTGTTTTTTTGGCTTTGAAGGATCAGTTTGTGTATCTTGACTATCTTTGAAAACATATGGGTCTACTGCACTTGTGCTTGGTGTTGGTTCTGTTGTAGATTTGGCATTTTCATTTAAATCTATTGAGTGTTTACTGCGCAAGTGGTTTCGTAAGCTTGATGTTGAACTGCCTGCCGTTTTTAATATTCTATTGCATTCTTTGCATTTGGCAGTGCTTCCGTCCGTGGCTCGCAAAAAATAAAACCATACTGATAATTTATCACAAGCTGATTTTTTATTTTCCACATATTTTGTCTTCGCTCTATCGGCATCATCTACATCGCCAGCCCTCTTCATGATTTTTCTTTCTGTAAATATTAAGTACCATTGTAGCAAACGTTCATGATCATAATTTTGAAATAACAACGGACAACTGGAAGGATAAGTTTTAGGCGACGTAGTCTAGTTAAATCCACTTTAGGTGCAGGAACTCAACGACGAAGATTCTAAATTGAAAACAAGTAAGCAAACAATATGTCTCATTTGTGCCATATTACCTTACCTTTGTAAGTCGCCTTAGCTATGTTAACATTCACATTTTCCAAAAACCATGCAAATTTACTTCGTTATTAATATACGTAATCAAAACTTTAAACTTTAAATGTAACAATGTGCTTTGATGATCAGCTCAAACTACTTCAAACAAAAACAGGCTCTTATTTATAGGTACATTACATATTTATAAAAATAATAACGTGCTGGCTGCCATAATCTAATTAATTAAAGCTATTACTTAAATTTGCAAAACATCCCTGCTGTGATTACATTTCAGTTTTGGTCATACACTTCATGTAATATTAGCAATGCATAATATATGAGTGATATAAAAGAATGTGATCAAACTTACCTTGATAAAAATAATATCTGCAATGTAACCACCAACAAACACAACACGTGCACTTGTCTCACTCACACTATACAGACTGACCGAAAAACAAAATGGCGGTAGCGTGGCATCAATGCCACGCTGCCGCCATTTTGTTATTGCACTACAAAGTGCGACAAGGATCTAAATTAACGTGGCCGAAATAGGAACTAACGCCACCTCACCGTGCTTACTATGAGCTCTTATAGCAGGGCAGAAGTTAAACGTTTCCAGTGAGAGAGAGAGAGAGAGAGAGAGACAGAGCTATATACGACCTATAGCACCGTCACTCTCTCTCACTGGAAACGTTCAA
Organism: Cosmia trapezina; assembly: GCA_905163495.3. Classification (NCBI taxonomy): domain Eukaryota; kingdom Metazoa; phylum Arthropoda; class Insecta; order Lepidoptera; family Noctuidae; genus Cosmia; species Cosmia trapezina. The sequence continues at coordinate 4,167,230 of LR991050.1, forward strand.
CTTCTGCCCTGCTATAAGAGCACATAGTAAGCCCCTGTACACGTTTGTCAGTGATAAAAATACCTATTTTGTTTGAGAAAATTAAAGCATTATTAAATCAATACAATAGGAGAAACATAACCGAATAAACCGAAAACTCCGGTTTTGTCATACTAAAAAACCCGGGTTTCAAAACAGTCGGTTATCCGGTTTTTACGGTTATCCGGGTATCCGGTTTGCATGCCCTACTTAGTGGGTCGGAGCGTTTTGGAGGTCTTTTGAGATTATTATTATTGTTAGACTAAGGTGATTTAGATGCAATTTTTTTTAGTATTTGCTTTATTGAACTCTTGGCATTAAACCAACCAAATCTTACATGCGTACGATGCTTTGTTATTATGAAACAAACCGTTTATTAAGAGATAAAAACAGAGAATTTCGATGACATTGTGACATCCGAATTAAGAAAATGAAAGATAATTAGAAAAAAGTAATCAGCGCATTTTGAAGACAAGAATATGGAAACAATTATGCGCTGAACAGATTTTTTAAATAAAATTTGTATTGCCCAATGCAAGTGCACAAACATAACTCGAATCGTTGTTGGCGCGAAAGAGCTGTATTTAACGCTTGATTTACCTAACATAATCCACCCAGATGAACCTAAAAAAAATAGCCAGCTATCACTTATATTATGGTTATTCACGTTCAATAATAATATTTCATGTTATTTCATTACTTTTGTTTAAAAAAAAACACAAAGTTGCGCAAATAATTCGCCGCGAGTGAATTTTGCAAGACTGCAGCCTTAACATAGTATCCAAGTTTAATTTAAGTGTCTTTGTTCCAGCTCAATATGCTGATGGGAGAAAAGTTAGCTCCACCCTCGAGAATACTGCTGACATAGTTTCATTTTTTGATGACCTGTTCGACTCGGTGAATGGTGCAAGCCTAAATAGTAAAAAGTCAAGAGGGAAACCCTTACGCGCAGCCTGTACATCAGGGTCACCACACCAACGATTTTGGCTAGAAGCAATACAAAAATTAAAAGAAATACGTTTTGTGGATGTTAAAGGTAGGGAGACAACTGTGCCTTCATTAAAAAATTGGATTTTAACCCTTCAAAGTTATTTAAGGCTGTGGCAATTCTTCCAAAAGAAAAACGTGAAAATAATGCGCCCGCGCTATTTTACCTCAGATCATATGGAAAACTTTTTTGGACAAGTGCGGGCGTATAATTTCAGAAATAATAACCCGAATTGCCACACCTTCGTCAACACCTTTAGATCATTACTAATAACGAGATTTATAAAATTTCACTCAGATACTTTTAATTGTGAAGATGATCCGGCAGAACAGCTGGTTAAACTGAAACAGTTATTTGTGCCTTCAGAAAAATATGTGCAGTATCTGGGTGAAATTAATTAAGAACCCCATACGTCAGGAATGGTGCCACGATCTGCTGCTCAGGAACGCCTCAATGTACATGCAAGAGCCTATACAGCAGGGTGGGTCACAAGAAAAATTTTCTCAAAAATAAAATGTGTCGATTGCGTTGCCGATTTAACAACGCGTGATGATATACATAATTGGGTGCACAAAAAAGAATATAAAACTATTAAGAAAATGAAATTGACCTACCCTTCTGAAAATGCAGTGAGAGCGTTCGGAGTAGTCACAGAGGAAGCAAATGAGTACTTAGAACTTTCTCCAGCAAAAAATAACATTTCGAAAATAATAAAAACCCAAATTATGTCTAAGTACTCATTTGACTTCCTTTCTTGTGAGACACATAAAAAAGAAATTGAAAAGGCCTTCCTTGACCATGGGTTAAAATTAGTAATTTTTAATTGGTGTTGTATAATAAATAAAATAATGAAAGGCACAGATATATCCCGATTAGTTGGAAAATCTCTTCCCAGAATGCAACATAAGGCATACAATAAATACAAAACTAAATTAAAAAATAAAAATTTGAATAAGTATTTGTTATGTTTCATTTATGTACATATTTCTCAGTAGTTCCCTGTTATTATGTTACCGATGAGCTCTTTAAAAGAGTTCATTGGTTTTTTTGCTGCAAATAGCAAAAAAAAAAAATGAAATCTGAATACAGTACCAACGAGGTAATTGAGGCTGTTTGTGTGAGCCTTTGCCAAAAACTCAACACGTAAATTAAAAAAAAAACGAACTGTCATGTTCTAAACTTCCAACTTTTGACAAACCTCTACTAACCATTTTCTCCAGTATAGTATAATGTACTCTGTGATTTTCTCTCTATGGGAGTGGGTCGTCTGATACGTAGTATCCCTAAGTAGTCTGTGAGCAAAAGTAAACAAACGCCATTAATACAATACAGATTTTTCTGATACTTTACAATTTGATTTACAATATGTTTCTTTGCTCTATCCTCTCAAATTGTCTCCAGTAGTAGTGTTATTGTAATAACAACTTGCAGTGTGTCGCACAAGTGCTATGTTGTGATTGTGGTAGTTGACGAATTAACTTCATTATTTAGTTTTCCCAAGACTGAGATTCAATCTTTTCAAAAGTGAAAAACGTGCAAGCATTATCGGTGTCTTAAACATTTTGTGAAGAAGTTTTTCGCCCAAAGACATGTGAAGCTTGGTCTGTGTTGGCGCCTAGCGCCTATCCCACGTTGTTTTAAAACGACAAAATCAGCAGTAGTTTTATCAAAGTGTCCAAAACACAGGTAAGAACCTAAATATTACGATAATATTTTTATCATTGACTCAATCAATCTGCCTAGCCTTTTTCCAACTATGTTGGAGTCGGCTTTCAGTCTAACCGGATGCAGCTGAATATCAGTATTCTTGTCATTGACTAAAGTGCATTATTCAACAATCATGTATTGCCTAAGTATAATAATATTACTTACTAACACTAGGCACTAAAATTATGGATTTTTGTTGTCCAAATAAAGAAATTTTGATTTGATGGGTAACCGCACCATAGCTACTTTAAAAATAAATAAATCAATATAAAAATTATTTATAAGAAAACCACAGCCATAACTCATTAAAAATACAACAATTGAATTAATGAACTAATTTTCATTTCCAGGAATTAATTCTACATTTATCTGCTTGTTTTGAAAACTCAAACCTTGTGCTGTGATACCACCACTTCGGGCTGTGGAAATGAAGCCTCAGAAAACCAAATCACTAATGGTAAAAGATTTAATTATTTTAATTATCATTGACCAGTAGTGTTGCAGCAAATATGTTTCCAGATTATACGGATATTTGTTTACACTACCAATGTTTGTTGCCTCAATTGTGGCAAAAAGACTAAAATCCAAGGGTATTGATCCGGCTATGTAATAGTGCTAACTGTTTTTTTAAAAATCAAACAAATAATAAAGATATTGAGAACTGTAATAATTGTGCTGGTACGGAATCCGTAGAGATTTCTGGTTTTACAATCTGCAGATATTTCTGGTTTTAAAGTCTTGTTTTCCTAACATTTGCTTTATTTGTTTTCATTTTTACAGATGATGCAGTTATTCCTGAAGTCAATAGTCTCAAGAACAGAAATCTGAAAAAGAAGAAGTAGTCTGAACAAGGCCTGTTGTTTTAATTGAACAATGTCTGTCAGCAAACTATGCCAAGCTCTATTTTAAACTGTATTGTGAATTTGTAAAATCGTGGAAGCAATTTAAATTCAGTGAAAGCTTACTCAATTTATGTATTACTTACTTGTTTGTCAACTACTTGTTTCAAAATTAAATAAAAGTAAATTTATGAAGTCAAATGCATTTTATTCATTACAGTATCCAAGTCTAAATACTCGTGGGGGCGTGGGTGGGTACGGGTAGGCTAAGCTGCTCAAAAGGCTAGTATTCAAACCATTCTGGTCTCGACAATCCGAGCAAAAAGCCTCTGTTTCATAACACTACCGCCCGGTTTCTCGACGGCTATTCAAATCTAAAATTAACTAACCATGTGTAAAATCTCTTGTTAAGGCGGGGTGAAAGCAAGCGCCGTAGGTATTAAATGCTTACCGCAGCCCCCGCAAGGAGTAGCGATACGTAATAAATTACGATGCGCGGGAAACGCGCGCCAAGCGCACCGCTCATGAGTTCATGAACTCGAGTAGGTACTATGTTGCGTCACAGAATAGAGCAATGCAGTAGATAAACTTGAACTGATTAGTATACAAGTTTATTTTGTTTTATTTTTCTAGTAAGTATTTTTTAAAGTTTTAGACAGATTAGGTATGCATTGTAAACTTGAACAGTTAAAATAAATAAAAATAACTACTTATACATATTTATTTTCGTGAATAAGGTGGATTTAAAATCTGACTGACACGAAGACCTTTACCCGTACGATTCAAAACTACGCGCCGCGCACCATTTTACTTTACGAAGGTGTCGCATGGCGTGGGGAATAGTAGTTTCTGTCATTCCCCACGATACCACACCAGTGGTATCGTTTTCAGTGGTGTCGCTGTCGTGGGGAATGACAGAAACTACTATTCCCCACGCCATGCGACACCACCGACTGTATTGTGCTGTTAGTGATGTCCAGCTACATAACAATGATGTGTTACATAACAATTTAGACCTTATTGACATTCATGTTTTTTTGTTAAATTTAGCTTCCAGACCATTTACCAAGTATCTTGGACCAAAAAACAAATGGTTTGTAAAATGTCGATAAGGTCGAAATTAGCTTGACACCCTAGAAATGATGTGCATAATAATCTAGACACTTTCTGAGGTGTCAAGCGAATTTAGACCTTATTGACATTCATGTTTTTTTGTTAAATTCAGCTTCCAGATCATTTACCAAGTATCTTGGGCCAAAAAAACAAAGGGTTTGTAAAATATCAATAAGGTCGAAATTAGCTTGACACCCTAAAAATGATGTGCATAATAATCTAGACACTTTCTGAGGTGTCAAGCGAATTTAGACCTTATTGACATTCATGTTTTTTTGTTAAATTCAGCTTCCAGATCATTTACCGAGTATTCTGGACCAAAAAAACAAAGGGTTTGTAAAATGTCAATAAGGTCGAAATTAGCTTGAGACCTTTATCGTTTTCAGCGAACTTAAATACCACGAAATGACCGTTCATTCCCCACGACACCACTGGTGGTGTCGTCGGGAATGACAGAAACTAGTATTCCCCACGACACCAATGACTGCATTGTGAGTGATGTCCAGCTAATTTTTAAACGTAACAATGATGTGTTATTTTTAAACGACTTCAAAAACGGAGGAGAATATCAATTCAGTTGTATTTTTTTTTTTTATGTTTGTTACTGCAGTACTCCGTCATTTAGAAGCCGATTTGGAAAGTTCTTTTTTTATTTTATTCGTTATGTCAACACAAAAAAAAAAACGGAGGGGCATAACTTCTTACGCTCTAGTTTTTTTTTTCTTAAGAGGATGTGATTACGGTCAAAATGAAAATCCAAGATGGCGGCTGCAAAAATTTTCGAATTTTTCGACATGGGCGTCAATTTCGTGATATTTGAGGTCGCTGAAAACGATAATGGGGTCAAAATGAAAATCCAAGATGGCGGCTGCGAAAATTTTCTAATTTTTCGTCATGGGTGTCATTTTCGTGATATTTGAGGTCGCTGAAAACGATAGTGGGGTCAAAATGAAAATCCAAGCTGGCGGCTGCGAAAATTTTTAAATTTTTCAACATGGGTGTCATTTTCGTGATATTTGAGGTCGCTGAAAACGATAGTGGGGTCAAAATGAAAATCCAAGCTGGCGGCTGCGAAAATTTTTAAATTTTTCAACATGGGTGTCATTTTCGTGATATTTGAGGTCGCTGAAAACGATAATGGGGTCAAAATGAAAATCCAAGATGGCGGCTGCGAAAATTTTCTAATTTTTCGTCATGGGTGTCATTTTCGTGATATTTGAGGTCGCTGAAAACGATAGTGGGGTCAAAATGAAAATCCAAGATGGCGGCTGCGAAAATTTTTAAATTTTTCAACATGGGTGTCATTTTCGTGATATTTGAGGTCGCTGCAAACGATAGTGGGGTCAAAATGAATGACTATCGTTTTCAGCGATCTAAAATATCACGAAAATGACACCCATGATGAAAAGTTAGGAAATTTTCGTAGCCGCTATCTTGGATTTTCATTTTGACCCCGCTATCGTTTTCAGCGACCTAAGCAAAACATGTATGATCTCTTAAACTGTAATAACACCTATTTATACCATGTTTTATGCAAATAAATTATCTTATCTTATCTTATCTTAAAATATCACGAAAATGACACCCATGACGAACAGTTAGGGAATTTTCGCAGCCGCCATCTTGGATTTTCATTTTGACCCCACTATCGTTTTCAGCGACCTAAAATATCACGAAAATGACACCCATGACGAAAAATTAGGAAATTTTCGCAGCCGCCATCTTGGATTTTCATTTGACCCCACAATCGTTTTCTGCGACCTAAAATATCACGAAAATGACACCCATGACGAAAAATTTGGAAATTTTCACAGCCGCCATCTTGGATTTTCATTTTGACCCCGCTATCGTTTTCAGCGACCTAAAATATCACGAAAATGACACCCATGACGAAAAATTAGGAAATTTTCGCAGCCGCCATCTTGGATTTTCATTTGACCCCACAATCGTTTTCTGCGACCTAAAATATCACGAAAATGACACCCATGACGAAAAATTTGGAAATTTTCACAGCCGCCATCTTGGATTTTCATTTTGACCCCACTATCGTTTTCAGCGACCTAAAATATCACGAAAATGACACCCATGACGAAAAATTAGGATATTCGCAGCCGCCATCTTGGATTTTCATTTTGACCTTACTATCGTTTTCAGCGACCTAAAAGATCACGAAAATGACACCCATGACGAAAAATTAGGAAATTTTCGCAGCCGCCATCTTGGATTTTCATTTTGACCCCACTATCGTTGTCAGCGACCTAAAATATCACGAAAATGACACCCATGACGAAAAATTAGGATATTCGCAGCCGCCATCTTGGATTTTCATTTTGACCTCACTATCGTTTTCAGCGACCTAAAATATCACGAAAATGACATCCATGATCGAAAATTAGGAAATTTTCGCAGCCGCCATCTTGGATTTTCATTTTGACCCCACTATCGTTTTCAGCGACCTAAAATATCACGAAAACGACACCCATGACGAAAAATTAGGGAATTTTTGCAGCCGCCATCTTGGATTTTCATTTTGACCCCACTATCGTTTTCAGCGACCTAAAATATCACGAAAATGACACCCATGACGAAAAGTTAGGAAATTTTCGCAGCCGCCATCTTGGATTTTCAGTTTGACCCCACTATCGTTTTCAGCGACCTAAAATAACACGAAAATGACACCCATGACGAAAAGTTAGGAAATTTTCGCAGCCGCCATCTTGGATTTTCATTTTGACCCCGCTATCGTTTTCAGCGACCTTAAATATCACGAAAATGACACCCATGACGAAAAATTTGGAAATTTTCACAGCCGCCATCTTGGATTTTCATTTTGGCCCCGCTATCGTTTTCAGCGACCTAAAATATCACGAAAATGACACCCATGACGAAAAATAAGGAAATTTTCGCAGCCGCCATCTTGGATTTTCATTTTGACCCCACTATCGGTTTCAGCGACCTCAAATATCACGAAAATGACACCTGTGTCGAAAAATTTGATAATTTTCGCAGCCGCCATCTTGGATTTTCATTTTGACCCCACTATCGTTTTCAGCGACCTAAAATATCACGAAAATGACACCCATGACGAAAAATTAGGAAATTTTCGCAGCCGCCATCTTGGATTTTCATTTTGACCCCACTATCGTTTTCAGCGACCTAAAATATCACGAAAACGACACCCATGACGAAAAATTGGAAATTTTTGCAGCCGCCATCTTGGATTTTCATTTTGACCTTGAAATACAAAAAAAAATAAGAAGATACCTAATTAGAAAAAAAACTTAATTTAAAAAAAAAATCTTATTTATGTAGGTATACAGAAAAATACATTTGAGGGCCTACTTATTTTCTGAACATCCCTGCCCAACCCTTTGAAAGAATTCAGGCGTGATGTTATGAAGAAATCTCATTTCCTATCCGATATTCATTATAAAACCACCCGTACTAACTTTATTCTGTGGCACCTACCTATTTGAGATTTGAAAATAGTGAACCAAAAATTTGCGCGTCAGGCGGCTTTATAAGCTCCAGTGTAGGGTTCAAATTCAACTGTTTTACACACTTGATGCGATTGGTAAACATAGGCCGTGATAAAAATAAATACCAATAAAGCTTTTGCGCGCGTGACGTCTTTATTTACATAGGCATAGCGTTCAAATTCAACTGTTTTCAACACATGTTAATTTGTGCCGGTCGCAGCCGGTGACAGAAGTTAGCGGGGGTGGCGGGTTCGAAAAATTGGCACACGTCCGACCTCCATCACGTTCCGCTCGGGACTAAACGACACGGAGCGAGCGCAAAACACTTGACATTGGAATTAGTGATATAAATATTTTGATATTTCAAATTATGATAGCCGATAAAAATTACATTTTTTACGACCTTTATTATGGCATAAGTTTTATTGTTCAAAGCCTAATATAAATCAAATGAAATAAGATATAGATCATAATTTAGACTTGTCTTTGCGATTTAATTGGATGCAGTAAAGTGCAAGTAATCGTGTATCGGACGGCCGAAATTTGTAGATGGAAGTCTGAACTAAGTAATATATTTTTTTCAAAATTTAAATCCGTGTTATCTACGAATAAAACACTAAACAAAACGACGTTTTTACGGCTCTCACCGCCTTAAGTCGAAAATGAGTTGCACGAACGTTGATTAAGTACTTTGATTTGAATCTTTGATCACTTGACACATCAATCAAATTAGTACAAAAATCTCTTGTTAATTCAGAATTTGGGTTTCTGAACAAACGATTAAGCTCGAATGTCATGTCAAGCCACTGTCAAATGTTGTGTTAGCTAATCTGTCGAGTTTCGGCGATTATCTTTGCGTTCCCTGTGATTTTCTGTTTTCTTTGGATATTTTCTAGTTATAATTAATAAAACAACTTCTGCACGGAGGCACGGAGGAGTCTCGATATGTAAAGATGGTCACCCATCCACTCACCAACCCCGGCAAGCGTAGCTTAACCTGATAGATCGACTCGTGCGGCTGTTATTACTTAGCCACGAGCTCCTCCTAAAAATCTAAAACTAAATAATAAAAATTCTATAGGTAGGTAGGTATAGGTAGGTACTTTAACTGCGGTACATTTTTTTTTTTGATACCTACGTGTTGAGGCTTAGGGGTTTAAGGGTTTTATAAAGGGGGGCCAAATTTTCATTGTTTTTGCGATAGGACACACCGTTTTCGAGATATAAGGAAAAGAAAAAATAAACCAAACATTCAAATTTTCAATAAAATGGCGCCTTGGTCAACAGTGTCAACTTGACATTCAATTGAACGAATTATTTGTCAAAATGAATGAAGAATACGATGTTGCCATACACATAATCTATTTTCTTTAATCAGTTGACATTGATCGTTGGTTAATTAATTTTGTCGTAATCGCCGATTCAGCAACCCAATTTGATTTGACTGGTCTGTTAATTTAACCAGTTTGTTAGTTGATTTTAGATTTGAATAGTCGTCGAGAAACCGGGCGGCGAGTTTCAAAATAATGTGTGAAAAAATTAAAAAAAAAACAAACTTCACTTTGATACCTTGCAGATTCGTATAGCGATTTTTCTTCTATGGGAGTTCACCATCTGAATACTACTTAATCTGTGGGTCTGCCAATTATGGCTACTAATTATACTACTATTCTTATATTAAATAAACTAATGTTAGTCCCACAAAACTTAACTTTTAATCTAATTTATTATTTACCTATTTAATAAAAAAGTATATAATATTTTAGCCGCTTCAGAAGTAGGTTTTGCTAAAATACCATGGAATATTCCAACATCCATTACAGACAGTTTCAAAGAGTTAAGAAGCGTGTTTCTTTTGTTTGTATATCGGACACATTCCACCATCACATGCTGTACATCCTCGAAAGTAATTTTTTCGATATCACATTGTGCAGATTCAAAATCTGCAGTCAGATCAATACTTATTTTTTTTTTTATGACACTGGAAATACGAATATGTCTTACTTATGTACTTATAAACAACAATGTCTAAACAAACATTAATTTATTCAAGAATGCTGACAAAAATATCGAATGAAAACAAAGAAATATAATCACAAAAAAAAGTCTAAGGAGTTGACTGTACAATATTTTAATGTTAACAAATAAACATTTAAATATTACAACATTTAGTTTTAAATATTTCTAATATCTTACGCACTGAGCTTGGAGGTAAAGAACAACATATGTACAGTCCACGAGGCCTAAGCTGAGCTTTGCATTTGTGTGAGTGATCACCAAAGAAGCGAAGTTGCGTTGAGCGAGGAACCACCGCGCCTCAGGCCGGTTGCCAAAAAGCAGTATAACCCGGTTTTAAGAGCGTTGTTGCATTTTTTATACGTAAATCGAGAACTTGGGAGATTTTGAAGTGATTTTGGTCACATAATTTATTTTTTTAGCTTCTTTTGACTTCAATCATCGTAATTATCATATATTTTTATTTAAAGTCTATTAAAAAAAACTTGTTCAAATTGAATTATTGACTACGAAAACAGTCGATTTCGAAGACGCGATTTCCAGATGACGCGCGAAGGCTCAACTTTGAAGTAATCTTACACCAATTATTACTACTAATTAAGAAGGTAAAGTGGTATTCATTCGAAGAGGCATATCCTGAAATTTAAAATGCATTGAGAAAAGTTTGATTTTTAATTCATTAACTCGTATTTTAATCACGTCTAAGATAATCAAAAATCGAGAAATCGACTACAAAAAAACACGTCATTTCTCAGAATCTAAAAGTCATTCGGCAACACAAATCATTTTATACGTAAGAAGAAATATTGTACTATATATGTGTAAAAAATAAAACATATCTGTCTTCAATCATTTACGAAAATAATTTTTTAAAGTGAGTATAAAATCGGGTGCATCGAACGGCCTAAGTCAGTCGCGCTCTGGCGCTCGTCGACGCAGGCCCTATGTCGGTTGACCTCCCGCCGCCGCGCATGCGCCTCGCGTGATATATAGTCAATTGTAGTGCGACTAAATATTTTTAATCCTTTCATTTAAGTAATATTTTAAGAAGCTAACGTGGTAGGCACACTTACTTTAGGAGAATTATGTTACAATTCTTGAATTATGTTGTATTACTTGTAATATTGATATTGTAATTACAATATCAATAATACAATATAATCTGGTCAAAATGTAAATCCAAGATGGTGGCTGCGAAAATTTTTAAATTTTTCGTCATGGGGATCGTTCCCATTGTTCTCGAGGATGCTAAAGCCGATAGTGACGTTAAAATGTAAATCCAAGATGGCGGCTGCGAACATTTTCAAATTTTTCATCATGGGTATCGTTTTCATGGTTCTTGTGGGTGCTAACGTCGATAGTGTAGTCAAAATGTAAATCCAAGATGGCTACAAGAATTTTGGAGGATGAATATGGAGAAAAAATTTACATCAGGTTTTTATTTGAAATCTCTACTGCCACAATCTCTATTGTGGATCCGTAACAAAGGAGACGGAAACCATGTCATATAAACTTGGGCCTGGGCCTGGGTTGTAAAAAGATGAAATTGGTGTCAATTTATAGCTACTATATTATCAAACCATCACTGAACATTTTGCGGATTTTCGCGGTCTGAGTTCCGAGTTAAAAGAGATGTAATAAAAGTGAGGTTACATAACGATCTACATATAGGTACTTAACAGCTGATTTTTGAAGTTCTTCAGCTCGACGACCACGTAAACTACAGCCTCTAGTCACTTTGCCACAATTTACACAACGATCCATGGTGCCAATATGAAATCAGTAGGCTGGTCGTAATATACAAAATAACAAGTTCAAGTCCAACGTTTATGCGGGGTTCTCCGTACCGTGTCCGGTGTGGTAGCAAGGTTCGTACAAGAAGCAAGATCAGAAGTCCGCAGAAAGAAAACAGGGGTCGAGGAAAACATCAATAAAACTATGGGAAATACACTCAAATCGCGACCGCACTAAACGATACGAAACGAGTGAGGCATAGATAAAGGCACTATGTAAAGGTGTGTCCAAATATAGAGCGGCATTTGAGCGCGGCTGCCACGCGCGGCGGCTAGGGGCCGCGCGCGGCGGTTTTGAGCGTAATATATCTTCTCGTCTCACATCAGTGATGACCTCTGGCACTGAAACGTGCTCGCTCACAACATAATGGGTCTCAATCATAATCAGCCTATAATGTTCCCACTGCTGGGACACAGGGCTCCTCTCGGTGAGAGGGAGTGGGCCGTAATACACCACGAGGACCCAGTGCGGGTTGGTAGATGTCACATGTCTTCGAATTTTTGGTTCTAGGCGGTTTCCTCACGATATTTTACTTCACTGATTTGAGAGTAGTGGTGATGAAATTATTTACACAAAGTGCCTGCCTGAGTTCGAAACCATGACCTACTCTTATGTCGGGATCGTTACCATTGGGCCACCATTGCATTGCTCTCTTGGGCCGCATAGTGCAGTCAATCATCCCTTCTAGGATGATTGACTTCACTATCGGCTTCATCCTCGAGAACTATGAAAACGACATCCATGACGAAAAATTTTAAAATTTTCGCAGCCGCCATCTTGGATTTTAATTTTGACTTCACTATTGGCTATAGTCGAAATCGAAAACTATGAAAACGATACCTATCCAAATCCTTATCACTTACCACTGACGTGCGACGTGTGGTCGACTGTATAGTCATTAGGTCAACTGGGCACGTACAATACCTGCCTAGGCTAATAAACATTATAAAACCAACCCCACACGAACGCAGCAGTACTATTATTTATTCTGTGGCAGCGGGGTGACCTACATATTTGAAATTTGAAAACAGTAAACCAAACATTTGCGCATGAGGCGGCTTTATGTATTTATGTATTATTGTTGGTTCAAATTCAACTGTTTTATGAACTTGATGCGGTTGCTAAACCTATAATGCCGCAAGAAAAATAAATAATTATAGCTAGCGCGTGGCGTCTTTATCTACATTGAAATAGGGCTTAAATTGAACTGTTTTACACAAAAAAACGATGATTTTGGACAAAAGATGGCTCCGCTGTTAACAAAATTTTATTCTGATTGTGTTCTCCCAGAAATTATAGATCCAAGGAAAAGTCGATCAATCCCCTTAGACAAATAAATAAAATAAATAATAAATAAATATCCTTGGACATTTCACACAACGCCATCTAGTCCCAAGCTAAGCAACCTAATGCTTGTGCTATGGTAACGAGATGGCTGATAAACTTCTTATATACATTTTTTTTTGTAAATACATACATATTAAAGATAGAAAAACACCCAGACTCGGAAACAAATACTTGTAGGTCGTGCAAATATTTGTTCCGTGCGGGAATCGAACCCACAACATGCTGCGCAGCAGTCAATTGCTCAGCCACTGCGCCAACCGTGTCGTCAAATACAAATACTTTTATAAAACTTCAATTACTTATAAGTATACAAATACTTAAGCAAATAAGTAAAATGAGTTTAGTTTTTATAAGTACCTACATAATATTATTTTCTTCATCCATATTTGTATAAATTTAATTAAAATACACTAATAATGTATTGTGGACAGTCTTTTTATTTTCTCCGTAAACATCTAGCTTTTACTTCAAAAAAATATAGGTACGCCATAGCTACAGATCAAGATCGTTTAGTCGTCGCAGCATCGCAACTGTGTGCCGTACATGAGGAAAAACGCACACACGCGCACTCGCTACGCGGCGTCGAGCGTCAGATGTTTAAAATCCGAGCGCGAAAATATGCGACCACAGTCTTAAACCAAGCAAAGGACGCGTCGTGCTCTAGGCCGGACGTACACCTACACAATCTATATGCTCGCACACAAATGCAAAGCTCAGCTTAGGCCTCGCGGACTGTAACAGTATGTTTAATATTGGTTCTGTTGTCACGCCACTGCCAAAAAACTCAGTTTAGTTTCGTTGTAGCAATTCTGAATGTTTAGACTGTACCAAAGCCATGATTTGCGGTTATAAAAGTGCAAGAAAGACGGTGAATATTTAGTACGAGTTAGCTAAAAGCTCTATTCTAAGACTCGTGTCGTCTCGCTCCCACGTTTTTTGACCGCGACTGCCACGGTGGTCGCTGGCGTTTAGTACAGAATAACTTGTAACTTATACAGAATAACTTGTTACTTGATTTTATAAAGGGTACCCAAAATTTTGTTAATGACACTTGGTATAGTGTGCGCGCAAGTGCGAGAAGTATGTGAGCGGTGAGACGGATGAGGCCGCGATTGACAAGACTGGCAGACTGAGTTAACGCACAGATTAATACAGATAGGAGACTCCGCAGTTTAGGTATGAAGTTACAAGTACGCGGCGGGCTCATCCCACTGGGTCAATTCAGTGTGGGCTGCCGCGCACCGGCCGGCTCGTACGTTAGTCACTCAGGCGCCGTGTCGTAAAAGTAGACAACCCTAACGAGTCAGAAGGTATAAGAGTTACGCGATAGAAAGAGAGGCAACTTGTAGGTGAATATAACTGTAGGTAATAAGCGCTGTGCGACCTGAATTGCACTTTATTGTGTTGCAGAAAGAGTATCTTTTTATTTAAATGATTTTGCGGAGTGTCCCATCTGTATTACGTGACGTCTGACGTCATTATCGGTGTGGTTCGCTGTCAAAATTTTTTTCTAATAAAATAAAAAATAATAGTAAATGTGCATTGGTATCAGTTTAATAGTGATCACAGTGTCAATCAGCTTAATATACATTGAAGTGAGCAATAAATAGTGCGTTTTAGAGTCCGTAAATCATAGAAACATTGCAAATCCGGAATTAGCGAAATTATATGGTTACCCGCTATTATCAACACATATTCGGTAAAGTCACCTTGGCAACAGAGCCATCTGTCCTGCTAGCAGCGAACGACCTATAGATCAGTGCCGGCAATCGTTGCTGCTCCTTCTGCCGTAAATCCCCGATATCACTTGATAATCAAGTTCACCAGTCGTCGCAAAACATGCCGGGAAACAAGTGCGGAGGTTGCGGACGCTTCATATCTACGCTAGAGGGCGCTAGGTGTGGGAAATGCCAGGCGATTTATCACAAGGTATGTGTGAACGTCCCTACGAAGGCCAACATACCACCTAACTGGCGTTGTCCTGAGTGAAAAAAGAATATTGCTCGAGACAACAGGTCCGAAACCCCTGTTAGGGGTCCCATGCAAAGTCCACCTACTGACAACACAGGTATAACAATTATAGCGGGCTCTAGTACACTTAGCACTCCTGAGGCAAGTTGTAGAAATAATCTCACGCTGACTGCCAGCCCAGTTAATGCTGCCGCGACGCCCCCGTCGCCTGGAATTTCAAGTGCCGGCGTCACCACTAGGGATTTGTCGCCTGCAGCTAGTACCGACTTGCAGGTGATCATTGGAGAGTTGAGGGCGGTGCGTGCGGAGATTCAGGTGTTTAGAAAGGAGATGGAGGTGGAAATGGCGGAGCTTAAAACCTCTTTAAATACCTGCAGCACGCGCATCGATGGTCTGGAGGCCAGGGTGGACGCACTGGAACAACGCACTACTTCGAGTTCTACGAACTCAGCCAGCGTGGACAATATTGTGGAGGAACTGAGGCGAGAGATAAACGACAGGGACTAGGATCTTCTTGCTAATGACATAGAGGTGTCAAATTTACCGGAGATGAAAATGGAAAACCCTGCTCACATAATTAAGGTCATAGGCCATAAGCTGGGGGTCAGCCTTGACGACCGTGACATAGTGAGTGCAGAACGCGTTGGTGGAAGGCAGCTTAACGCGACTAGTGCGGCAGGGCCGACGGAGTCTCGTCCTCGGCCGATGGTCGTGCGCCTTGCTCGTCGGGACCTGCGCGACCAGCTTCTGGCAAGCGCGCGAGTGCGACGTGGAGCGACCACTGCCGACCTCGACTTGCCCGTCCCATCACAGAGGTTCTTCATCAACGAGCGGCTGACGAAAATCAACCGTCTGTTGTTTCGTAGGGCACGGGACACTGCCAGTCTCCTCGACTGGAAGTTTGTCTGGACCAAGCAGGGCCGCATCCTCGCCAGGAAGATGCCAGGAGACAAGGCGCAGAGGATCCGCACTGAGGAAGACTTATCCCGTGTCTTCGGAACTGGAAATGACACGGCCTAATTATTATTATTGTGTATGTTTATATGTCAACAGATTTATTTTTTATGTTTGTGGAAATGTGCGTTGCAACCTATACTGTTATGTATTAGTTTTATACTGGATACACTTACACACTTACAAACTTATATACAGGCTTACATACTGGATACACTTACAAACTTATATACACGCTTACATACCTATATTTTAACATTATACTCTTATACTATAGTTACATAAATTGCTTGTACAAATTCTATTTACACTTGACCTACTTATTCCTAATTATGTACAAGAAATATTTTCAACCATCGTATTGTTCACAACTACACTCCTACTATCACTGCAGAATTATGATGTCACTCACTGATACAATCTTTTGGCAGCACACAGTTCTAAATAGTGTCCAACTGTACCTCCACACAACACCTTCCTGCTCTCTGTTATATTGGTACCATACCTACACATTTCTACAATATATACCTACACCTACTAGCACTGATGGCTCCTAGTAAACATATTAAGTTTGGTCTACTGAATGCGGGCTCTCTAGGTACAAATCAGGATGAGTTCTTGGTCGCCATGGGCAACCACTCTGTGGACATCATGGCTATCAATGAGACATGGTTACGCAAGGGGGAAGAGGACCGCGCTCCTAGTGTAGCTGGGTACAAATTTAGGCTCATACCACGACCTTTGACTACAAGAGGTGGGCGTGGCGGAGGGGTTGCTTTTTATATAAAGAATGGCATTAACGCGCGTGTAAGAGCTCATCCTGAACACCCTAGTGTGGAGCAGCTCTGGCTGGGCCTGACCATAAACAAAAAAAAGCTTCTTATTGGGACCGCGTACCGTCCGCCTTGGCAGGACTTGGAGCTTTTCCTTGATGCCATAACTGCCAGTATTAGTGCTTTAGCCCCATATGATAATCTGGTGCTGCTGGGTGACCTAAATGTTGATCTGTTGGATGCAAATAGCTGTAAATCAAAACAGCTTAAGGTTTTTTTTAGTTACTTGAACCTTGTTCAATTGGTAAAAACTGCGACGCACTTCGTGGGTGGCAGTAGTTCGCTCATCGACATCGTATGCACTGATGCTGCAATGCGTAATGTTGAGGTGAACTGTATCAGTGAGCTCGGCCATCACTGTTTCATTACATGTGAAGCAGTTTTTAGGAAGCCCAAGGCTAAACCTAGAATGGTTGAGTTTCGCCCCTTGTCAGACATTTTGCCGGATCTCTTCCATAATGACCTGAACATGATACCATGGTCTACTATAGGAGATATGAATGACGTTGATAGCATGGTACATACTTTCAACACATATATGATCCAGCTTTTTGATCTTCATGCTCCTATAAAGAAAAAGACCTTTTATAAGCGGCCCACACCTTGGATTACTGACAATATGCGTCTGTTGTTCAGGTTGCGGGATGAGGCTAGGGTCAGGTATCGCAAGACAAGGGAGCCGCATCATAAGCGATACTGTCTGGATCTTAAACATGAGGCTGCTGCCGCATTGGGGAGGGAAAAGACAGCATATTTCACAAAAAACATCAACAATCAAAGTAAGGATCCTAAATTATTGTGGCGTAATTTGAAATCTGATGTACTTCCAGACCATAAAGAAAGGCTACTCCCAAGTCATTTTGACAATCCAGACAGTATCAATGCGGCTTTTTTGAGCGTTCCGGGGAATAGTAATGACAACATCTCACAAATGTCCTACTTCAATTCTCACAGGCACAGTTCAGCCGAGTTTTCACTCACTACAACCAACCAGGAGACAGTTCTGAGGATAATCAGGAGTCTAGGCTCAAACGCTCAGGGTGTTGATGGTATCAGTTTGGACATGTTAAAACTCACATTGCCAAATACCTTGCAAGCCATCACTGATATCATCAACAGATCAATAGAATCATGCACATTCCCTGGCCTTTGGCGACGTGCAATTGTTCGCCCCATCCCAAAAATTTGTGATCCAGCCAATTTGAGGGATCTCAGGCCAATTAGTATTCTGCCTTGTCTGTCAAAGATTCTGGAGCGTGTAGTGTATTTACAGGTAATTGAATACTTGGAGGCAAATAACATTCTCCCTGACCTTCAGTCGGGCTTCCGTAAAGGTAGAGGCACTGCAACGGCTCTGATAGATGTTGTGGGCAATATCCTGGAGGCACGTGATCGGGGGGAGGGGTCAATTTTGGTCCTACTGGATTTTTCACGGGCTTTTGACGCAATTAACACCAATTTACTGTTGTCCAAGCTAGCATACTATGGTTTTGACTGTGACGCTGTGGATTGGTTTAATAGTTATTTAACTGATAGGTCCCAGTATGTGCAGATCCACAAGGAAGATGGATCAACTGTGTCATCCCCTCCACTCCCTGTGTCTAGGGGAGTCCCACAAGGATCGATTTTGGGCCCTTTGCTGTACATCCTCTACAGCGCTGATGTTATTGGTTCCTTCATTAACTGCACATATCACATGTATGCTGATGACATCCAGTTGTACACCTCTTTCCATGGGGATGATACGGCATTGGCAGTGCAAAGGGTTAATGAGGACCTGCATCGAGTGGTGACCTGGTCTGAAGAGAACTCTTTGGTTCTGAACCCTTTGAAGTCCAAGTTCATGGTGCTGGGTACTAGAAAACAAGTTGCTGCAATATTGTCTGCCAAACCGGAGATTGTGATAAAGGGGGAGAAAATTGAACGTGTAGAGCAGGCATGTAGTCTGGGTCTAATCCTAGATCCAGAGCTGCGATTAGAGGCTCACATAAAAAACGTGCTGAGAAATTGTTTTTATAGGCTGAAGGTATTATATGGTATACGTAAATTTCTTAGCGTACCTCTCAGAAAACAACTGGTAGACAGTCTGATCCTATCTAGGCTAAACTACTGTGACACTGTCTATGGGCCGTGCTTGCTAGCTAGGACAGATAGGTTAATTCAGCGAGTTCAGAATGCCTGTGTTCGTTTTTGTGTCCATGTCCCTCGTAGGCATCATGTGACGCCATACATAAACCAACTCAAGGTACTGAAAATGGCTGCCAGGCGAAAGCATCATCTAGCGAGTTTAATGTTTGGCATTGTAACAACCCATAAGCCGCACTATTTATATGAAAAACTCACTTGGCGACAATCTTATTATAAGTATGGTCTTCGTTCTTCAGTTGGCCCACTAAGGGCTCTGCGACACAGAACCGCAGCTTTCAGGGGCAGTTTCAGGTTTGCGGCCACACACTGCTGGAATGATCTTCCACCACCAATACGAGGCCTGAAAACAATACAGTCATTTAAGTATAAATATAAGAAGTTACTATTGGATACACAACTTTCTTTACAACAATAGTTGTAGTACAACATGGTATCCTTGTTGTTTACATACCTCACGGGTCATGGCCTGCAGTCCTTGATTTTGGATCTTCAGCAGTGCTGTGGCATAGCTTTTCTGCCTCCTGTCTGCTGGGTTAGCTTGTAGCGATTCCTTATCCCTGTTTTATGTTGTGGTCCTATAAAATGGAAAGTACAATTTTAATATGTTCGGTATTTTATATTACCTACTCTATTTATCCAATGCAATTTATTTTACAATTTATTACCAATGCATTATTATTATTTCATTTTGAGTACAATATCGTACGTATAGTGATGTTTATCTTTAATAACTTCCATATTTGTTTCAAATAAGCATCAAGCAGATTGCACATGGCGGGTCACCCTCCAACTCTTTAGGTTTGTCTCATAATATTGCACATTTCACTCATAAACACTAATAAACATTGTCACAATCATTGCTGTAGCTTATTACACCCATTACATCATAGTGACATCATGTTTCTGTAATTCTTTACGCCATTTTGTTTGATTACGTAATTTCCAATTTTCTGTGGTTGGTGAGTAAGCAGTAAGCAGGAGCACTTGTCAAAATTGACGCATACGCATATCGCGAACTCTCTGGTTTTTTGATTTTTGTCTTTGGGCTCGGAACGCGTTGAAATGTTGCCACATAATTTAATTTATTATTTTGTCTGTTGGTTGATCTTGGATTATTACTATACGTATGAAATGTTCAATTTTTTTGTTTAGTAACTTTTGTTTTTATAAAAGATTAGCTCTTATTTTAATAGTATTGAAATTGCTCATTTGTGCGCGCCGATACAGCGTCGTTTTGTGCCTAAAGCCACCTCAGAACTTGTAAGAGTATTTTTGTTCTGGCCTCGGTCATAGATAATACTTTGTTCAATCCTAATCTTTGCGGGTTCTGAGATGGCGACACGCCGCCGGTTTACGCTGAAAACCAGCGCCTTGACTCGTGCCTTCGTGCACGGGTCACGGCATTACGCTGAGCGTTAGCCGTTTCGCGCGTTAGTGACGCATAATTAAGTATTTTGTTGTTTTTCTTTTTATGTTTAAAGAACATCGGTCATATTTCTATAGAAGCTGGACCTGAGTTTTATTTTCAGTGTACAGAAGCAAATTATAGTGAGATTTGATTGTTTTATGTAGTAAACACCATCCCTTTCGAAAATAATATCTAAATAGCCAAGATATTTCAATAATGCAAAAAATACTTTTGAGGTTATCGGTGTCCGGAAATCAAAAGCACAGAATAATCGTCACAAGCGGTACCTAGTTATCAGTCTGTAAAACAATGCCAAGGTCAAACAACAGAAGGAAATCCAAAACAGTACAGTACTTATCACAATATTCACACTAACAACAACAACACAACAACAATGCGAGATCGCCGGGTGCAAAGACTACACACTACAGTATATTAGTGTCAAATTGACAACCGTTGTAATTGACAGTATTGACACTGTCAATCCATGGCGCGCGTCGATGACATATTATGACGTTCCGTTGTACACAATTGAACAAAATGCTGATACTTACTATGAACCCACATAATTATTTTTATGACAAGAATCCAATACATAATAAAAACAGCACTAGTTGGTTTGATACACAAGTATATATAATTGAATTACATCTAATAACGTGAATAATTATAATCTTTGAGTACTAAATCATTTCTTAAGCAAAATGAATCGTCAAAGGTGCGTTCTGAACATGTTATTCTAAATAATTTGCAAATTATGCTATTAAAAACAAATGTGTTTTGTGCTTTTTTTTCTGGCGACTTAAATATCTATTTCTTATGTTTTTTAAGACCTTAAAAAATACTAGATTTTTACATATATATGGCATATCTGTACACCACCGCCTCGTAGTCAGGTACGATTTGACCGTCCTTCTTTAGCTACCCAATTGTTTTTATTTTTTAGGTTTGTGTAAAAAACAAATGTATGTGCGTCATTTTTCGCGGGAATAAATAGTTTTTCTTTCTTTCTTTCTTTATTAATCTGTGGTTAGCGTCACCTTTGTCTACCTCCGCCGTCTCACCGCCCACATACACTACGGCCGAAATATCTTGGGGAGCCGAACATAGGCACTATGAACTTTCGCACATGATCTCTGAATAACACACGCTTGAGTAGCACTTGCGGCCACACTATATAAGACCAAATATGTAAACTATAGAAAAAAAAAATGGTAAACAAAAATTAATAATAAAATAAAATAATAATAATAAAATTTATTCAAAACTAAAAATTGGTAAAATACAGTAGGTACAATAATGTAGGTATTACAAAGTTTGATGCCTGTACTAGGATAAACCTGTATCACAGGCGACATGAGTTCTTACAATTACTATTTGGACTTTCTTAATTTCTTAACAATATTTATCACAAAATTGAGCATTCAATGATATTAAAACTATACTTAGGTACTGTTAAATCCTACAGTGTGTGAAATAGGGGTTACAGTTACAATCTGATACTATTAAACGGGCTTTTAGCGATTTGTTCTTTCCTGTAGATAGTGTACAGATCATATGCTGGCTAAGATTCGCAGAGTTGATGAAGCAGAATGCGTATGCAGTATGCATATCTATTGCTAAAGTATAAGAATGTTTTACCAAGATAGATTCAAAAGGAACCCTATTTTCTTTGGTTTATGGTTATACTGGAATATAAAACACTTTCTACTACATGCAACTATGTCACATTCAGAATGTTAGAAAATCGTTGGTAAATACAGCAAATATTTCGAAAAATACGATATACTTAGATAAACACTATTACATTAATTTATAAATGTCTTAAGTCTCAATAAACATTTTTATATGAATTTAACACCAATGGGATTCTTTTTTAACACTGGGACTTAGGGAATATTCAGATTCACTAAAGATTTGTTGATATTATTTACGACATTTAGTTTATTGGTGTTAACTCAATGACACAAGGAATGTTTAAAGACAGTACACGACAACTGTCATTCTGACAAGAACTTTATCCAATTGAGATAAAGTTTAATTTTCTTAGTTGATGAGATCATTTTGGACAGTCTGTTCTTCCCGATATTTTTGACGCTGACTGTACCATCTACTTGTATAGTAACAAACATCAAGCAAACATCATATGCATTTGTTTAGAGCTTGTGCACTGAGCGAACTGTCTCGTGACGATTTTTAATAATTATAAATAATAACAGCCGCACGGGTAGATCGATCGGTCCGTGGATGGGTGACCATCTTTACATACCAATACGGCACGGAGGGGCCGTGCCTCGGAAAGCACGTTAAGCCGTTGGTTCCGGCTGTCATTCGTAGATCTTTGAAAGTCGTTACAGATCGTCAGAAGCCCGAAAGTCTGACAACCAGTCTTACAAAGGTGTATGGTATTACACAGTAATTGGGTTGTGGAGGTTGTTAAAAATGTTATGTTATCTGTATGCATTTCATTAGTCTGTACTGACAGAGGCAACCTGAAAAAAAGCGCGGGAATCATCGAATTTGGCGGGCGTGATTTTTCTTTCGTTTTCTTTTTTAAATTAAAAAACACTTAAGATTGGAGATAAGTTGTGTAAATATATGTAGATATTCATTAGATTAGTTAGATTTTCATTATATTGGAAAATATATCTGTCCCCGCTGGATGCGGGAAAGTTATCAAAGCAAGGCGTCTCAATTATAAAGTGCACGAACCGACCCCTGTGTGGAAACCATCGCAAACAGTCGTGCTCACCTTTGATGGACAAATTTTACCAAAACGTGTGTTTTGTTGTTACAATTCTATGCCAGTGGAATTGTATACATTCCCAACAATTCAATGTTTTAATTGTTGTCGTTTTGGTCATACAAAGGTACAATGCAGGTCGAACCCTCAGTGCTTCAAGTGTGGGGAGAAGCATTCTGCTGACACTTGCAGTATTGAAGATGAGAGTAGTAGTAAATGCTGTCATTGCGGTGGCATTCATTACGCCATTAATAAAAAATGCCCAGAATTTGAGAGGCAAAAAGCAATTAAGCATTACATGGCCCATAGCTGCGTGTCATATGCGGAAGCGTCACAGCTACATCCACCAATCTCAAAATTGTATGCAGATGTGGTAACATCTGCCCCATCACATACCACTAAAAATTCTTTCTTTTCACAACCTTCGCCCCAATCACGTAACACACCAATTGTCTCCTCACAAAGAAAAACCGTATTTCTTAAACCTCGGGATCCCCCTAAAACAACTAAGGGGTATGACCGGGCAGCTCATCAAGCATTAATCACTAATGATGTTTCTGTGTCAGGGAATGGTGTTGCATTCCAAAATAAAACAACAAATAATAATGAGAGCCAAATTTTTAATTTAATAATTATGCTTATTAATACTTTATCTAAAAATAATAATATTGAACCGTCCAACGTTGCCACTTTAATTGATACTCTGTCTAACTTATTTAACCTTAATCATAATGGATCCAAATCTACCCAAGATTGTCCAGTGGAACAGTCGCAGCATTGTGAATAAAAAATCTGATCTGTCCTACATATTGAACAAATACGATCCCTTTGCAGTCGCTCTCTGTGAGACATGGCTTAAACCAGGGTTTTCTTTTAGAATTCCTGGCTATGCGTGTCTAAGAACAGACAGAAGCGATGGGTATGGCGGTGTCGCCATACTTATTAAAAATAACTTGTCCTTTCAATCTTTTCCTCTTCCAAGTCTCAGTGACGAAATATCTGCTGTCGCTGCTATTGTAAATAAAATCTGTTTAGTATGTATATATTATTCTCGTCCCACTATAGATATTCTTTCTGAAATAAGTAATCTTCTTTCAGTTTTACCTAAACCATTTTTGGTAATGGGAGATTTTAACGCACAACATCAGTCCTGGGGTAGTTCTAGTTCCAATTGCTATGGGGAAAAGTTATTAGAAATTCTAGACTTTAATAATTTGTGTATTTTAAACACATGTCTCCCAACACGCCGAACAAATCCAGATGAGGGAATAAGTGCCCCTGACCTCTCAATCTGCACACCTGAGTTAGCATCAACATTATCCTGGTCTCCTTTACCGTCTTCTTATGGTAGTGATCATTACCCTTTAATAATTTCTTTTCCTCATAAAAAACCAGTTGCTAGCAATCCAACACCACGATTAAAGTATAGACTTCAAAATGCAGATTGGGATACATACAAAACTGATGTACAAGAAAGAATTCTTGGTTTATCTGATTCCTTACAACTACACGATCCTCAGTTATTATCTAATCAAATAACAAGAATTTTAATAGAGGTGGCAGATAATACTTTCCCTATTAAGAATGGTGCTACAGGCAAAATTCCTTCACCACCTTGGTGGGATGCTGAGTGCACTCAGGCCATTAAAAAAAGAAAAGAGGCAGAAAAAAATTATGGCCATACTATGACTCGTCACAATTTTGAGATATACCTAGAAGCTGCTCGTACAACTCGTAAGCTCCTTAGGAAAAAGAAATTTGAAGGTTGGCAAAGATTCTGTGCATCTATCTCGCCAGAAGTTAACGCATCTCTAGTATGGCAAAATATTAGGCGATTCAGGTCAGCATTTAGTGACACAGCAGCGTCAAAACTGCCATTAGAATTAGCCAATGAGTTTATGGATCATTTAGCTCCTCCTTCAGTCCCAGAACAGAGATCTTTAATGCACTATCCCTATGTTCCTATTCCTAATTCTGAGTTGAATTCCCTGTTTACACTAAATGAGTTGAAGGGAGTCCTTTCACATGTTAAGGATTCAGCTCCTGGTGAAGATGGTATACCATATTCATTTATAGCTAATTTATCCGACTCTGTTCTTTTAATATATTTAAATCTCATCAATACAGCTTTGATATCTGGCAACATACCATCCAGTTGGAAGTCTCAAACAATTATTCCCATTCTGAAACCAAACAAACCTTCCTCTATTGTTACATCTTATCGACCAATTGCACTTTCTACAGTTCTTGCTAAAATTGTTGAACATCTCATTAAGAATCGTTTGGAGTGGTTTTTGGAAAGCAAAAACTTGTTAGCTACATCACAGTTTGGTTTTCGGAAGGGTAAAAGTACGATGGACAGCCTTAGTGTATTCACAACTGATATTCGCTTAGCCTTCTCTTCTAATAACTCTGTAATTGCTGCTTTCCTGGATATTAGCTCAGCTTATGATAATGTCCAGGTATCAATCCTAGAACAAAAGCTGAATTTATTACAAGTTCCATTAATGCTGTCTAAGTTCATAATTAACATGCTTTCAGAGAGATCTTTAAATCTTCATATTGACGGGCATACATTTACCCGTTTAGTATGGAAAGGTCTTCCTCAAGGTTCTGTAATCAGTCCAATTCTCTACAATATTTACACTTATGATTTGGAATCCTCCCTAAATGAGTCGGTACAAGTTCTCCAATATGCAGATGATTTACTTCTTTATTCATCTGGTCATTCTGTTGAGAATATTTGTACTTCCTTAACCTCTTCTTTATGCTTACTGAAGACTTGGCTAGAAACCAATGGTCTACACCTGTCAATTGATAAAAGCAATATTGTCTTGTTTACTAGAATGCGTAAGCCCCCTATAGTTATAGTAAGGTATAATAATATCCCTATGCCCGTTAAAAACCAGGTAAAATTTTTAGGCCTTATTTTGGATACACATCTTACTGGTTTACCACACTGTGATTATATAGCTGCTAAATGTGAACGAAATATCAACATAATTAGATGTCTTGCTGGTGTTTGGTGGGGAGCACATCCCTTTTCATTAAAACTATTGTACAACACCTTGATTAGAAGCGTATTGGACTATGGGACGTTTTTGCTGGAACCTGCTAATGTTACTGGTCTTAAGAAACTTGACAGTGTTCAGTCAAAGGCACTTAGAGTAGTTTCAGGTGCAATGAAAAGCAGTCCTATTAATTGTCTTCAGGTGGAATGTGGAGACCCTCCACTTCATTTACGACGTCAATTTTTAGCTGATAGATTTATGGCTCGGTGTCTGCAATTTACATATCATCCTTTGCGAAATAAACTTTTAATTCTCTCTGAAGAAGTAATTTCATCCACTTACTGGAGGCACAAAGCTACTCCGTGTTTAGTTAAAAGCTTTAGAAAATTCAATTTAATTGAAGCTCCCTGTCACCAATCTCAATTTCTTCCTATATTTCACTGTAATTACAGTTCATTAACTATGTCACCAAATATACATTATAACCTTAACATTTACCGAGATGACGTATGTCACAACCATATCTTCAACTTCACTATGGATAGAGACTGGAAGGACTGTCAGCTCTTGTTCACAGATGCTTCGAAGCATGGAAGAGACTCATGTGTGGGAGTAGGTGTATACCACTCCCAATATAATATCGTCCAAAAAATAAAACTCCCGCCCGAATCATCTGTATTTACGGGAGAATGTTACGGTCTATTCAAAGCTGTCGAATATATACTTATAATGGGCTTACGGAATTCACTCATTTTGACTGATGCTAAGAGTGCCTTACAATCTTTGGCCAGATTCCCTTTCTATTCTCATAATTCTTATATTATATTTGAAACACGTGAACTCCTTTATAGATGTTCTATTAAGGGGTATTCAGTGCATTTTGCGTGGATACCCTCGCATTGTGGCATTTTAGGTAATGAGAGAGCTGACCAGATAGCTAATGATGCCGTATTGTGTGGAGACGTTTTTCCGAACAAAAATAACACCCAAGATCTGGCAGCTCTGCCCAGAGTTTATCTACAGGAATCCTGGGGTCAACTTTGGTCCGGGCAATCAGTGAAAGGGAAATTTTATCGTAATATTCAGCCATCCATTTTTGTTAAACCTTGGTTTAGCAAATACAAACTAAGCAAAAAGATTACAACAATATTCATACGTATGCGATTAGGTCATGTGTGCACTCCTGCTCATCTTGCCAGGCTTGGCATTGTGCAGAACCCTGCGTGTGAATGTGGCGCTGAAGTGGGAGATCTGAACCACCTTATTTTTTCCTGCCCCCTTTATGACCACTCCTCACTTTTCCAAAGTCTTGTTTCCCTCCGAGTCCCTTTTCCCACTTCTATTGCATGTATTCTATTTTATTTTAATGTAGATATCTATAAAACTATAGCTCTTTTCCTTGTAAATAATGGTATATCTATTTAGACATCATTTATAAACCTCTTTTATGTACATACCATGTAGCTCTTAGTTTACGCATCGAGTCGGCCTTTTTGCTGGGCCACTTGGTGGCGTTAAAACGTTAGTTTTCTGTTAAATTATATTCCCCAAATGTTAATTTGTTATAATTTATTATTTTTATTTAATACCAACTAATATCCTTTCCATTTCCAAATTCCCCGTTATAATATTCAATCATTTCGCGAGTACTTGATTCTTACGCATTGTCAGTGGCAATAAGCACGAATAGTGCAACGCCAAAAAGGAAAAAAAAAAAAAAAAAAAAAAGAGGCAACCTCTATGGTTTTGCTTGCCTTCCCTTCATAGGCTAAAAACACTGACCTCTAGTATAATAGAGGTCAGTCGGCTCACAATGGGGCCACACGTCCGCGCGGTCGTCGCTAGAGGCAAGGTCGTCCGCTGCCTCCTACGACCAGTGCTCTCATCCCGCATCCCGGCGCGCGTCAAGTTGGGCGTGTACAAGGTGTACGTGCGCCCAATACTGACGTACGCCGCCCCCGCCTGGTTCGCCCTCACGAGCGAGACGAACCGTAAGAAGCTCCGCACGCAGCAGAACCAAGCGCTGCGGACCATAGTTGCTGCCCCTCGCTACGTGAGGAACGACGTTATACAGCGGGGCCTCGGGATAGAGGGCGAAGACGCGAAGACGCAGCGCGGGCGTGCGCGTTTTACGCATAGACACCGGGTGGCGTCACACAGTACAATGCCACCCACACACCCAGTACACGGTCCCCCTAACCCACGCAGGCTCGGCTCGCTCTGAAAGTGTGATGGGCGGGGGCCACTCACCCTTCTGTAGGAACGTCGAGTCCGTACCTCTGTCGCTGGTCGCCTCCTGCTGGGCTTCACCCATGTAGATGGGGGTTCCACCTGGTAGGGGTTGACCGCCGGGGTACGGTGAAGAAAGCGGCGCTGAATAGCAGCGTCGTGGCGTGCCTGCAGACACAAAGATAGCAATCACTCACAGGGGCGCGAGTCTGAGCGCGGGAGAGGGGCTACGCCCCGTTACCGCCAGTCACACCCCCTGACCGGGGTGTAGTGACAGCCATTACGATGAATAGAGGTCAGTGGCTAAAAAAGAATTGTGGTACTTTGTGCATTCATATAAAATTGTTATTTCGTTAATTCGTTTAGTCTCTTGAATTTGATTTTGTGATCCGACTGACCGATATTTGCATTCGGAGAGTTTATTCGCAGTTTTATGTATTTATTCTTGACTAATGGGTGTCTATAAGCATGTGTTAAAATTTGGTAAGAGGGTCCATATCACTCTCTAAAATAGGTTCTGAGAGTTCTTTTACTGTAGAGAAGTCAAAGCGAAATAGCTTAACTATAGTAATTGTAAATGCTTTCTTGGTTAGAGGCTCAATTCCGCCCATAAGACGACCCACTGACCCATCTTAGAGCTTGTTTCTAATGAAGTTGTTTCTAAATCAGGCTTGCACCAGAGGATTGGTCTGCGTCCGTCTTTTTTTTCAGCCAATGATTATCCTATTGTCTTCGACATTCTGACTGTCGTCGTACACATTGTTTTATTCTTGACTTGATTTTTAATAGGCTGATTGTTCCAACATCACATTACATCCTAGTAGTTTGCAATGCCTACGTAACATCTACTCTACACTATTATGGAGTTGTATACTGGGGAAATTTTACCGATAAACTCATGGCTTTTGTGGTGAGGAAGAAACATTTGTTCAGAAATCTGTCTTCAAGCTAATATTATTTTAACCTCCTCAGAGCCGAGATCATTTTATTATGTTGTATCTACATATTTCTTAGTGTTTAGGTTTGGGTTTATTATGTTTTAAGTCTACCTTTCATCTTAGTATTGTTCCTACCTTACTCTATGATTTATCCACTTGTATGTCTAGGCTACTTAGCTCAATACACAAACAACGATATTTGGTGTTTTATTGAAGATATAATAGTTTGCTAATGAAATTAATTTTTTTATGTAGACTTGTAGGACGCTAAGTGATGAAAAAAAATTTGAAAATATGGGTATCTATTTTTTTTTAATTGTGTGTCTTGGGAGTTTTATAGTGTATCAAAAAACTAAAAGAATTTTAATTAAAACATAAACACAACAACAAACAAGAAAGCAACAGTTACTTCTAACTGGATTCATGATAGCGTTTGTAGCAATTTGTTCCCGCTACAAGGCATAAATGCATTTTACATTCAGAGCAATACCTACACTAGCTTTTTTGCTTGTACAGCTTGGTATTCGGTTATCATTTCGTTTGTCAATCAATTTGTTCCGGAGCTCCTCAACTACTAGTTGTAGTGTCAAAAGCAGTCCTATAGATTGATGTCTGTGATTGAATATTGTCCTGCTATTTCAACACTATTTCAAGTGGTCACTACATAGCTCATTGTTTGTGAAGAAAAAATGACGAGTGGCAATGTTTTGACGATTTACATACAGGGTGTCCCGTAAATAATGGATAATCTCTTAAGGGGTCATCGTACTCATCATTATGAACAACTTTTACTATGGGACCAAACCTGGAATCGCGAAAAAAAAATCAGCTGCTCCCTACATTTTGACGAGTTTGATGTAGATAAATGTACTGGTCAGCTGATTTTTTTTCGCGATTTCAGGTTTGGTCCCATAGTAAAAGTTGTTCATAATGATGAGTACAATGACCCCTTAAGAGATTATCCATTATTTACGGGACACCCTGTATACACACGAATTATGTGATGGGCAGCGGAGGAGTCTAAAAAAAACACATAATTTCCACTAAATGAATTTAATAAAGTATTTACAATTAATTCTTTATATTAGGTGAGTAGGTACTAAGAGGTTGTCCTAACGACCGATGTACCTACGTGACAAGCCCCGCGCCGAATCTGCTTTTTGGTTTTATTGGATGCATCAAGTTGGGCTAAATAGCTATTTTTAACCGACTTCTAAAAAAGGAGGAGGTTCTCAATTCGGATGTTTGTATTTTTTTTTTTTTTATGTTTGTTCGCTCAGAACTCCGTCGCTTGCCATCCGATTTGAAAAATTATTTTTTTGTTGGAAAGGGTATACTTCCCAAATGGTCCCATTTTTGTCAAAATCCAGTTCTGATGATGGGATCCTGGAGAAATCGAAGGAACTCTTCAAATATTATAGGCACACCTATAGCGATTTGGGTATTTTTTATAGTAGCTCGTGCATTTGCTCTCGGAAAGCACCACTTGGTGAAGTGGAACTGATGATGAAGACCACAGATGGCTACCGGAACTACTCAATGATAAATATTTCTCGGGTTGCGATTCGATTACTTTAATATGGTTGCTAAGCAATTTCCGCTTGTCACACAATGCGTGTGGTGAGTGGTTGTTGAGGAGTTCTCCTGGTTCTTACCAGCAGAACTCCTCAACAATTAACGTCCCAGCATGGGTTAAAGCAATATTTTGTAACATGTGATGAGCAATTGACATTAGACTACTGTAACTTATACAAATTATAAACAGACCCACTAAAAAGCGAGAAATAAAAACTTTTTACCAAAAAAAAAAAACCGACTTCCAAAAATCACTACAAAGTGAAAAATTACTTTGATTTCGGAAGTCGGTGGCAAAAAAAAAGAAATTAAATAAAAAACGAAAGACACCGACTTCCGAAATCAAAGTTATTTTTCACTTTGTAGTGATTTTTGGAAGTCGGTTTTTTTTTTTTTGTTAAAAAGTTTTTATATTGGAACAAGTACCAATAAATCTAAGGCAACATGGAAGGTAATAAATAGTATGAAACCCAACATTCCTAAAGCTAATATACATGTAATAAATGTGAATGACAAATATATAACTGTTTGGATTCTGTGTTCTTCCAGTAATGGGTTGAAGAGTAGATTGACTTTATAATAAAGTAGAACAGTGTATAATGGACTAGTTATTTAATTCTTTAGAAATCTAAGTAACAGATAATAAGTAGCTAAGTATTTGTATTTTGTTCTTCCATTAACGGGTTGAAAATTAGTATGTCATTGAATGTTTTTTTTTTTTTGATATTGGCGTTCTCGCAATTGGTTCCGGGAACCTTTTTTGCTTAACCGGGCGTCGGCGGGGCCAGAAGGGCCTCTCGCCTTAAAAAATAATTTATTTAAGTAGCACAGCTAAGGGCGTCCCATAGTGGGACTCGAACCTAGGCTTAGGGCGCTACTGCTTACTGAACAAGAGGGGACTTGTAGCAACGAATAATTATTATTAGGGACTATTTTTATTTACTACTCGCTCCGCGCGGGCGGGGCGGGCGGGGTCAAGGGACTGGGGGTCGTTGAACTCTAATGTTAGTACGCGGTGGCGCTCTCCGTAGAGCACGGCATCTATAGTAGGGGCGTCGCACATACATAGATTTTAATGATTTAGGCGGCCAAAATTATTTTTGGGGTTATTTTAGTTCCAAGTTCAATTAAAATAAAGAAAAGGTATATATTTATAAAAACATACATATATTTGTCAGGTTATAAAGAATATTAATATACAACGTGTAATGCTAAATGCGCAAAACCTCTTAAGGGGTCATTGTACTCATCATTATGAACAACTTTTACTATGGGGCCAAACCTGAAATCGCGAAAAAAAAATCAGCTGTTCAGTACATTTTGACGAAATTTGCGAACATAAATGTACTGAACAGCTGATTTTTTTTTCGCGATCTCAGGTTTGGTCCCATAGTAAAAGTTGTTCATAATGATGAGTACAATGACCCCTTAAGAGGTTTTGCGCATTTAACGTTACACGTTGTATAACAGAGCTATATTCACTAAAAATACAAATTAATGGAAACAGAATTTAACAAGTTTTCTTTAAATATAAAATTACATTAAAAATCGGTATCTTCAGGTCCGGATGTCTCTACTGACTCTGTGTTTGGGTCAGCAGGTAATAAAAGTTCAACCGTTTCTGGTAGAAATGCGTTACGTGAACGTTTTCTTATTTGTCTCAAGCAACTAATGAAGGGATCTGAACTTAACAAAAGCCTATAATATACATCTAAGTTACATTCTTCCCTAGAAAACTTTCTGGCAAAGTTTAGCCGGTACGATCGGAAATGCTTGTTCCGGGCTTCTGCAGCTTCTTCCGATAGCTGTCCAATTGGAAGCAGCGAACATTTTATGATTTGGCTTCCATGTACCAATATCTTGTGCATAGTAGGAGTCATTGGGTGCCGACCATACTGTTCTACGTACAATTTTGCTGTGTCGTACGCATATTTATCCTTTTTTTTCAGCATCAATTAACTCTACTGTAGCCATTTCTATATTTACTAGCCCGTGTTGGTGAGTTCGTAATATCTTTGAGCACTTTCGAGGCGGTCCCTTGTCCCGTTGTCTGCAACACAGATGTAGTAGCGTGAACAATAACTTCATCACCTACGGAGGCCCTTATTTCTTCCGTTTTTCTTCTTTTACTACACTCACTTAGTTCTCCAAAAGACTTGGGTGGTCGACCTTGCGAGGAGGCTGATTCAATGGGAATCTCGAATGTTCCCTCTAACCATGATTGGTTTATTTTCAGGCAAACATCTTGGTGTTTATTTGCCTTTGCCCATCGTTGCTTGATTTGTGATTTTACATAAGAAAATCTTTTTTTAAGTCTTCTTTAGCCTCTTTGTTGTGACCATAGCGCAATTTTCTCCTTATGCGCATAAGGAGAAAATTCTCATAATAGTCAAGTTTTTCATTTAAAGTTGGTAAATTTTGACTCTCTAGTTGGTCAAATATGTATTGACGAGTCACTACTTTAGTACCCGAGGTAGTAGGTAGACCTGAAAGAAATAAAAAACAATTTTAATACAAAATATCGCACACTCAATATTTCCTATATTTGACTAAGAGCCTTTCAAAAGAGCTTAGCTCAAAAAAGCGCGATTTTGCGCGGCTATTTCTTATGGAATTAGTTAGTTACATATATGAACTATATAGTATAATGAAAATTATTACAGGGACGGACTCATAAGTACATTAAAAAGGCACTCGAATTTAAATATATCTAAAAAAATAAATTTTGGACAGACTGATGTCTGTCGTGTTAAAAATGAATGACAGAGAATGTTAATTAAATTTTTCTGTAACGAAAACAAATTGTTCTTACCTCTATTATCGCAATCCATCACAGTAAGAGCGAGCGCGCACTGCGGTGCGTTTCCGGTAGTTCTGCCGCACTGGGCGGGGCCTACGGTAACAAAACGCATGACCGCAGTGCGCGCACTTCAAAGACATTCCATACTTCACAAATTATGCGGTAGAAAAACGCACCGCAATGCGCGCTCGCCCTTACAACAGCAATATTAGCTTGAAATGAATAACGCGCTTTGGAAAGTTATAAGTTTAGGAGAGCGCCGAGACCCGACATGTACACACTTGCTCACTATCGAATTCCGACTGATCAAAGTCGACTCCCGCGCTTCAAAGGCGGGGGGAGGGGATGTTATATTGTACATAGAACTGTTGACTCACCAATTGTATAGATACCTTACCACTATATTGATTTAAAAAAAATACTTTTGGCCGTCTAAATCATTAAAATCTATGTATGTGCGTCGGTCTTGTGTAGTGTTTTTGTTCGCTAGTCTGATTCTCTCTTGGTGGAGAGTGATGTCGTCATCCTTATCTAATAAGGCATGTTTGGGACGACGTGTGCGTGATATTTGAGAGGGTGTGTATCGGGCAGCTGCGGCCACTAGTGGGTTAGTGTGAGTGGTAGCAGAATCGAAAAAGCGTATGCTTGTCTTTTTAATAAAATGCTTGATGGTCGGCATATTTAAATCGATATGTAATTGATAGTTACGTACGTACCAGGGGCTGCCCGTGGCACGTCGTAAAAATCGATTTTGGAGGATTTGGAATTTTTTGAGTTGATACGGCTCTGCGTGTGCGAACACAACACATGCATAGGTCATAATGGGACGAATACACGTAGTATAGATTCGCACCTTTGACTTAAGGGCAAGTTTACTACGTGCATTTAATAGAGGATGTAGTCGGCCGAGTGCAAAGGCAGCGCGGTTGCGTGTTATCTTTATGTGCTCGGCGAATGAGAGTTTACTGTCGAGGGTAACCCCTAGGTATTTGGCCTTATTGTCCCACGGGATGGGGTGGCCAGACATAGTGATTGGTTTAGTACGGGTATGTGCATTGCTGTTTTTGCCACGTTTGGCAAATAGTACAGCTGCAATTAAACTTTTTAAACTTTCGCGATTTGTACACATTATAAAACACTATCGAAAACGGGTCTTATCGCGATATTCTTTTTAATGAGGTAAACTGGTACCTATTGTTTCCCGACGTAAAAAGAATATCGCGATAAGACCCGTTTTCGATAGTGTTTTATAATGAGTACAGCTGCACTCTTTGTCGGGTTGAGTTCAATCCGCCATTTGAGAAACCATAGCTCTAGAGCATTGGCTGCTGATTGGAGGTGTTTGACTATTGCAGTTGTTTTATAGCTTGAATAATATATAGCTGTGTCATCGGCGAATAGGGCCAATTGACACTTGCTATGTTTAGGTATGTCACTAGTGTATAGTGTGAAAAGGGGGGGGGGATAGCACGGAGCCCTGGGGGACACCGGCTCGGATCAAGCGGGGGGTTGACAGGGCTTCCCCTATGCGGTAGCGAAATGTGCGGTTCGACAGGTAGTCCCGTATGATGAGCACGAGACGGTCAGGCACTTTGAGTTGGTACAGCTTATATATTAAGCCGTTGTGCCAGACTTTATCGAACGCTTTCGCCACATCAAAGAAGAGCGCGCCTGTCATGCGGCCCGTTTGAAATCCAGTACTTACGTACTCGACAATTCGGTGGACTTGGCGGACGCAACAGTGTTTGGTACGAAATCCAAACTGTTCATCGGGGATGAGTTTATTGGATTCGGCAAAATCCATTAATCTTTTAAAGATTATACGTTCATAAATCTTCCCCATTGTACTGAGGAGACTTATGGGCCGGTAGCTGGACGGGTCAGCTTTGGGCTTGCCGGGCTTATGAAAGCCTATAACGGTGGCTTCTTTCCACGCTTGAGGGAAGATGTTATTGTTTAATGCAACGTTAAAAATGGCTGTCATTAAAACAATGAGTGGGGCAGGGAATAGTTTCACCACTCTGTTAGTGATGCCGTCAGCACCAGGAGCTTTCCTGGATTTGAGGTTTCTCACTAGTGAGTGTACCTCGTCTGGGGTCACGGGGGGGAGGGGTACTTCGGGGTCCTCGAGGGGAGGGAGGGTGGATCTACGTTCGACCTCTGCGTTCACTATGTCGCAGTGTGTTTGGTCTACTGGTAGTAGGCTTGGCGAGCATTGGGCCTCTAGGCTGTCGGCTAGGCATTCGGCCTTGTCGGCGTCATCAAAGGCTGGGCTTTGATTAGGACGAGTGATCGGCGGCATGTCGGTCACAGTATCGGACTTGAGCTTTTTGGTGAGTTGCCAAAAAGCTTGATGGGAGGGCTCTATGGTGCCATTGAATGGTGGTCGGACACCAGCTTATATAGGTGCGGGGCAGCGCCATCTCGTCTGTCGTTCTGGCACTAGCGAGTCCTTGATGTTGCTGTCAACCGCTGTGCTGTTCGTATGCGTGTGCGCCGTTGCATCTCCCAGGCACCAGATGGCGATAATTGTCGTGAACATGCCGGCGGGCCTTGAGAGCTCCCTTGCTGCTCTCAAAGACTTTGAATGGGGTTTGTTGCTGCTGCGTCTTCATCATTTGTGGGGACTGGAAAAGGACAAATTTTTGAGAATGCCCTTTCAATGACCCCGTTTGCTGTCTGGATACTGGCAACTCTGGGTACGCCGTCCTTCCCTGGGAACACAGATAGAATTCTTCCCAAACGCCATTTCAGCGGTGGGAGATTATCTTCTTTTATAAGCACCAAAGTGATAGGTGCTAAAACTCCTTTGGACTCCTTCCATTTTGTGCGGGTTTGTAGCTCTCCGATATACTCCGCTGACCATCGCCTCCAGAAATGTTGTCTCAGTTGTTCCATGCGCTTATAGCGGGATAATGCATGTAGTGGAGTACTGGTGACATCTTCGCTTGCATGTGAGGTCAGCGGTCGGCCAATCAGGAAGTGTGCAGGTGTGAGGGGGGTATAATCGGATGGGTCTGGGGACAGACAGTACATAGGACGGGAATTCAGAACAGCTTCTATTTGTGCCAGAACTGTACTGAACTCCTCGTAGGTTAAGTGACTATTGCCTAACACCCGTGTAATGTGATGCTTACAGGATTTCACCCCTGCTTCCCACAAACCGCCAAAATGAGGTGCATAAGGTGGTATAAATTTAAATTCTATACCATTAGATGAAGCATAATCAATAATAGGTTGAGACTCCTTAGATAAGAAAGTTGTAAGTTCCCTTTTAGCTCCTACAAAATTCCTACCATGGTCAGAAAATATACAATGTGGTTTTCCTCTACGGGAAATAAACCTCTTTAAAGCTAGAATGTAATATTCTGATGTTAAATTAGTGACAAGTTCCAAGTGCAATGCTTTAGTGGAAAAGCAAACAAATAGGCACTAGATAGATAGCACTTCTCAAGTCTAGAGCCTCTGCCTTTCCGATTTAAAATATAAAGTGGTCCTGCATAATCAACACCGCTATTCATGAAAGGAAAATCAATGCTTATCCGTTCCTGTGGTAAATTTCCCATAATTGGTTGCACAGTTTCACCTTTCATGCGAATACACATTTTGCATTGTTGTGTAACCTTCCTAGCTAGGTTCCTACCACACAAGGGCCACCATGTCTCTCTAATGTGAGCTAACAGCTGTAATAACCTCAAATGCTCTTGTTTAAAAATAAGTTGAGTCACATAATGCTTACCACACAATAACATGGGATGTTTCTTGTTGTAGGAAAAGTCAGGCGAATTCAGTGTTGCCAAGTCTGAAATCTGGCGGACGGTAGAATTCTTCTAAAAATACGGTAGATTTTCCGAAATTATGTTGTAATATATATTTGAAATACGGTAGAATTACCTTGTTTATTTAGTTATTTTAATTTACAACATATTTTTAATCAGAATCAGACAGTATAATCGTTTCAATATTTTTATACATATCAATATTATGTTTTTGGATCATAGCGTGAGTAGGATTAAAATCATCAGTTTTTTCCGTGACGCTGTATGGCCTGCTACGATAAGAGATTTCCCTTGATGGACTTCGTGAGGAGTTTATTCTTTAATATCGTTAACTCTGCTGAAGACTCTTTCGCACTCAGCATTCGAGTGTGGTAGGGACAAAATGGCCAACATAAATGTATTTCCCGACGCATAAAACAGTGTTTTCCGTTGAATAAAAGGAAAATACCCTAACATACAGAACATAAACATTCAAACTTGCTAAAATGATTTTAGTTTATAGATAATCATATATTTTATTTTATTTTTTATTTTATTTTATTTTATTATATATATCTTAAAGATTTAAAAAAATACGATCTTCATTAGGTATTACGGTGTATTTTGCTACCGTAATTATAATCCTACGGTAGGTGGTAGATCTATGCTGATTACGGTGTTTTTACCGTAATTACGGTGCAGTTGGCAACACTGGGCGAATTAGACAAGCGACCTCCCACTCGGATAATGCCTTTGTCATCTAAAAATAAAGTTAAACTTAACAAATTACGAGTAGATTTAATTGGCAATTTATTCAGTAAAGCGTTATGTTCGTCTGGAAATGATTCTAATTGAATTCTTTTTGTGATAAAATTCAATGAATTATCTAACTCTTTCACTGACAAGGGACCTGTCAAACGATC
This sequence comes from Cosmia trapezina, assembly GCA_905163495.3. NCBI lineage: Eukaryota > Metazoa > Arthropoda > Insecta > Lepidoptera > Noctuidae > Cosmia > Cosmia trapezina. The sequence goes on from LR991050.1 coordinate 4,205,822, forward strand.
AGGCTTATTTTTCAGTTTACTATTGTGAATGAACCTTAAAACAAATGCATAAGCACGTTGAAGTTTGCTAAATGAAGAAAATCTTGTAAAATCAACACAAGAACTACAAGTCATGACACTCGTTTGTTTTGATCTTAGTTCTGGCAAACTATCTGGTGAAATAAGTGGTGTGTCGAATGCTTGAAGCTCTGTTACCTTGTCCCATAAAAAGGAGGGTCCATTCCACCACTTTTCACTGTGTATTAACTCATTCAAACTGGTACCTCGCGAAACTAAATCGGCTGGATTGTGTTTACCATCAACATGCAGCCATTTTGCATTTCTGCTGTATTCACTTATTTGCACTGCACGATTTTGTATAAAGGGCTTTAGTTGTTGAGGCGACATTTTTAACCAGCCCAGCACAATAGTTGAGTCCGTCCAGCAAACTATTTTGTCGAAGACAAGCTGGAGTGATTTTGTATGTCTATCAACGATTTTTGTGCAGCACCCCCATAAGGTCGCTTTTCGCCTGCACGACCAGGGGCAGGCGGGTCCTGATTGATGATGATGATTGATGGCATTGTTTTCGTCAACCAATAGTGCTTCGGCGCATATTACAAAAGAAAGGGTTGTTCTACCCAAGTTAACAAAAAAAAGAAAGGGTTGTTCGAAGGCTCATTGTTTACAGATTTTTTTCGTTAACTTGGGTAAAGTTAACAAAAAAATCTGTAAACAATGAGCTAATAAAAATGTTATTTTTGCCTGCCGTAGCTTTCAAAACGGAACTTTATTTGATTGCTTTGAATGAAATAAGTAGGTATTTTATGAGCCTTGTTTGGTAATTTGAATAACCTGATTGATTTTAAGTATCCTAAACATTTTGAGATGACATTAATAGTCATGTTGTATTGTTGTGTTGTAAGGGCCGTGACTGAAATGCTTGGAACCATAAGGTAGGAAATAAAAAGTTTTAGACTTGTGCTGAAACTATACTAAAGTAAGTTTAGAAATTACGGAGAAGAAAAACCTTTTTGTATTTTCATAATATTTAAATATGAATATAGGTAAGTTTATTTTGTAGATAACTATAGTTATCTACAAAATAAACTATCGCGGAATGTTACATCGATATGTTACCGCTAATGTGCGTAAATCAGTTAGGGCCATAAGATCAATTGTAGTTTAAACCTCGGAAGAGTTTAGTCACTGGGCATCGATTATTGCGTAAGATCAAGCAGGTAGTTGATCGATTATTGGCAGTTTAAACCATCGATTCGTTTAAACTAAGCCAAAGGGACAGTTAAACTCCTTTGGTTGGATTAAACTGACCGTGTGCGTACCAGATGGCATAAATAGACGCGACGACCTTTCAAAAAAATTGCTACAAACAAAACATTTCTACCTGACTGCTTTAAATTCTACGTAGTATCTATTCATTGAAGCTTTGTTTTTGGTTACATGACAGTGACTCGGATTCAGATATCGAAATAATACACAAGTGGAACGATCTAAATACATAGTTATTATAGTAGACCGTATGTCGTTAGATCAAGATACTATCATTGGAATCAATGGAATGACATAGAATTCATACGTTGTTTTCGTGTTTCCGGTTTCAGCAAGAGCTATTTCAAGCGAAATCGGAAGCGAATGTCATCCGGATAAGGTAAATTTTATTTAAATTAAGAAGTACTCCTAATTAGTATCTAAAGAGTTTTTTCTAGAGATACGACCTACTGATACCTACTTGTTATTACTACAGTCAACTGGGTCTTTTTATTGCCATTATTTTAGTGAATGGATGAACTAACTTCGAATAAACTAGAGAATGTTGCCATGTGTAAAAGACTAATCGAAGTTTAACTAATCTGTTCATATTTTCCATTGGATCATATCACCATCGATTATATTGTATCGTAGATTCCGATATCCATAGTTTAAACTGCTTTTGATCTTACGGCCCTTAGAGTGCAGATTAACTTGTTAATCTCTTGTTAATCGGGTTGATTCCGTTAAAGTGGAAAACAATGTTTAATTTCTTATCCTATTAACTAGATAATCTGCAGACTTCCTAGGTAATCTGCAGACTAACGGCCAAGAATACTGTTAAGTTAATAAAACAGGTTCTTTGCTTGAATAAAACATTCGAATTCACGATAATTATTTAATTTTAATTTCTGTCGACGGCGATGCGGACGAATTTTTTAATATCCTATGATTATTTCCCCTCCTTTTTTATATTTTTTTTAAGACTTAGACCTTAAATTATGTAACTGAAATAAATATCAACTTTCAAATAGATGTCCTTCTGCTCGGACAACACCATTTTAATTTCTAATAATAATCTAAAGTTTGGTGATATTTAACACATAAATAAAAGTAATAAAACAAATCAATACAATAGTGTGTAGGTAGGTAATTAAAATTTTACTCGTATGTTACTCCACTGAATTAACCGATCAAATTAGACAATTTAACTAAAGGAACTTTACTTCAATAAAATAAAGTCTGTCTGTATGTTTGTCTGTCACAGCTGGATATCTCAAGAACTACTAATGCCATCAACTTGAAATTCTGCAACTGCAAAAAATACCCTTGTAATTCACAGTATCGTTATGAAATACATGGTTATCTTTGCGATAGTTAAACATAATATGGTACGGAACCCTTTGTGTGCGAGTCCGTCTCGCACTTGACCGGTTTTTTTTAAATATATATTTTTAAGACTTAGATTTTAAATTATGTAAATTAAATAAATACTGTTTAAACTTTATTACGATTTGTGTTTTCCTATCATAAATGTTTAAATACCAATTTCTAAGAAACTTATGGGGCCGATGCACATCTGGCGAGGCGCAGCACAGCGTGGTTTGTCAATGCCAAACCAAAATCAACATTGCGAGCCTTAAAATAAGGTTGAAAATAAATAACCTGAGACGCGCACCTTTTTCCGCTTAGATACAATCTCATCATTATTTAAAAAAAAAACAATTCAAATTTCGTTTGATGATAATTTCTACCAAACGCAGTGGCATCTATGCCACGGTACGGGTCTACGGTATGGAACTGGAACATGTGTAATAATAATAATCTAATCAAACTATAAGTAATACTGTATATGTAATAAATATTAAATTAAAACCCATAAATTAAAAAAAATATTTTTTTCTAACAAAATAAATTCAGTAAAAGAAATCACTCTATCTAGACAACCGAGCTGCGGTGCGGCCACCTGCGGTGCACCATAGTGCTCAATCCATTGTCCACCGAAAATGGTTTTTTTTGTTTGCACACATGTTCAAGGATTCAAGTTCATTCACTCATTGACCTAGTGGTCCAATTCTACAGTGTTTAAATTTACTCAAAATGAAAACTCTCCTTTTTGACCTAATTACTGCACCATCATCAAACGGAATATTATACCCACATTACCATCGTACTAGAGGAGCTCGTGGCTAAGTAATAACAGCCGTACGGGTCAATCCATCGGGTTAAGCTACGATTGCCGAGGTTGGTCCGCGTATGGGTGACCATCTTTACATACCGAGACTCCTCCGTGCATCGGAAAGCACGTTAAGCCGTTGGTCCGGCAGTCATTCGTGGATCTTTGACAGTCGTTAAGGGTCGTCAGTAGCCCGAAAGTCTGACAATCAGTCTTACCAAGGGGTATCGTATTACCCAGTAATTGGATTGTGGAGGTCAGATAGATAGTTAGATCTGTTCAGCTTATAATTAAATCAACATTCTCGTCTGCAAAATGCGCTGATTAGTTTTTTCTAATTATCTTTCATTTTCTTCATTCGGATCATCAAAATGATCTGTTTTTATCTCTTAATAAACGGTTCGTTTCATATTAACAATGCATCGGATGTATGTAATAATTAGACTATTTTAATGCTAAGAGTTCATGAAAGCAAATACTATAAAAAAATGCACCTAAATCACCTTTCTCTAACAACAATAATAATCTCAAAATACCTACTTACAAAACTCTTTTTCGTAGCTTTTTTGAAATTATTTTTATTTTGAGATTTAAGTGCAATTTTTGTTTAGTATTAGCTTTATTGAACTCTTGTCATTCGTCATTAAAATAATTAAATTATTACCAAGGCACGATGCAATGTTATTATGAAATAGACCGTTCAAAAAACAGAGCATTTTGAGAAGATTGTGACCTCCGAATTAAGAAAATTAAAGAATAGAAAATACTAATCAGGTCATTTTGAAGAATAGAATATTGAGCTAATTATGCTCTGAACAGGTTTCGTAAAAGAATTCTTTATTGCCATAAAGTAACCATATAAACATAACTCGAAATGTTGTTGGCGCGAGAGAGCTGTATTTAACGCTTGATTTACCTGACATAATCGACCTAGATGAATTTAAAAAAAATAACTAGCTATTACGTATATTATAATTATTTATGTGCCATAATAATATTTCATGTTATTTAATTACTTTTGTCTATAAAAATCTTTCTAAGTTAGATTTCCTGCCGATTCGTCTAAATTCCGAAATCAGACCAATGCGGAGGAAATCTAACTTAGAGATGAGTATTGATGATCTTTATGGTTAAAATTAAGTAAATACATAGTTCTTGCTGCCGCGAATCATATTTTGATTAAGATAGAACCTTACACTGCACTGCAAATTGCAAAAAACGCAAGAACATTTGAATTTCGCGCTCTACCACAGCGCAATCATCGCTATTAAATCATCCTAAATACATTTTGGCTGCAATGGAATTTGAACTTAGTCACATAATTATATGACATTCAGTATGTGTATCAAAAGCCGTGTCTCCTGCGCGTCTTTTTGCGCAACATTACACAAAAACCTTACTTACACATTTTTAAAATATTAACTTATTTAATACAATCGGAAAGCTGGTCTGTGAAGCTAATTTATATTCCATCTAATAAAAGTCCACCGCTAATGTTTTCTGAGACACTCTTTTATATCATTATTTTCGTAAAAATGTTACATCTGGTGCCTGTTCGCTCATTGTGTTTAATTGGCTTCAAACCCTTGAAGCGGTGCGGAAGGTTCGTCAGCCCCATGGTTTTTTATTTAACAAAAGACACATGCAAAAGCATAAGATTATTAGAAAGAATGAGTGGCGCAGTTGAGAATGACCAAACCACTTTCATACAAATCAGGTTAAGGTCGGACCGTAAAAGACCATTGTTTTGGTTTCACATAACGAAAATATTATCGTTTCTGAACCATCTCGTCTCTGAAAATTTGAGTGGTCATTAAAACAAACGCCGAAAGGAGCTCGTGGCTGAGTAATAACAGCTGCACGGGTCGATCCATCAGGTTAAGCTACGCTTGCCGGGGTTGGTCCGTGGATGGGTGACCATATTTACATACCGAGACTCAACCGTGCCTCGGAAAACACGTTAAGCCGTTGGTCTTTTTTTAGGGTTCCGTACCAAAATGGTAAAAAGGAACCCTTATGACTCAGTCTGTCTGTCTGTCACTGCTGGATATCTCAAGAACTACTAATGCTATCAACTTGAAATTTGGAACAGTTTTAGATGACGTTTATTAGTTAAACGTCATCTAAAACTGTTCCAAATTTCGCAAATAAGAATTTTTTTTTTTTTTTTTGCAACAGGGACTACTAGGGCATGTGGGGTATCATATGAAAGAGCGCTGTTTGCACATTCTCAAACCTTTTTTTAATTTTATTAAAAAAAAAATACCGTCCCCCCACCCCCGTTATCTCCGAAGTTTGCATAGAAATCTGAAATTATTTTATGTGATAGAAGTTTATGTTGTAAAGATTACGGGAAAAATAAAACGATCTCTAAATAGCACACTTTTTCAGAAATCATCAACAAAAATTAAATATAAATGAGTACGGAGTCCTTGGTGTGCGAGTCCGACTCGCTCTTGACCGGTTTTTTATACCTCTACCTAATTTTTTTTGTTGCTGAGCAGCCCAGCTCTGTTTTTTTTTTTTACTGAAAATATATTTTAGTTTTTTATTAGTTTTAGTTTAAGATATTATATTTTTAAGTTATTGTATTTACATAATTTTAACCATAAAAATCATCAACTCATCTCTCTATCAAAATTATCTATTAAAATTATGTAAATACATTATGTTTTATTTCAGCTTATCAAATTTTGATCAAGATACAATCTGACACGGACCTGCAAATTGCATAAAACGCAAGAAAATTTGAATTTCATGGGCTACACAGCGCATCCTCCTTAACGTTTAGTAAAAAAAAGCCCATTGTTCATTTTAGGGTCATTCTTAGGCGATATTCTTCGCTCATTGGTCGAACAAAAACAATTAGCTTTACAACAATATCCACATCCTTCATTCATTGGTCAAACTGAATAAGGGTGTTGCAATCTACTATTACAAAAAAAAGAAAGGGTTGTTCGAAGGCTCATTGTTTACAGATTTTTTTCGTTAACTTGGGTAAAGTTAACAAAAAAATCTGTAAACAATGAGCTAATAAAAATGTTATTTTTGCCTGCCGTAGCTTTCAAAACGGAACTTTATTTGATTGCTTTGAATGAAATAAGTAGGTATTTTATGAGCCTTGTTTGGTAATTTGAATAACCTGATTGATTTTAAGTATCCTAAACATTTTGAGATGACATTAATAGTCATGTTGTATTGTTGTGTTGTAAGGGCCGTGACTGAAATGCTTGGAACCATAAGGTAGGAAATAAAAAGTTTTAGACTTGTGCTGAAACTATACTAAAGTAAGTTTAGAAATTACGGAGAAGAAAAACCTTTTTGTATTTTCATAATATTTAAATATGAATATAGGTAAGTTTATTTTGTAGATAACTATAGTTATCTACAAAATAAACTATCGCGGAATGTTACATCGATATGTTACCGCTAATGTGCGTAAATCAGTTAGGGCCATAAGATCAATTGTAGTTTAAACCTCGGAAGAGAGTTTAGTCACTGGGCATCGATTATTGCGTAAGATCAAGCAGGTAGTTGATCGATTATTGGCAGTTTAAACCATCGATTCGTTTAAACTAAGCCAAAGGGACAGTTAAACTCCTTTGGTTGGATTAAACTGACCGTGTGCGTACCAGATGGCATAAATAGACGCGACGACCTTTCAAAAAAATTGCTACAAACAAAACATTTCTACCTGACTGCTTTAAATTCTACGTAGTATCTATTCATTGAAGCTTTGTTTTTGGTTACATGACAGTGACTCGGATTCAGATATCGAAATAATACACAAGTGGAACGATCTAAATACATAGTTATTATAGTAGACCGTATGTCGTTAGATCAAGATACTATCATTGGAATCAATGGAATGACATAGAATTCATACGTTGTTTTCGTGTTTCCGGTTTCAGCAAGAGCTATTTCAAGCGAAATCGGAAGCGAATGTCATCCGGATAAGGTAAATTTTATTTAAATTAAGAAGTACTCCTAATTAGTATCTAAAGAGTTTTTTCTAGAGATACGACCTACTGATACCTACTTGTTATTACTACAGTCAACTGGGTCTTTTTATTGCCATTATTTTAGTGAATGGATGAACTAACTTCGAATAAACTAGAGAATGTTGCCATGTGTAAAAGACTAATCGAAGTTTAACTAATCTGTTCATATTTTCCATTGGATCATATCACCATCGATTATATTGTATCGTAGATTCCGATATCCATAGTTTAAACTGCTTTTGATCTTACGGCCCTTAGAGTGCAGATTAACTTGTTAATCTCTTGTTAATCGGGTTGATTCCGTTAAAGTGGAAAACAATGTTTAATTTCTTATCCTATTAACTAGATAATCTGCAGACTTCCTAGGTAATCTGCAGACTAACGGCCAAGAATACTGTTAAGTTAATAAAACAGGTTCTTTGCTTGAATAAAACATTCGAATTCACGATAATTATTTAATTTTAATTTCTGTCGACGGCGATGCGGACGAATTTTTTAATATCCTATGATTATTTCCCCTCCTTTTTTATATTTTTTTTAAGACTTAGACCTTAAATTATGTAACTGAAATAAATATCAACTTTCAAATAGATGTCCTTCTGCTCGGACAACACCATTTTAATTTCTAATAATAATCTAAAGTTTGGTGATATTTAACACATAAATAAAAGTAATAAAACAAATCAATACAATAGTGTGTAGGTAGGTAATTAAAATTTTACTCGTATGTTACTCCACTGAATTAACCGATCAAATTAGACAATTTAACTAAAGGAACTTTACTTCAATAAAATAAAGTCTGTCTGTATGTTTGTCTGTCACAGCTGGATATCTCAAGAACTACTAATGCCATCAACTTGAAATTCTGCAACTGCAAAAAATACCCTTGTAATTCACAGTATCGTTATGAAATACATGGTTATCTTTGCGATAGTTAAACATAATATGGTACGGAACCCTTTGTGTGCGAGTCCGTCTCGCACTTGACCGGTTTTTTTTAAATATATATTTTTAAGACTTAGATTTTAAATTATGTAAATTAAATAAATACTGTTTAAACTTTATTACGATTTGTGTTTTCCTATCATAAATGTTTAAATACCAATTTCTAAGAAACTTATGGGGCCGATGCACATCTGGCGAGGCGCAGCACAGCGTGGTTTGTCAATGCCAAACCAAAATCAACATTGCGAGCCTTAAAATAAGGTTGAAAATAAATAACCTGAGACGCGCACCTTTTTCCGCTTAGATACAATCTCATCATTATTTAAAAAAAAAACAATTCAAATTTCGTTTGATGATAATTTCTACCAAACGCAGTGGCATCTATGCCACGGTACGGGTCTACGGTATGGAACTGGAACATGTGTAATAATAATAATCTAATCAAACTATAAGTAATACTGTATATGTAATAAATATTAAATTAAAACCCATAAATTAAAAAAAATATTTTTTTCTAACAAAATAAATTCAGTAAAAGAAATCACTCTATCTAGACAACCGAGCTGCGGTGCGGCCACCTGCGGTGCACCATAGTGCTCAATCCATTGTCCACCGAAAATGGTTTTTTTTGTTTGCACACATGTTCAAGGATTCAAGTTCATTCACTCATTGACCTAGTGGTCCAATTCTACAGTGTTTAAATTTACTCAAAATGAAAACTCTCCTTTTTGACCTAATTACTGCACCATCATCAAACGGAATATTATACCCACATTACCATCGTACTAGAGGAGCTCGTGGCTAAGTAATAACAGCCGTACGGGTCAATCCATCGGGTTAAGCTACGATTGCCGAGGTTGGTCCGCGTATGGGTGACCATCTTTACATACCGAGACTCCTCCGTGCATCGGAAAGCACGTTAAGCCGTTGGTCCGGCAGTCATTCGTGGATCTTTGACAGTCGTTAAGGGTCGTCAGTAGCCCGAAAGTCTGACAATCAGTCTTACCAAGGGGTATCGTATTACCCAGTAATTGGATTGTGGAGGTCAGATAGATAGTTAGATCTGTTCAGCTTATAATTAAATCAACATTCTCGTCTGCAAAATGCGCTGATTAGTTTTTTCTAATTATCTTTCATTTTCTTCATTCGGATCATCAAAATGATCTGTTTTTATCTCTTAATAAACGGTTCGTTTCATATTAACAATGCATCGGATGTATGTAATAATTAGACTATTTTAATGCTAAGAGTTCATGAAAGCAAATACTATAAAAAAATGCACCTAAATCACCTTTCTCTAACAACAATAATAATCTCAAAATACCTACTTACAAAACTCTTTTTCGTAGCTTTTTTGAAATTATTTTTATTTTGAGATTTAAGTGCAATTTTTGTTTAGTATTAGCTTTATTGAACTCTTGTCATTCGTCATTAAAATAATTAAATTATTACCAAGGCACGATGCAATGTTATTATGAAATAGACCGTTCAAAAAACAGAGCATTTTGAGAAGATTGTGACCTCCGAATTAAGAAAATTAAAGAATAGAAAATACTAATCAGGTCATTTTGAAGAATAGAATATTGAGCTAATTATGCTCTGAACAGGTTTCGTAAAAGAATTCTTTATTGCCATAAAGTAACCATATAAACATAACTCGAAATGTTGTTGGCGCGAGAGAGCTGTATTTAACGCTTGATTTACCTGACATAATCGACCTAGATGAATTTAAAAAAAATAACTAGCTATTACGTATATTATAATTATTTATGTGCCATAATAATATTTCATGTTATTTAATTACTTTTGTCTATAAAAATCTTTCTAAGTTAGATTTCCTGCCGATTCGTCTAAATTCCGAAATCAGACCAATGCGGAGGAAATCTAACTTAGAGATGAGTATTGATGATCTTTATGGTTAAAATTAAGTAAATACATAGTTCTTGCTGCCGCGAATCATATTTTGATTAAGATAGAACCTTACACTGCACTGCAAATTGCAAAAAACGCAAGAACATTTGAATTTCGCGCTCTACCACAGCGCAATCATCGCTATTAAATCATCCTAAATACATTTTGGCTGCAATGGAATTTGAACTTAGTCACATAATTATATGACATTCAGTATGTGTATCAAAAGCCGTGTCTCCTGCGCGTCTTTTTGCGCAACATTACACAAAAACCTTACTTACACATTTTTAAAATATTAACTTATTTAATACAATCGGAAAGCTGGTCTGTGAAGCTAATTTATATTCCATCTAATAAAAGTCCACCGCTAATGTTTTCTGAGACACTCTTTTATATCATTATTTTCGTAAAAATGTTACATCTGGTGCCTGTTCGCTCATTGTGTTTAATTGGCTTCAAACCCTTGAAGCGGTGCGGAAGGTTCGTCAGCCCCATGGTTTTTTATTTAACAAAAGACACATGCAAAAGCATAAGATTATTAGAAAGAATGAGTGGCGCAGTTGAGAATGACCAAACCACTTTCATACAAATCAGGTTAAGGTCGGACCGTAAAAGACCATTGTTTTGGTTTCACATAACGAAAATATTATCGTTTCTGAACCATCTCGTCTCTGAAAATTTGAGTGGTCATTAAAACAAACGCCGAAAGGAGCTCGTGGCTGAGTAATAACAGCTGCACGGGTCGATCCATCAGGTTAAGCTACGCTTGCCGGGGTTGGTCCGTGGATGGGTGACCATATTTACATACCGAGACTCAACCGTGCCTCGGAAAACACGTTAAGCCGTTGGTCTTTTTTTAGGGTTCCGTACCAAAATGGTAAAAAGGAACCCTTATGACTCAGTCTGTCTGTCTGTCACTGCTGGATATCTCAAGAACTACTAATGCTATCAACTTGAAATTTGGAACAGTTTTAGATGACGTTTATTAGTTAAACGTCATCTAAAACTGTTCCAAATTTCGCAAATAAGAATTTTTTTTTTTTTTTTTGCAACAGGGACTACTAGGGCATGTGGGGTATCATATGAAAGAGCGCTGTTTGCACATTCTCAAACCTTTTTTTAATTTTATTAAAAAAAAAATACCGTCCCCCCACCCCCGTTATCTCCGAAGTTTGCATAGAAATCTGAAATTATTTTATGTGATAGAAGTTTATGTTGTAAAGATTACGGGAAAAATAAAACGATCTCTAAATAGCACACTTTTTCAGAAATCATCAACAAAAATTAAATATAAATGAGTACGGAGTCCTTGGTGTGCGAGTCCGACTCGCTCTTGACCGGTTTTTTATACCTCTACCTAATTTTTTTTGTTGCTGAGCAGCCCAGCTCTGTTTTTTTTTTTTACTGAAAATATATTTTAGTTTTTTATTAGTTTTAGTTTAAGATATTATATTTTTAAGTTATTGTATTTACATAATTTTAACCATAAAAATCATCAACTCATCTCTCTATCAAAATTATCTATTAAAATTATGTAAATACATTATGTTTTATTTCAGCTTATCAAATTTTGATCAAGATACAATCTGACACGGACCTGCAAATTGCATAAAACGCAAGAAAATTTGAATTTCATGGGCTACACAGCGCATCCTCCTTAACGTTTAGTAAAAAAAAGCCCATTGTTCATTTTAGGGTCATTCTTAGGCGATATTCTTCGCTCATTGGTCGAACAAAAACAATTAGCTTTACAACAATATCCACATCCTTCATTCATTGGTCAAACTGAATAAGGGTGTTGCAATCTACTATTACAAAAAAAAGAAAGGGTTGTTCGAAGGCTCATTGTTTACAGATTTTTTTCGTTAACTTGGGTAAAGTTAACAAAAAAATCTGTAAACAATGAGCTAATAAAAATGTTATTTTTGCCTGCCGTAGCTTTCAAAACGGAACTTTATTTGATTGCTTTGAATGAAATAAGTAGGTATTTTATGAGCCTTGTTTGGTAATTTGAATAACCTGATTGATTTTAAGTATCCTAAACATTTTGAGATGACATTAATAGTCATGTTGTATTGTTGTGTTGTAAGGGCCGTGACTGAAATGCTTGGAACCATAAGGTAGGAAATAAAAAGTTTTAGACTTGTGCTGAAACTATACTAAAGTAAGTTTAGAAATTACGGAGAAGAAAAACCTTTTTGTATTTTCATAATATTTAAATATGAATATAGGTAAGTTTATTTTGTAGATAACTATAGTTATCTACAAAATAAACTATCGCGGAATGTTACATCGATATGTTACCGCTAATGTGCGTAAATCAGTTAGGGCCATAAGATCAATTGTAGTTTAAACCTCGGAAGAGAGTTTAGTCACTGGGCATCGATTATTGCGTAAGATCAAGCAGGTAGTTGATCGATTATTGGCAGTTTAAACCATCGATTCGTTTAAACTAAGCCAAAGGGACAGTTAAACTCCTTTGGTTGGATTAAACTGACCGTGTGCGTACCAGATGGCATAAATAGACGCGACGACCTTTCAAAAAAATTGCTACAAACAAAACATTTCTACCTGACTGCTTTAAATTCTACGTAGTATCTATTCATTGAAGCTTTGTTTTTGGTTACATGACAGTGACTCGGATTCAGATATCGAAATAATACACAAGTGGAACGATCTAAATACATAGTTATTATAGTAGACCGTATGTCGTTAGATCAAGATACTATCATTGGAATCAATGGAATGACATAGAATTCATACGTTGTTTTCGTGTTTCCGGTTTCAGCAAGAGCTATTTCAAGCGAAATCGGAAGCGAATGTCATCCGGATAAGGTAAATTTTATTTAAATTAAGAAGTACTCCTAATTAGTATCTAAAGAGTTTTTTCTAGAGATACGACCTACTGATACCTACTTGTTATTACTACAGTCAACTGGGTCTTTTTATTGCCATTATTTTAGTGAATGGATGAACTAACTTCGAATAAACTAGAGAATGTTGCCATGTGTAAAAGACTAATCGAAGTTTAACTAATCTGTTCATATTTTCCATTGGATCATATCACCATCGATTATATTGTATCGTAGATTCCGATATCCATAGTTTAAACTGCTTTTGATCTTACGGCCCTTAGAGTGCAGATTAACTTGTTAATCTCTTGTTAATCGGGTTGATTCCGTTAAAGTGGAAAACAATGTTTAATTTCTTATCCTATTAACTAGATAATCTGCAGACTTCCTAGGTAATCTGCAGACTAACGGCCAAGAATACTGTTAAGTTAATAAAACAGGTTCTTTGCTTGAATAAAACATTCGAATTCACGATAATTATTTAATTTTAATTTCTGTCGACGGCGATGCGGACGAATTTTTTAATATCCTATGATTATTTCCCCTCCTTTTTTATATTTTTTTTAAGACTTAGACCTTAAATTATGTAACTGAAATAAATATCAACTTTCAAATAGATGTCCTTCTGCTCGGACAACACCATTTTAATTTCTAATAATAATCTAAAGTTTGGTGATATTTAACACATAAATAAAAGTAATAAAACAAATCAATACAATAGTGTGTAGGTAGCTAATTAAAATTTTACTCGTATGTTACTCCACTGAATTAACCGATCAAATTAGACAATTTAACTAAAGGAACTTTACTTCAATAAAATAAAGTCTGTCTGTATGTTTGTCTGTCACAGCTGGATATCTCAAGAACTACTAATGCCATCAACTTGAAATTTGGAACAGGTTTAGATGACGTTTACCAAACTATTTTGAAAACAAGAAAGAAATAAAAAAAATATTCTTTTGTTTGCAACAGGGTCATAAAAATTCAAAGTGATGCTAGGGCGTGTAGGGTATCTTATAATGAAAGAATGCTGTTTGCACATTCTCAAACATTTTTTTTATTTTATTTTAGGCCGCATAGTTTTCGACTTTTGATGAAAATTTTAAAAATAAAAACCGTTTTTTTAGTTTTTTTAGTATCAACAAATACTAAAAACGGTGATTCACAAGGTATTTTGTTTAAATATGGGCGAATTTCTGCAACTGCAAAAAATACCCTTGTAATTCACAGTATCGTTATGAAATACATGGTTATCTTTGCGATACATAATATGGTACGGAACCCTTTGTGTGCGAGTCCGTCTCGCACTTGACCGGTTTTTTTTAAATATATATTTTTAAGACTTAGATTTTAAATTATGTAAATTAAATAAATACTGTTTAAACTTTATTACGATTTGTGTTTTCCTATCATAAATGTTTAAATACCAATTTCTAAGAAACTTATGGGGCCGATGCACATCTGGCGAGGCGCAGCACAGCGTGGTTTGTCAATGCCAAACCAAAATCAACATTGCGAGCCTTAAAATAAGGTTGAAAATAAATAACCTGAGACGCGCACCTTTTTCCGCTTAGATACAATCTCATCATTATTTAAAAAAAAAACAATTCAAATTTCGTTTGATGATAATTTCTACCAAACGCAGTGGCATCTATGCCACGGTACGGGTCTACGGTATGGAACTGGAACATGTGTACTAATAATAATCTAATCAAACTATAAGTAATACTGTATATGTAATAAATATTAAATTAAAACCCATAAATTAAAAAAAATATTTTTTTCTAACAAAATAAATTCAGTAAAAGAAATCACTCTATCTAGACAACCGAGCTGCGGTGCGGCCACCTGCGGTGCACCATAGTGCTCAATCCATTGTCCACCGAAAATGGTTTTTTTTGTTTGCACACATGTTCAAGGATTCAAGTTCATTCACTCATTGACCTAGTGGTCCAATTCTACAGTGTTTAAATTTACTCAAAATGAAAACTCTCCTTTTTGACCTAATTACTGCACCATCATCAAACGGAATATTATACCCACATTACCATCGTACTAGAGGAGCTCGTGGCTAAGTAATAACAGCCGTACGGGTCAATCCATCGGGTTAAGCTACGATTGCCGAGGTTGGTCCGCGTATGGGTGACCATCTTTACATACCGAGACTCCTCCGTGCATCGGAAAGCACGTTAAGCCGTTGGTCCGGCAGTCATTCGTGGATCTTTGACAGTCGTTAAGGGTCGTCAGTAGCCCGAAAGTCTGACAATCAGTCTTACCAAGGGGTATCGTATTACCCAGTAATTGGATTGTGGAGGTCAGATAGATAGTTAGATCTGTTCAGCTTATAATTAAATCAACATTCTCGTCTGCAAAATGCGCTGATTAGTTTTTTCTAATTATCTTTCATTTTCTTCATTCGGATCATCAAAATGATCTGTTTTTATCTCTTAATAAACGGTTCGTTTCATATTAACAATGCATCGGATGTATGTAATAATTAGACTATTTTAATGCTAAGAGTTCATGAAAGCAAATACTATAAAAAAATGCACCTAAATCACCTTTCTCTAACAACAATAATAATCTCAAAATACCTACTTACAAAACTCTTTTTCGTAGCTTTTTTGAAATTATTTTTATTTTGAGATTTAAGTGCAATTTTTGTTTAGTATTAGCTTTATTGAACTCTTGTCATTCGTCATTAAAATAATTAAATTATTACCAAGGCACGATGCAATGTTATTATGAAATAGACCGTTCAAAAAACAGAGCATTTTGAGAAGATTGTGACCTCCGAATTAAGAAAATTAAAGAATAGAAAATACTAATCAGGTCATTTTGAAGAATAGAATATTGAGCTAATTATGCTCTGAACAGGTTTCGTAAAAGAATTCTTTATTGCCATAAAGTAACCATATAAACATAACTCGAAATGTTGTTGGCGCGAGAGAGCTGTATTTAACGCTTGATTTACCTGACATAATCGACCTAGATGAATTTAAAAAAAATAACTAGCTATTACGTATATAAAGGCATTACATAGTCTTTACCAGAAGAGGTCCTAATATTGCGTGGGTATGCGGGCTTGGGGATGGTAAGTAAATGAAAGTCAATGATATTCTCAATGTAAACGACGTTCTCCCAGGTACGTAAGCGCGTGCGCAAATCCTTCACCTCACTGCACTGCCAGGGTGAGCACCCTCCTTAGTAACATCACAATCTCAATAATCAATCCCACCGGCTTTTCTATAAATCTACCGCAATACGCTTAGCTTTCAAAACTGTTCGCGGGCGGCCGCCTTCCTAGTACCTGGGATTACGTCAAGTTGACAGCTGTCATGATCGTTCTAAAATCAACTTCGTCGTAAAACTTTTAGACGCGCCGTCACGGCCACCCTGACTATCACACGTCCTCGTGTGCTTAGTCATCCTGATAATATGGTATCTCTGAAATACCAGAAGCAACAACATTCCAGTTGCATCAGCTCGTCCATTCCTGACATGCTACGTAAGGATCTCTCATTTAGTAGCAGCACAGGCTACACACAGCGATTACACATTGCATGGGCTGGGCGTGCTAGGCCCCACCCCCAACCACCAACTTACCATGCGGTGTGGACCGGGCGCACAAGGCCCTTTCGACCAATCACCAACTCTATGCGGCGTAGACCGGGCGTACTGGGCCCTTCCGACTAGCCACCAACTCACTATGCGGTGTGGACCGGGCGCACAAGGCCCTTTCGACCAACCACCAACTTCACTATGCGGCGTAGACCGGGCGTACTGGGCCCTTCCGACTAGCCACCAACTCACTATGCGGTGTGGACCGGGCGCACAAGGCCCTTTCGACCAACCACCAACTTCACTATGCGGCGTAGACCGGGCGTACTAGGCCCTTCCGACTAGCCACCAACTCATTGTGCGGTGTGGACCGGGCGCACAAGGCCCTTTCGACCAACCACCAACTTCACTATGCGGCGTAGACCGGGCGTACTAGGCCCTTCCGACTAGCCACCAACTCATTGTGCGGTGTGGACCGGGCGCACAAGGCCCTTTCGACCAACCACCTAAACAACATGCGGCGTGGACCGGGCGTACTGGGCCCCTTCGACCAGCCACCTAAACAACATGCGGCGTGGACCGGGCGTACTGGGCCCCTTCGACCAGCCACCTAAACAAAATGCGGCGTGGACCGGGCGTACTGGGCCCCTTCGACCAGCCACCTAAACAACATGCGGCGTGGACCGGGCGTACTGGGCCCCTTCGACCAGCCACCTAAACAACACGCGCCGTGGACCGGGCGTACTAGGCCCCTTCGACCACGCATAGCAAATCCTACACAAACACAAAACATTTGACTTCATGCAAACTACTCGTAACACTGGCTAAGGCGTCCCCTCGACCAGCCGTCAACTCCTATGACGACTTGAACCGGACAACCCAGACCCCGACTAGGCATCATCTCATATGACGACACCTAATAGGAGCTGACCCGGACAACTGTAATAGGCATCCCTTCGACCAGTCGTCATCTCATACGGCAACATGGACCGGACAACCTATCAGCATCCCTCCGACCACTCAACAGTCCCACACACTTCTCAATTGATCTCATAGCCTCTCAGACTATACGATCGGTGCAATAATACGATCCGGAACATCGGCCCGCCTTAGCCTGTTCCTTAGATCATCCAATCGACGTCCGCTACACACACCATAGGACATCGACTCGCACGAGCCAGTCCCCCTAACACACACACACACCATAGGACGTCGACCCGCATGAGCCAGTCCCTCACACTTATACACACACACACCATAGGACGTCGACCCGTATGAGCCAGTCCCTCACACACACACACCATACACAGTTAATCTCACACATTAGTAGCAGTGTTACCTTTAATTACGTTTCTTCACTCTTCACTCTTCACTCTTGGAGACCGAGAGGGTTCCAGAGCTGGCATCATCGTAAGTGAACTACAAATTGACAAGGTATCACTGTCATTACCAGATGATATCCGCTCCGCTGCCCAACGGAGGACCGCCGTCTCGGCCTCCTTCAAGTTATCAGTTAAGGTAGTGGCCATATCTACCAAGCCTTCATAGCCCCTGGGTACAGCACTGAGAAAATCAAGATAAACAACAAAAAAAAACAAACATCACCTTGGCCAACACAGGGGTCGAACCCTGAATCACACGCTCAGCAGCCATACCAGCGACCACCAGACCAATAGGTAATAGGTAATACGGGCTGGTATTCGCAACTCCACGACAGTGCGCGTATTTTGCGTATGGGTGGAGAAATTGGTTATTCAATCCACCCCAGCTCCTCAAAGAAGGCCAGCAGTGCCTTGACATTACTGACAACCTCCCAGATGGTACCTGGGTTACCGAAATACTTTGCCCTTTATGCGGCGACCACCGGGCAGTTTAGAAGCACTGAGCTGTTGTCTCGTCGTCCTCCATGCAGGCCCTGCACAGCGGACTGTCTGTGACTCCTATTACAAAGAGGTGTTTATTAAATGACCCATGGCCAGTTATAGCAGCTGTAACTATACGCAGCTGTTGTTTAGTTAGTCGAAGAAATTGTTTCGTGACGCGGCCATCAATTGTAGGGAGTGCTTCCTTAGCCTGCCTACACTCACCTTGGTCCGACCATAGTTTGTGATGCTGGTCCCAGGTACGTTTCCTTACCAGAGTGCGCAAGTACCCGAAGGGGCGCGGCACTATGGGTTCAGGTCCCACTGGTGCCATGCTCGACCCCCTTCTGGCAAGTTCGTCGGCTGCGTCGTTGCCTAGCGAGCCGCTGTGTCCCTTGACCCATTGAATGGTTATATTACTGAGTCTACCCACCTGGTTGAGACACTGGTGGCACTCGTTTAGTAGCCCAGAGTCCACTGTGTGAGTATTTAGCGCTTGCAGAACAGCCATGCTATCTGAGAGTATGCGGATCGAGTGGTCCTTAACTTCCCTGGCCATGATGGCAGTAGCGGCCAGAGAAATGCCCATGCACTCGGCCTGGAACACCGTGTTATGGACCCCCAATGGTGTAGCTATGTGTATGTTGAAGTCCTCCGAGAAGATTCCAGCACCTGTGCCACTACCTGTCTTAGATCCATCCGTGAAGATGCGCAGCTCTGCGGGGCACAACCCCTCGCATTGACGATCTTCGTGAAGCTGGATCTTGTATTTTTTATCAAAAATAAATTGTTTGGGTACCCGGTCATTTACAGCTTTCGTAATAGGGAACTCCTTATTGAGTCCCTCAAGTAGCGCGGTGTGTGGTGAGTTAGTCTTACCCCAGAGATCTAGTGCATTAAGAAGTACCGCCGCCATCGTTGCTTCCTGCTGTATGAACAGGTGAAGAGGTGGTAAACCCAGTACCTATGGCTTCAACTGCTGCAGTCGCAGTAGTCCTCACGCAACCCGTAGTCGCCGTGCAGGCTAGTCTTTGCATATGTTGTAGTTTATTGGAGGCTGTAACAAGTTTGGTGCGGGGCCACCAGACCACAGCCCCGTAGGTGATAATGGGGCGGATCACTGCAGTGTACAGCCATAGTATAATTTTCGGGGATAGGCCCCACTTCTTACCTATCATTTTCCTGCACCATCTTTCTACAATACGTAGCGCTTGCTGAGTGGGGTTGCAGATCGTTCCTGTCACCTTCCCCGACACAAGGATTGCGAGATCATCTGCATAACCTATTGTATAATAGCGGCTGGCGTTGAGTTTGGTGATAAGGTCGTTAATCACTAAATTCCATAGCAGGGGCGACAACACCCCGCCCTGGGGGCAGCCTTTGGCTATCATGGCCAACTGCTGCTCACCCTCAAGGCGAACCACTCGTTTACTTAACATGTTTGTAATCCAGTCCGTTAGTACCTGTTCTATTCCATGTCTGGAGAGGGCGCTGCTGATGCTGGAGAAGTTGATTTTGTCGAAGGCTCCTTCAATGTCTATGAACGTGCCCAGACAGGTGCCTTTCTGGTAAATTGCTTCCTCTATCTGTCCGACCACTAAATGAAGAGCGGATTGACTTACCCGAGCTGTATGCATGTTGATTACCGTGTAGCAGTATCGTTTTCAGAGCGCCGTCCCTCAGCTCCCTGTTACACAGCCTTTCCATAAGAGAAAGGAGGTCAGGCTGATTGGTCAACCACCAGACCAATGAGGCAGTCAAACAATTAAGAATCACACATCAAACATACAATCATCACTATTAATTTCAACAGGAATACCCGCTGAAACACATATCTGCTTAAGATTATTGGGTAATTAATAGTGTGTTCAGGCACAAAAATTAAAGATTTTAGTGACAAGTATCATACCTGGAATTAGAAACAAACTTGAACTTGCGATTTACTGTCCTCTAAACTTGTTCCCAGTTGATGTTGACAGGATGCTTCAAGCTTGATATCCGTGATATCCCAACTTGATTCCACAATACTGATCACTCCCAATGACCCATGTGTCATTAAGTTTAGGCCTATTTTTTAGATTCTGGTTTTTGTTTGAAAAGTATTGGAATCCCCTCGTAGTCTCTTCAAAGAAACTAAAGAGTTGAGCTAAAGAGCTCAAAACATTATTTTATTTCAAATAACTCACAGACACTTTTAAATTATCAAGGTCCAAGTAGAAATGATATGTGAATTTAATTATCTTGATATAGCTTTACTTACTTTACCATTGTGAACGGACAAACATGATAAAACCCAAAATAGTTAAAATCAAGATTGATTATTCCCTCCATGAGGGTCACATAGCAGCTTGAGATGCTGTTTCACTATTCCTTAGCCGAAACCTTAACATTTCATTAAAATAATTCTGAATCTGCATGGGGTGTCCAAAACTTAGCAAGTAGAATTTCTTTAAGTAATTACTGGTCATAAAATAATTCTGAATCTGCATGGGGTGTCCAAAACTTAGCAAGTAGAATTTCTTTAAGTAATTAGGTACTGGTCATGTTAATATTTCTTTAAGTAATTACGGGTCATGTTAATACTGATTCTTAGTTTGCTTAGCAAAGAAACAGCGTATACCTTCAAGGAAGGAATTAAATAAGGCCAGTAGGGACCTACCTAATATATCAAGGCCACACAAACTTCTACTAGCAACAATAATTCCAATCAGTCAATGTGTGCTTTGGAATTTCCATAATCAAACCAAGTTTAATGAAAGATGACTTACATGCACTGCTTCAAGTGTTGTACTTACAAAGATTAAGCGTTATAAGAATGCCCATTTCCGAGGAATTCCCGTTACGTCTTTATTGGCAACTTGCACTGATCACTGGTTGTTTTATGTTTAGTTATTTCACTGGTCTCCCCACTACCTTGCCCTCGTAATCCCACTTCGGATAAAGGCATTACATAGTCTTTACCAGAAGAGGTCCTAATATTGCGTGGGTATGCGGGCTTGGGGATGGTAAGTAAATGAAAGTCAATGATATTCTCAATGTAAACGACGTTCTCCCAGGTACGTAAGCGCGTGCGCAAATCCTTCACCTCACTGCACTGCCAGGGTGAGCACCCTCCTTAGTAACATCACAATCTCAATAATCAATCCCACCGGCTTTTCTATAAATCTACCGCAATACGCTTAGCTTTCAAAACTGTTCGCGGGCGGCCGCCTTCCTAGTACCTGGGATTACGTCAAGTTGACAGCTGTCATGATCGTTCTAAAATCAACTTCGTCGTAAAACTTTTAGACGCGCCGTCATATATTATAATTATTTATGTGCCATAATAATATTTCATGTTATTTAATTACTTTTGTCTATAAAAATCTTTCTAAGTTAGATTTCCTGCCGATTCGTCTAAATTCCGAAATCAGACCAATGCGGAGGAAATCTAACTTAGAGATGAGTATTGATGATCTTTATGGTTAAAATTAAGTAAATACATAGTTCTTGCTGCCGCGAATCATATTTTGATTAAGATAGAACCTTACACTGCACTGCAAATTGCAAAAAACGCAAGAACATTTGAATTTCGCGCTCTACCACAGCGCAATCATCGCTATTAAATCATCCTAAATACATTTTGGCTGCAATGGAATTTGAACTTAGTCACATAATTATATGACATTCAGTATGTGTATCAAAAGCCGTGTCTCCTGCGCGTCTTTTTGCGCAACATTACACAAAAACCTTACTTACACATTTTTAAAATATTAACTTATTTAATACAATCGGAAAGCTGGTCTGTGAAGCTAATTTATATTCCATCTAATAAAAGTCCACCGCTAATGTTTTCTGAGACACTCTTTTATATCATTATTTTCGTAAAAATGTTACATCTGGTGCCTGTTCGCTCATTGTGTTTAATTGGCTTCAAACCCTTGAAGCGGTGCGGAAGGTTCGTCAGCCCCATGGTTTTTTATTTAACAAAAGACACATGCAAAAGCATAAGATTATTAGAAAGAATGAGTGGCGCAGTTGAGAATGACCAAACCACTTTCATACAAATCAGGTTAAGGTCGGACCGTAAAAGACCATTGTTTTGGTTTCACATAACGAAAATATTATCGTTTCTGAACCATCTCGTCTCTGAAAATTTGAGTGGTCATTAAAACAAACGCCGAAAGGAGCTCGTGGCTGAGTAATAACAGCTGCACGGGTCGATCCATCAGGTTAAGCTACGCTTGCCGGGGTTGGTCCGTGGATGGGTGACCATATTTACATACCGAGACTCAACCGTGCCTCGGAAAACACGTTAAGCCGTTGGTCTTTTTTTAGGGTTCCGTACCAAAATGGTAAAAAGGAACCCTTATGACTCAGTCTGTCTGTCTGTCACTGCTGGATATCTCAAGAACTACTAATGCTATCAACTTGAAATTTGGAACAGTTTTAGATGACGTTTATTAGTTAAACGTCATCTAAAACTGTTCCAAATTTCGCAAATAAGAATTTTTTTTTTTTTTTTGCAACAGGGACTACTAGGGCATGTGGGGTATCATATGAAAGAGCGCTGTTTGCACATTCTCAAACCTTTTTTTAATTTTATTAAAAAAAAAATACCGTCCCCCCACCCCCGTTATCTCCGAAGTTTGCATAGAAATCTGAAATTATTTTATGTGATAGAAGTTTATGTTGTAAAGATTACGGGAAAAATAAAACGATCTCTAAATAGCACACTTTTTCAGAAATCATCAACAAAAATTAAATATAAATGAGTACGGAGTCCTTGGTGTGCGAGTCCGACTCGCTCTTGACCGGTTTTTTATACCTCTACCTAATTTTTTTTGTTGCTGAGCAGCCCAGCTCTGTTTTTTTTTTTTTACTGAAAATATATTTTAGTTTTTTATTAGTTTTAGTTTAAGATATTATATTTTTAAGTTATTGTATTTACATAATTTTAACCATAAAAATCATCAACTCATCTCTCTATCAAAATTATCTATTAAAATTATGTAAATACATTATGTTTTATTTCAGCTTATCAAATTTTGATCAAGATACAATCTGACACGGACCTGCAAATTGCATAAAACGCAAGAAAATTTGAATTTCATGGGCTACACAGCGCATCCTCCTTAACGTTTAGTAAAAAAAAGCCCATTGTTCATTTTAGGGTCATTCTTAGGCGATATTCTTCGCTCATTGGTCGAACAAAAACAATTAGCTTTACAACAATATCCACATCCTTCATTCATTGGTCAAACTGAATAAGGGTGTTGCAATCTACTATTTCTACGTTCAAACGAAAAAGTTTTGAAAGTGATAATGCACAGCCCGAGCAGGCTGGCCCGGCCCCATGGAATTTAATAATGAGATTGTTATCAATCCAATGTACCCGGGTATACTAATATATGTAACACCTTCATTTTCAATGTAACTCTTTTTAAAAGAAATTACGTGCACTTCTTAGTGGCCGGGCCAGCCTGACGTTTTCAGCCCGGCCACCTTGTTTCCCACTAATCTACAAAAAATACTGGCAATATTGTGCTACAGATGAAATATACCCTATAATTTATGCATATGTAACACAAAATCGAATCCTAAAATGCAATAGCATACGAAATATTAGCGGTTGCAGGTGGCCGGGCTGAAATTATTTCGTTACTATAAAACAGTAAAACTGCAACACCTACCAAAAAATAATACCAGTACATAATGAGATATAGAGATATAGAATACATGTAACGCTTTCATTTTAAATTATAATACATATTTAGAAAGAATAATCACTTGAAATTATATTTCAGCCCGGCCACCTAAAAGCGGTAATATTCCCTAAAATCTTATGCTAATTTGTACAGTAAAACCTGATACAGCTATGAAATGAAAGTTACATTCGTTTTGTTTTAGTCGTATACCTTTAAGCCTTCTGTTTGACTAGATTATCAAAATCTGAGAAACTTTCCGAAGAGTGACTATCATTTATTAACTAATTTCAGGACATTTGGTTTGTTGAGTGAAACAAAATTGGTAATTGTCATATTTTTTTAATAATCATTTTTGAAATTAGTTAGACAACATTTGTACTTATATTAATTAGGTACTATAACAATTGTTAATTATAAATAATGTAAAAAAAGGTTACACATTGATAATAACACAGTTATCAAAAAATTATAGTAATATCAATATTACCTTAACATCGAACATTCATTCATTCAGAATATTAGAAGATAATTTTTGGTTAAATACTTATTATACCTTGGTAAAAAATCACAGATTTTCATAATGATTTTTACATCAACTTTGAATTTAAAGTTTTGAAAACTTTCAATTAAAATTATGCTAATATAATTATTACAACAATTCTTAAATAAAGAGAGAACCATAGTTCTTTCAGTGGCAGCTAATGGAAATATAGCTATGTAGTATATATAATTTAACATAATATTAAAATCACAGCTAAAAATCACAATGTTAACTTGTATAATTAAACGTATGCTAATATAATAATCATTGCTAGCCTATATCTGGCATTTGTACTATAAGTATTTTGACTAATTCAAATTTAAATATATTGCTTATTAGAATCGATAAAAACGTACTAATCACTTGATTATGTTATTTAATCAAGCTAAAATGTACGTCAAGGAATGTAAAAATATTAAATCCAAATTACTTTTTTTAACACTAGACTGTAAATCGTCATAACACATCCACAGATCTTGATTAAATAAATGGCATTTATAATGTCCTAGATTTTCCCCCAATACTACATATTCAATAGCACCTACAATCACATAAATATTAGTTCTAACTTTGATAGATAAAGGTATATCGTTCAATATTATTTGATCTGTTCCATTTAAATCAAAAGATATAATATTCTTTACATTATAGCTGGACAAAACAGTGCCCGGGCAATCGTGTTCACAATCCTTCGAAATAACGTCTATACAAATTGAGTCTTCTAGGGCTGATATTCCAAATGTTTTAATTACGTTCATATTAATGGGTAAAAATGGTACTGTTCTTTGAAGTTGAAATGCACATTTTTCTTCGGTACATATTTTTGTAAATAGAGCGCTATAAAATAATTCTAAAATCATTTGTTCAAACAAATTTGCGACATTGCATTCACAATTTATATCTATTGTATTTTTCGAGGATAGTTTGTAGTACTTTTTACATATGGTATTTCTTAGTTCGTATACTGCGGCTTCAGATATGTTTTTGTTACCTATAAATTGTATATAATTACATAACATATTATTATTATTTTCAGTCTGATCTATTTCTAATTTAAAGTTATTAAATGCAATATAACCATAAGCTATTAAATATGTAACAGCATCAAAACCACATGTATTTGTTAAAGTGGAACCAGTTACAATATTTCCATTTTTTATAAATTTTAACATTTTATAAATCGGTACGGTAACTGGCTCTTCAGCTTGTCCTTTCCAATTTTCTACAAAACTTGGCATATCACTGAAAATAGAATCTTGAGGAAATAACCGTTTTTGGTGTGTTCTTTTTTGACGATTCTTTTTGATTTTAATCTTTCGCTCTTGAAGGGGCGGTGCCTCATTATTTTGTAGTTCACTAGCAGCGATATTAAGCTCTCCATTTAAATGATTAATATGTATGTTTAGAAATTCGTCAATCCTGTATTTTCTTACTTTAGTTTTGAGTAATAAATGTTTTATTGTTTTAAAATAATCCTCTGATGCACTAGACGATGGATTTTTGTTTTTTGAATTGTATAATGGAGCCATAACGTTTGACCACATGGGCAATTTTCCCAATAAACGTTTTAGAGTAGATATTAGAGGCGGATAATATAATTTGTTGGGGCGTTCACAAGATTCCTCTTCTTGTTTATTTTTACAAGCAACAATATTATCAAACCATACCATAAAATTGCTTACATCTAAAACATTCTCCTCATTTAGGAATCTTTCTTCATCTACGTAATTGTGTGCGTTGTTAGAATCTTTTTTATCAATTGTAATACCTTGAATTCTTCTTTTCAAATTACAGTGGGCATCAAAGCAAATTTTTGAATAAAATTTAGTTAAAATAACAGTTAACATATTTTCAATTATCTCTCTTATGACTACGATACACTCTGCTGTTTTAATGTAAAGAATACAACGAACAAAGAAAAATTTTACATTTTCTGTTGTATTATTGAAGCACGAAAGATTATGAATAGTTTTGACAAAGTGACTTGTATCTATTCGCATATATACTACAGGCAAACTATTTGTATGTCCCTCCAATGCACTGTAAGAAGCTTCTAAGTAATCTTTTGTAGATTTATATGAAGTAAAGCATTGGATTGTAGCAGCAATCAAAGCTGAGGAATCGTCCGTGATTATTTCTGCAGGAGGGATAATTCTATTACTGGCCCATTTACCCAACCAATCCGCAATGCTATTTTTAGTGTGAGAATCACTAAGCATTTGTGAAATTGGAATAGATTTTAAAAAGCTATCAGCAGTTATTAATATAACATATAAGAATAATCTTTTAGTAAATTTAGTCCCATTAGGTAACACAATTGGTTTAATTATAGAGCCTGTGGCATCTAATGATATGGTTGGTCGACCATACTCTTGAACATATTGTTTGTAATATTTTATTTGTTCTTCTAACCAGTAGTAAATATGAAAAGTTGGTTTCATTAAAATTTCCTGAATTACGGAAGAGTATGTTGAAGTATTTGCCATAATGACAACAGATAATATTTGATTGGTATGGTACCATTTCTGCTTCCTTGTTTCATGACGTATTTGGCGTAATGCTCCGACTGATGGCAATACAGGTGGTTCCTTATCTTGAAATATCATATCATGACTCGCTATTTGTTTTCTAACTATTGTTGCTGAATCAAATTTTAATTTCTTAGATAATGTTCGTCTTGAGTACGGAGTGAGTCGTATTTTTTTTAAAGGATTATGCTTAAAATTTGGTTGAAGTTGATCAATTTCACATAAAAAATCAATAATATGATCAGTCTTATCTTTATTTTGAATTTTCACTGTTGCTTGACACTGAGTGCAACGTCCGTAGAATGTAATGTTAGCGCCTTGAATAACATGTCTTTTAAATGCTACAGTACAAGGTAACTTATAAAACTCCCAGAGTTTTTTTCTTAAAAGACCGGACCACTTAAATTTGGGAATAGCTCTGTACGTCTGATATCTTGCACTAGGTTTATTTTTATCGTGTCGTTTATACGTATAACTTAAGGGTTCAATTTTCTTCCATTCATGAACATCAATTTTTTTTTTTTTTTTTTTTTTTTTTTTCCTTTCTTAACTGCCATCAGTCCTTTCTGGACTATTATCAGTTTTGTTGCGTGAGACAGTTGGCGTTTCAGGTACAGGGGCCATTGCCCCTGCTACCTCCTCAGAGTACTTGACCTCTCTTAAGTCGATTGACAGATTCGCTGATGTCCAGCAATTTAATAGCCAGGGGATTTGGGTGGTTGGCTAGACGGTCAGCATAACGCTTTTTATGTTTCTTAATTTCCTCAAAAATTGTAGGAGTGTTGAGATAATCATGGATTTCTTCATTCCGTGTGAACCATGGTGCATTAACAATATTCCTCAAGATGGCGTTTTGAGCTCTTTGCAGACACATTATGTTACTATGGCTAGCCACTGCCCATAGTTGGATGCCGTAGGACCATATGGGTTTTAATAGAGAATTGTACAGCAGGAGTTTGTTGTCCAAAGTTAGGACTGAGTTACGACCCATCAACCAGTACAAGTTTTTATATTTGGCATTTAGTTGTTCTCTTTTTTGTTTTATATGCGTCTTCCAGGTGAGCCTTTTATCCAGGTAAAATCCGAGATACTTAACACAATCTGTGTGTGGCAGAGTAGTATCCCCCAAAGTCACTGCGGGACAGTCGCCTCTTCTCAAGGTGAAGGTAATGTGACTTGATTTTTGAGCACTGGCGCAGATACGCCACTTTTGCAACCAAGTATTCATTTTATCCAGTACTATTTGTAATTTGTTACTGGCGATATCCGGTTCTTTAGCGCTCGCCAGGTAAGCAACGTCATCTGCGTATGTCGCTACCGTTACATCTTCTGCAGTTGGAAGATCAGATGTGAAAATATTATATAAAACGGGTCCCAGAACCGATCCTTGAGGAACTCCAGCTTCGATATTATACAGACTAGATCTTTCCGTCTCCTTGTTTTACTTGGAATTGTCTGCCATCTAGATACGAGGCTATGATGGGAAACACTGAGTGGGGAAGCTTTTCCTTTACTTTGCACAGTAAACCCTTGTGCCAGACACGATCAAAGGCCTGTTGTACGTCTAGAAATGCCGCAGAGGTGTATTCCATCTTCTCAAAACCCTGGCGTATTGCATGGTAGACTCGGTGGACCAGTTCGGTAGTTGAATGTGACTTTCTAAATCCAAACTGATGAACGGGGATAAGGTCACACTCATCCATAAATACTTTGAGTCTGGACAAGAAAATTCTTTCCCAGAGTTTAGACAACACCGGTGTGAGGCTTATAGGACGATATGATGTGACTTCGTGTGCTGGTTTGCCAGGTTTATGGAGCATAATTATTAAGGAGATTTTCCATAGTTTGGGAACATAGCCCATTCTGAATATACCATTAAACAGGCTAGCCAGGAATATAACTGCTTTTTTGGGTAGCTCCTTAAGAACTCTAGGCGTGATTAAATCAAACCCAGGGGCCTTCTTTGGATTCAACAATCCGATTTCCATCGCAATTTCTTTGGGTGATGTTGGTCTAATAGGCAAACACATTTGAAAGTCCTGCTTCAGTATATCTTCAACTTCTTGTTGATTTAGCCCCTCATTGGGTTTGAAGACGCTTGCCAAATGTAAGCCAAACGCCTCAGCCTTTTCTTTGTCTGTTCTGGCCAAAGATGAGCGTGACCTGATGGGCGGATTGTGGCTTTGTGACATGTCGAGACTTTTAACAGCCTTCCACAAGGAATGTTCGCCTTGATCCGAAGCAGACAACATTGAAATTTGCTTTTGCAGTGAAATGTTTGCGGTATCCTTTAGCATGACTTTCAATTCTTTTGTGGCACGGTTGAATTTAGTTTTGTCCGACGGATGATGAGAAAGGTGCCAAGCTCTTCTGAGGTGACGTTTTTCTTCGATTTTACGTTTAATGTCAAGAGGTTGTGAAGGAAGTTTGCAGGACATTTTTAGCTCAGGTGTATTGATCCAACAGGCCACTTGGATTAAATTGGTGATATATTTGCATGCCTCCTCAATGTCTTCTGGTGACTTAAGTGCCATTTTTAGGTTTAAGTTGTCTTCAAGGTAACCTCTAAAACCTTCCCAGTCTGTGATGAACATCAATTGGAAATTTAAAACTAATTTGATGAAGTAAGCTTGCTTGTTGAATAACTGGAGAAGACCCTGATGATGATGTTGACGAAATTATAATACTATTGGTATTATCTTCATTTCTTTTAATGAAGCACTCATCTTTTGCCCGAGGTGAGTTCTGGTTGTTTAAAAAGTTTCTTCTAAAGCTGAGATATAGTGCTTTTGGTGACATCACATAGTTTATATCTTTTGCTATGGTATTGTATATAATAGAACTATATCTTGTCGTGGTGATCAAGCGTTTATGTTTCTCAAATATTTGTTTTTGAGCCACAATATCTAACGCACTACGTTTTCCCATGGTGTAGGCACGCTCAACTGAAATAAAATATATTCATTTTAACTATGGTTTCGTAATAGGTATTCATGTAGGCTAAATAACTACATTAATATTTATTTAAATACAAATTCCCTAAAAAGAGAAGTGTATGCAGTAACATTTGCATGCATTATCAAGTATATACATAAATCTATTAAAAAATATTTTAGCACCTAAGGAAAGAAAGAAAGAAAGCAAAGAATGTTCATAAGAATCAAATTTACTTTCACAAAACTTATAACTTTTGGGACATTAGAAATATATAAGATAGAATAGAGATGGGGAGAGGGGCGCGTGTCGCGGGACGAGGAAAAGAATGCGGTGAGCGAGGGACGTGGATCGCTGTGGCAGGCCGTACAAGGGGGAGTTACAAGAAGCGCGGGTACAGACGAACACCGTCGACGGTTGCCTGATTACAATGAATAATTCACTAAAATCCAATATATAAATCTTACAGTAATTAATAAGAAACTGATTAATTATTGATTTCACGAAATAAATAAGTACACAATAATAATAAGTAAATACATAGGGTATATACGACTAAAACGAAACGAATGTAACTTTCATTTCATAGCTGTATCAGGTTTTACTGTACAAATTGGCATAAGATTTTAGGGAATATTACCGCTTTTAGGTGGCCGGGCTGAAATATAATTTCAAGTGATTATTCTTTCTAAATATGTATTATAATTTAAAATGAAAGCGTTACATGTATTCTATATCTCTATATCTCATTATGTACTGGTATTAGTTTTTGGTAGGTGTTGCAGTTTTACTGTTTTATATTAACGAAATAATTTCAGCCCGGCCACCTGCAACCGCTAATATTTCGTATGCTATTGCATTTTAGGATTCGATTTTGTGTTACATATGCATAAATTATAGGGTACATTTCATCTGTAGCACAATATTGCCAGTATTTTTTGTAGATTAGTGGGAAACAAGGTGGCCGGGCTGAAAACGTCAGGCTGGCCCGGCCACTAAGAAGTGCACGTAATTTCTTTTAAAAAGAGTTACATTGAAAATGAAGGTGTTACATATATTAGTATACCCGGGTACATTGGATTGATAACAATCTCATTATTAAATTCCATGGGGCCGGGCCAGCCTGACGTACATGATTTTGTTATTCGTTCTAATAATATTGCGCCTACGAGCGCGCCACACAACTCTAAACGGGGTATGCTAACTGGTTTGACAGGAGCGACGCGGCGACGCGGCTCTTTGAACAAATCAGTCTCACTGTGACGTCACCGGTCTCGCCAATACTACGGCTGTATGCACACGCGCCGTATGCGGTTTCACTAGCATCAGTGAATATATGTAACTCTGTTCGAACAGGGTTAGTACACAGTACCTATGTGACGAGGAACTCGAATATCATGTAATGCGGATAATGAAGTAACGAACTTTTCCCACATAACTTTAATGTCAAATGATACTTCGTCGCGTCGTCCCAATCTAGTTTGCACAACCACAGTTTCTGTAGTAGTATCTTTGCTTTAATGATAACAGGGCTAAGTAAACCTAAAGGATCGTATACTTGCGACACAACTGACAAGATTAAGAGTTTAGTTATTGGAGTTGAAATTTCTTTTATTTTTGAAGTGAAATGGAATTCATCATCATTGTTCAACCAACCTAAGCCCAGAGTTTTATTAGAACAATTCTCATTTAGTGTGAAATGTTTCGATTGACTGTCATCATTTTTAACGATTTCTTTTGCAATTTCATTTGAATTAAATACCCACTTTCGTAACGGTAAACAACCTGACTTGCATACTTCAATAACACCTTTACAAATGCGTATTAATTCCGTCTTATCATCATTCCCAAAAATACAGTCGTCAACGTAGTACATGTCATTTAAGAGTGTATGAGAAATATCCGCATCAGTGCATTCATGCCCTAACAGTCTAACGCATCGCATGCTGAGATAGGGTGCAGATGCGGTTCCATATGTCACGGTGTTGAGTTCAAATACAGAAAGTGGTTCAGAAGGGGACTCACGCCATATTATCATCTGTAAATGTCTTTGATCATCATGTATTAACACCTGCCTGAACATCTTTTCTATGTCACCACACGCAACTTAGTTATATTGACGGAATCGTAAAAGAATCGCAAACAAATCATTTTGTAAAGGAGGGCCCGTCATTTGGAGATCGTTAAGCGATTTTCCCGATGATGTTGGTTGACTAGCATTAAACACTACACGCAGCTTCGTTGTGTGTGATACTATCTTCACGAAATACACCATGGTGAGGTAGAAAATAATTAATTGGTGGGCAATGCTCAACGCGAGTCATGTGTCCTAGCCTTAGATATTCCTTCATGAAATCATTATAAATTTGTTTGTATTGGCTATTGCGTTCAAGTTTTCTTTCTAGTGACAGAAACCGACCTTTAGCGGTTTCATAACTATCACCGAGCTTATTTATTGAATCTTTGAGCGGTATGCGCACAGAGAACCGACCATCGGCTAAACGTTTAGTTGTATCAGTAAATAATTTCTCACAAGCTTGTTCTTCTTGTGAATAAAAGTTAATATTTTGGCATGACACTTCCTCTATCTCCCAGAACTTTCTTAACTGTTCCCCAATTTCTAAAGTTTGAGTAAAGTTACATTGAACAGGAATAATGCGCCTAGGTTCAAAGTGAATGGGGCCAGCGACTATCCATCCTAGCCTGGTGTTTTGGAGATGAGGTCCGTTATTTAAGCGAATTCTGCCTTCGATTAATAAATCCCAAAAATGGTCAACCCCTAATAATACATCTATTTTGGACGGAATGCAGTAATTAGGGTCTGCTAGACTTAATTCGTTAGGTATATTTAGTTGTATTTATGGAATATATAGATCAATGAAACTGCGATTCCGAGTGACAACTGATTTATTGTTGCACATACCCACATGGCCCACATATATCATTTATTAACATACCCTACACCTCCCCCTTTAAAACATTACTACATTAGCTTTAAAACAACTTTATACTTTAAATATATATATAACTACTGTAGATTACTTAAAACATGGGTGCTCTTACATTTGCTTTGATATTAAATCATTAACATTAATTAACGATAATTAACGAAAAGATTTTTGATCATTGGCCGCACAATCAATACATTTTTAAGATAAAAGCATAAGAGTGCCATTTACAATGTCGTTCACAATAATTTCACGTTGGTAGTGTACCTTGTGGTGATTTGTTGATCGTTGATATACTTACTTACTTATAGTTGTTAAAATTGTATGAACGAAATAACCACCAAGTGCACTACCTTTGTGATACGTGATTACATTTGTCAACTTTTAGTTTTAATTCAACTTGTAGACCGACTTTAACTAATTATGACTAATGTTACATTATGATTAATTACTTTGCGTATTTGCCTTGGTATAAGCATTTACGCCTTAGTTTAACACTATCAATATCAGAAATTGGTACTGGTTTTGCTGTCGACTTTTTGGGACTGACAGGTGTTTTAACGTTTGGTTCTTGTTGATTCTGTAAAGTCTCTTCATCACATGATACAGAAGTGTTCTCAATGTGTTTGTCCGGACTGGATTCAGAAGCGTCAATCTCAGTTACGGACTTATCCGTGCTACTCGTTATGGAATGTCTAGAAAATCGTTTCTTTTGTGGTAGTAATTGATCGATGTGACGCTTCCATTCCTGTCCATCCGACACGCGTACTTTGTAAGTGAGTGGATCAGTCCGTGCCAGCACAGTAGCTGCTGCCCATTTGTCAGCGCGAGCACGGTAATCCCGCGCCAGCACCTGCTCGCCGGGCTCCACGTGCCGCTCGGCGCCGGGCCGCGCTCGCCCCGCTCGCTCTGCAGACGACTCCACTGCACGCTCAGTGGACGGTTTTATATTATCCAACCGACCTCGTAATCTCCTACCAAACATAGCTACCGATGGTGCCACTCCGGTTGTGGCGTGCTCACAATTGCGATATTGAAACAGAAATTTCGAGAGAGCAGCATCTACATCTTCGCCCTCATGTATTGCCTTTTTCATGGCCCGTTTGACAGATTTTACTGCATTTTCAGCCGCCCCATTACCGGCTGGTCGATATGGACTTGTAATTGTGTGGTTTATTAGGTTTTTATTTAAATAGTTAGTAAATTCTAATGAACTAAATGGAGGTCCCCCATCACTAATTACATGTGAAGGCATTCCAAAACGGGCAAAAAGTTCTCTTAACTTATTTATAGTGGCGTTTGCATTAGTTCCTAACATTTTCTGAACTTCTATCCAATTACTGTGTGCATCCACCGTCACTAAATAATATTTACCTTGAAAAATAGCAAAGTCAATATTTAATCGTTGCCACGGGCGTGTGGGGAAAACCCACGGATGCAACTGTGCACGCGGCGGCGCATCGCGCTGTTGCAGGCATGCACTGCATTCTCGACATAATGTTTCAATTTCACTGTCCAATTGTGGCCAGTAAACATAGTTACGAGATAGATTTTTCATTTTGACAACCCCTAGGTGTCCCTCATGCAATTCCTGTAGAATTTGCTGCCTAAGTACGTTAGGAATTACCACTCTGTGATTGTACAATATACACCCTCTGTCGATAGTAAGGCTGTCCTTACGATAGAAATAAGGCTTTTCTTCACTTCGTGTAACCACTGCTGGCCAGCCATTAATAATATAATCATAAATATTTTTAAGAAAAAAACCCAAATTTTCATAGTATGTACCTAATCAAATTATTTTTTTAATTGTTTTAATTTGTTTTAGTGTTTAAATTTTCTTTATTTTCTGTTTAATGTTTTAGTACGCTATTTGATAATGCCGTGCTTTCCTATAATTTAGATACATGCGAGATCTTTATGTATGACAAAGACGCTGGGTTAATGCTGTGTATGTGTTTAGTTGGTAAGCCTTTATAAATAAATAAATAAATAAATAAATAAAGAACCTCATCTTCCTGTGTTTTGTTTGAAACGTCTTTTGCTCTTATAGGAATCGATTGTTCTACGTAATTAATATATGACACCGTTTCCAGCCCCGTTTCCATTTTACGTTCATACGGCAGTGGTAAGCGTGATAATGCGTCCACGTTATAATTATCTTTTGATTTTACAAATTCTATAGTGAAGTCATAGGCTGCTAACTTTGTAGCATACCTTTGTAATCTGCTTGCCGCAGTCTGCGGCAAACCAAACTTGGGACCAAAAATGAATGTCAAGGGTTTATGGTCTGTTTTAATTATAAAAGCACGACCATAAAGATATTGATGGTGTTTTATGACTCCACTAATTATTGCCAGCGCCTCTTTATCTAATTGACTATAAGCGCGCTCTGCTGAATTTAATGTTCGCGATGCAAAACATATAGGGCGTTCCTCGCCATTGGGGTACCTATGCGACAACACACTACCAATGCCGTAAGAACTGCTATCCACTGCTAAAACTAATGGAAGTTCCGGGTTGTAATGTACTAATACTTTGCTACCTGAAATAGCCTTTTTAACTTTGTTAAAACTGTCGTCACAATCATACGACCAAATCCACTCTGTATTTTTCCGCAACAACTTATGTAAGGGATATAATATTGAACTTAAGTTGGATATAAACTTTGCATAGTAGTTCACCATTCCCAAAAAAGACTTAAGCTGCGTCACACCCTTTGGCCTTGGTGCGTCCACGATTGCTTTAATTTTGTTCTCATCGGGATGCAAGCCGTGTTTGTCAATAACAAACCCAACATAAGTAATACTATCCTGCATAAATACGCACTTATCTAGTTTGATCCTCAAACCAACCTCACGCAAGCGACTCAATAATGCTTTTAAATTATTCAAATGTTCACTACGGGACGTCCCAGTACATGCTATATCGTCGATGAAAACAGCGACTCCTTTGAGTCCTTTAACCGTTTGTTCCATAAATTTCTGAAACTTTTCTGGAATACACGTAAGTCCAAATGGTGTGCGATTGTACACAAATGTTCCTATACGTCGTTATAGCGGTACATGCCTGGGATTCCTCCTCTAAAAACAATTGTTGATAAGCATGCGTGAGGTCAATTTTAGAAAACTGTTCACCCCCAGTCAGTGCCGCGAACAGCTCCTCTATTCGTGGTAAAGGGTAAGGTTCGCGCATAAGTTTCGGATTCACCGTGACCTTGTAGTCACCACAAATTCTTATTTCTCCGTTCTTTTTAATTACTGGAACGATAGGCGTGCCATAGTCAGAATACTCAACTTTTCGAATTGTACCCTCAGCCTCGAGTCGTTCTAACTCCCGCTCGACGGGTTTGCGTAACGCCAAAGGTAACGGCCTAGCTTTGATAAATACGGGATTTTTATCCACCAATTTTAAAGTAATTTTTTTAATACATGTTCCAAGTCCAGAAGCAAATACAGTCGGAAATTCACGTTGTAATTGTTCAACTAAATTATTTTCATTTAACTTTAATAAAAATTCATCAATACTAATCTTATTAATTTTTAATTTAGTGAGCCAGGACCGACCTAAAAGTGGTGGTCCACCGTTTTTAACATTTATACAGTTTGAGATTTCCGGCTGAATGTTCACCAATAACAACATGAACAGACACAAAGCCCACCGGTTCTATAACCGAACCGACATAGGAATACAAAGAAATATCGTTGCTAATTATTGGTAAATCACAAAAGTTGCTATTATAATAATCTAAACTTATAACTGATAACTTACTTCCAGTGTCCAGTTCAAAACTTATCTGTCTGCCGTTCACTTGCGCCATAACCATGAACGGTTTGTCGTTAACGCCGCACACGCTTAGATTATAAAAATCACATTCCGATTCGTTATCACTACTTCCGAGATAATTATTATTCAAATCAAATCAAATCAAATCAAATCGTTTATTTGTGATGCATGGGTTACATACAGGTGTTCATTACATAATTATATACTTAATAATGTTCACGCCATGATCAGCAACTTGGGCATACAAATGATTAAATAAATTATAAATGAGAATATAATTATAAAATTCTAATAATTTGATATAAATTCTATTATTACGTCGCGTTGAAGTGTCTTGGCTTGACTCGACACCTCGCCCTTTGTTCGATTTACACATTACTTTAATGTGACCCTTCTGGCCACATATATCGCACGAATAATTTTTAAACCGACACACTTTGGTTTCTGCCACACCTCCAACAAGCACGCGTTGAGCGCGATGTTGCCGCGCTCGCCTCGGTAGACGAGTTGTTGCTGCTCGCAGTTCCGCGCTCGGGCGGCCGGCCTGCCCGCTTAGCCGTCGCCACTTGATGCACCGCCTCAAACGTTCGCGTTCCAACCGCCGACGCGTTCGCTGCGCCCGCGGCGCTTGCACCGCTGGTCTGTGAGTGTCGCTCGGCCGCTTCCAACGCCAACGCCAACTCGATGGCTTTTTTGTATGTAATCGTTGGTTCCGCAAAAATGCGTGATCTCATTTCATCACTAGCCAAACCCGACACAAATTGATCGCGTAAATTTTCCTCCAGTGCAGTATTAAAATTACATGTACTGGCCAGGTGTTTCAGGGTTTGTAGATATTCACTGAGAGATTCTCCCGTGTTCTGACGTCTTTGTCTGAAAACATGGCGTTCAGCAATTTCGGAACGTTTTGGTTCTAGATGATCTTCCACTATTTTTACTAATTCTCGAAATGTTTTATTTTCTGGATGATTAGGTGCACATAAATCACACATTAAATCATAAGTTGCTGCTCCCACCAACGTCACCAACGTTGCAACTTGTAACTCCGGTTTTATTTCGTTTAAGGTTATGAATTGTTCCACGCGTCTGATATACGCCAGCCACTTTTTGCTCGATAGGTCAAATTCTTCAATTTTTCCGATAGGCATCTTGAAGTCCTCCACTTAAACGATGTAAACCACACGAATTTAATTGTTTTCCTCGTCGCCAGTTGTATTTATGGAATATATAGATCAATGAAACTGCGATTCCGAGTGACAACTGATTTATTGTTGCACATACCCACATGGCCCACATATATCATTTATTAACATACCCTACATATTTAATAAGTTAGAATTAATTTTAAAAGTAGGTATCATATTGGTTATAGCGGGTAGGACTAAACATTTACATTTATTATTGATTTACATTTACATTTATTATTGAATGACAATATCTTATCCTAACATTCTTAAATTTGTATCGCATTGTAGTCTACACAATGTGGACAACCACCTTATTATTACAATACAAGTACACATTAATAATCAACTACACCTTAGTTATAAATAAATTAGAAACATTCTCAGAGTGGCGATGGCGCTAGAAAAACTAATATTATTCGGTAGTAGTATTGTCTCAGCAATTAGTAGTTTGATTGAATATAAATTAATATAAACAAGATATTCAAAAGACCAATCACAGTTTGTTTATGTAAAACTGCCGCCTGCTAGTGTGGAGATGGTGACCCAGAGCCGGTAAGCAACCCTTGCCGGCAGGCAATAATCGCTACAGTGTGTGAGCTATGCAGACCTTGAACAACTGGCCGCCTGATAGGATCAGAGACTGCAGGCCAACTATTAATGTGCCCCACACATTAATCACCCTTAATCAAGTCTAATGTCCTAATAAACAGAGTGGCCTAGGTAACATAAACAATATAAATATCGCAAGCAACAATCACAGTTTTGACAAATTCTAGGTTATCTAAATTGTAAATGTCATCTCTCCAACCTGTCATGGCTGTCAATCAATGGTCGTATCTGTCACTCGACAAACGTCAAACATTTTCAGTTTTTATTCGGTGCCAAAACAATATTAGTTATTATGAAAAAAAAACACTCTTTATTGTATTCAGAGTTTCGTTTCCCAGGTTCTATGTATGGTACGTGTTATGGCCGCAGCCCCATACAACCGTGCAACGTCTCCTTTATATAACATTACATTTTTTTTAAACTAGATCGTTGGACTGATAAAACAGCATACATACTTGTAAATGCCAACAATCTAGATGACAAAAAATTGCGATTTTATTTAAATTTATTCAAAATAATCACGAAAAACCTGCAGAAATGCGACGTTGCCAGCCCGCACGGAATAAACGCTCTTAAAGACTAAGCTCATTTAATGGCTTGATAAGTACTAGTGTAGCCACAAGTCATATTCCTTAATGTTGAATGCCATAATAATGGTGCAATCAGATACTGATAGAAGCATGAAAACAATTATATGCCTGATAAACAGTAATGATTCTTTACATTTATAATCTATAATTCTAACAAGTCTATCATCACTTGTGGTGATTTTAATGTTAATTTGTTAGAAAATTCTGGGTCAAGTACTAAAATTATAAGTTTGTTTCAGTCATACAATCTTGCTAACCAATTTTTAGAGCCCACTAGAATAACTCTGTGGTGTACTTACTTGATAATTATTTTATATGTGGGTAGGCTTGTTTCTGAAGTTGGTTGTCAGCCATTACACGAGTATAAGTGATCTGCATTGTTTTATTGATTTTATCCTAAAATATAGAACATTTGGCGACGAATCGTTATTCACGTGTGTTATTATATTGTCAGTGTCAGTGGTAATTGTGTTCAATGTCCACGGAGCACGCAAAATCATTTAATATGGCGTTCGGTGGCAACCTCTCATTTGATCACCGCGTACAAGAGTGGAGCATTTTTAGAAGTCGTTTTATCCAGTACTGCACGGCGAACGACATTGGAGACGACACCGATAAGTCTGGAATGAGAAGACGAGCTTTTCTACTCACTGCGCTGGTGGAAGATACATACCGCGTCGCAAGAGATTTGGTTTTTCCGGAAAGCTTGGACAACGTCGAGTATAAAATCCTGTTAGAAAAATTGAACGTCCATTTTCAAGCAAAAAAGAGTACGTTCGCTGAAAGGTACAGTTTTTATAAGGCGGAACAACGTCCAGGAGAGGATCTAGCCGAATGGGCGGCGCGATTGCGCAATTTGGCACAGTACTGCGGATTCAAGACCGAGTTAGATACTGCTTTACGCGACAAGTTCGTCTTAGGATTAGAAAATACCAAGGAAAAAGAGAAATTGTTCGCAGAAAGCATTGAAACCCTCACATTCAACAAGGCATTAGAGATGGCGCAGAGCGTGCGGTGTGCGCGCATCGCTTTGCAAACTGCGCGAGCTGGCAACGACGCGGCCGGCATGGCTGGCGCGAGCTCAACGGAGGCGGCGCAGGCGCAGCCAGTGTTCGCGCTGCAGCGACCCAGCGGTTTCTCATCTAACGACAAAAATGCTCGAGTGTCTAAGAGTTGTGAAGTGTGCGGGTATAAAAATCACTCGAAAGAAAAGTGTCGGTTTGTTAATTATACCTGTCAAAAGTGTAATAAAAAAGGACATCTAAAAAGAGTGTGCAAGGCTAAGATAAGTGATAGCAATTTCTTGGGAACGGATGACAATGATGTTGTTGATGGAGGTATTTATAATTTATTAAATATAAAAAATACTATTAAGGATCAGCCCATCTCTCGGAAAGTCAAGTTAGATGATATTGAAATCTTATGTGAAATTGATTGTGGCAGTGCTGTCTCCGTTTTACCGGCTATTATACATGAACAGCTGTTCGGGGACGATAACAATAGTAAATATCGTTTACAGCCGTGTGAAGAGATTTTTAACTTTTATACAGGAGTAAAAATTGCACCGTTAGGCTGTTTGTCATTGTCTCTAACTTACGAGGGCCGCACTAACCAAATATTTTTTTTTGTTATCAAAACAAATGAGAAACGTATGCCTCTTTTGGGCCGTGATTTTATGAGGTTGTTTGGTATACATTTGTGTAGCTTAAACTGTAACAATGTAGTACGCGACAACTCAGGGGAAATGTTAATAAAAAAATATTCAACATTATTTTCTGATGAGTTGGGCAGGTTCAACAAGTACAAAGTAAGCTTGAAAATAAAACCAGATGCACAGTTGAAGTTTTTTAGGCCTCGGCCCGTACCGCTAGCATTAAAACCGAAAATTGAGCAGGAATTGGATAGATTATTAGCAGCAGGTATTATAGAAAAAGTAGACCATTCTGACGTTGCTACGCCGATCGTTCCAGTGTTGCGTTCCGACGGAAACGTCAGAATTTGCGGAGATTTTTCAGTAACATTAAACAAAGCGTTATACCTAGACAATTATACACTGCCTCGGATCGAAGATTTGTTTGCTAAGCTTCACGGTGGGGTAGAATTCAGCAAGTTAGATTTGAAATTGGCCTATCTTCAACTAGAACTCGATGAGTCAAGGAAATGGTGTTGTATAAACACGCATAGAGGTTTATATTACACGCGGCTCGTGTTTGGATTAGCTAACGCACCTTTTATATTTCAACGTACCATGGAACAGTTATTAGGCGACATTGACGGTGTATGTATTTATTTAGATGACATTTTAGTCACTGCTCCTAATAGGTTGGTACATATAGATAGGTTGGATCTCGTTATGAAAAGATTGCAAGACGCAGGGTTGAGAGTAAAACACGATAAATGTGAATTGTTCAGAAGCTCCGTGGAGTATCTTGGTTACGTCATAGACAGGAACGGGCTGCATAAATCCAACAGTAAAATCGAAGCTATTATTAATTGCGAACCACCTAAAAACGTTCATGAATTAAAGTCATTTTTAGGGATGGTTAATTATTATCGCTGCTTTGTTCCGAATACATCATCGGTACTTAGTCCTCTAAACAAGTTGTTGAAAAAAGGTATAGAATGGGAGTGGGGTAAATATCAGTCTGAAGCGTTCCATAAAATAAAGAAAGAGTTGTCCTCTGATCGCGTGCTGGCCCACTACCACCCGGAGTACCCGACGGTCGTCACGTGCGACGCCGGCCCGGCCGGCCTGGGCGCGGTCCTCGCGCAGAAGCAGCCCGACGGCTCAGAGCGCGTGGTAGCCTATGCCTCGCGTACGTTGTTGAAATCAGAACTGAACTATGCGCAAATTCAGAAGGAAGCTACTTCTATTGTATTCGGGATTAAGAAATTTAATCATTATTTATATGGCCGTACGGTGCCATTTGTATTGCGAACGGATCATAAACCGCTGTTGTCGATTTTTGGAAAGGAAAAAGGTGTGCCCGTTTTAGCAGCGAACCGATTACAACGTTATGCTTTGTTTTTGTCGGCATATAACTTCACTATCGAATATGTAAAGAGTGAGGAAAACGTGGCTGATTTTTTATCGCGGTCTGTGCCTACTCAATCAACTGAGTTCGAAGTAGGTAAGAAAATAGATCAGACACGGTATATTAATTTTATAGGTGAATCTGTTTTACTACCCCTGACTTTAAATGATATCCGAATTGAAACCAACCGCGATGAGATATTGCAAAAGGTGATAGGATATATAAAAAACGGTTGGCCTTCTAAAGTGACGAACCAGGATTTACGTCCATTTTACTTATGTCGGTTGGATTTAGCGGTGGAGAATGGATGTATATTACGGGGTCATAAAATCGTGATTCCCTCACGTTATCGTGAAAGACTTCTAAGTGAGCTGCACAATTCTCATTTTGGTGTAGTCAAAACTAAAACGGAAGCTAGAATGCGTATGTGGTGGCCCGGCATCGACAAACACATTGAAGAAAAAATAGGTTCATGTAGTGTTTGTAACACGCTCCGGAATAACCCACCTAGAGTGCCGCTAGCTCCGTGGCCATACCCAGAGCGCGCTTGGGAACGCGTTCACTTAGATATGTTTAGGGTAGGTTCAGATGACAAGCGCTCAGCGCGCGTTGAACGCGCGTTGAATTTTTGTATAGTGTTCACATGGTGCGCGCTTGTCAGGCGTTAAACGCGCGTTGTTGCGGCCAGTTTGAGTTCTACATTTGTCGACGAACCCTAAAATACGTCTATCCGCGTCGAAAGCGCGCGCTCAACTGAACGGA
Source organism: Cosmia trapezina (assembly GCA_905163495.3). NCBI lineage: Eukaryota > Metazoa > Arthropoda > Insecta > Lepidoptera > Noctuidae > Cosmia > Cosmia trapezina. The sequence goes on from LR991050.1 coordinate 4,248,985, forward strand.
AACATAGAAAACCAATGATCTCAAAGCGGCGTTGACGCGCGCTGACAACAGTCGAGCGCTAGCGCAGCGTTGAACGCGCGCGTTACTAAAACGCGCGTTAGCATGTGTACGGCCTGAATAAAATGTATGTAGTTGTAAACGCGCGTTATCAAAACGCGCGTTGAGCGCTTGTCATCTGAACCTACCCTTATGTTGGGCGGTAAACAGTTTTTAATTGCGGTGGACGCACATTCTAAATGGGTGGAATGTTTTACAATGCAAAAAACGGATAGTGAATCTATTATTAGTAAACTTTGCGAGATGTTCAGCAGATTTGGTTTGGTGCGAACTTTGGTTACTGACAATGCTACCAATTTTTGTTCCAATGAATTTGAGACATTTTGTCGACTAAACGGAATGCAACACATGACGGGCGCGCCGTATCATGCTATGTCAAATGGGCAGGCAGAAAACAGTGTTAAAACCATAAAAAATGGTTTAAAAGCAATATTAAACAATAACATAACACAAAAAGTACATGACAAAGTATTAAATAAATTTTTGTTCGATTATAGAAATACTATACACATGACTACAGGTTTCTCTCCAGCGCAATTGATGTTCGGACGCCCTTTGCGGTGTAGACTCGATCTGATACGATTACCATCACAAGAAATTACACCATCCTCGTCATCCGTGGCCAAAGAAAATGTCATGAAAGCACAAGTGTCGCGGACTTTTAGAAGATAAAATCCGCGAATGTAAATATAATAATAATCAGACATAGCAACATTACAACAATAACTTTATGCAATGGCAACATCGATGGAAACTGTCAAAATCAATCGGTTTCGCGGTAAGAACGGGATTGCATTTATTGTATTTTAAATAGAGTCAGTTTATCAGTTACAAGCTGTGAGTGAGTTGTACCGGGATTGGAGCCGGCATCTCTGTAATGAAAGCTGAGTATCTAATGTTTTAAGAATAATTAATCTTTCTAAGTATTTACTATGTTATTCACTGAATCCATTGTTCTCGAAATTACAGAGATACAGAATAATGATTACATGTAAACCAATGAGGTTGGCAAAGTATGTATGTTATAGTCGTGTATTATAACTGAAGCTTTTTGAGATCTCAATTAGTATTAGAGTGATGTGTGACGATTGAAAGCAGTATGGTAAGTATGTTGTGCTTACCATCCTATAACGGTACGCTTGACCTTAAAGCCTTTAGTTGAATGAGAGATAGGATGGCATGAGGGATCCGACGGAGTCCACCATTCTATAACGGTAAGCTTGACCTTAAAGCCTTTAGTTGAATGAGAGATAGGATGGCATGAGGGATCCGACGGGGTCCACCATTCTATAACGGTAAGCTTGACCTTAAAGCCTTTAGTTGAATGAGAGATAGGATGGCATGAGGGATCCGACGGGGTCCACCATTCTATAACGGTAAGCTTGACCTTAAAGCCTTTAGTTGAATGAGAGATAGGATGGCATGAGGGATCCGACGGAGTCCACCATTCTATAACGGTAAGCTTGACCTTAAAGCCTTTAGTTGAATGAGAGATAGGATGGCATGAGGGATCCGACGGGGTCCACCATTCTATAACGGTAAGCTTGACCTTAAAGCCTTTAGTTGAATGAGAGATAGGATCGCATGAGGGATCCGACGGGGTCCACCATTCTATAACGGTAAGCTTGACCTTAAAGCCTTTAGTTGAATGAGAGATAGGATGGCATGAGGGATCCGACGGGGTCCACCATTCTATAACGGTAAGCTTGACCTTAAAGCCTTTAGTTGAATGAGAGATAGGATCGCATGAGGGATCCGACGGGGTCCACCATTCTATAACGGTAAGCTTGACCTTAAAGCCTTTAGTTGAATGAGAGATAGGATGGCATGAGGGATCCGACGGGGTCCACCATTCTATAACGGTAAGCTTGACCTTAAAGCCTTTAGTTGAATGAGAGATAGGATGGCATGAGGGATCCGACGGGGTCCACCATTCTATAACGGTAAGCTTGACCTTAAAGCCTTTAGTTGAATGAGAGATAGGATGGCATGAGGGATCCGACGGGGTCCACCATTCTATAACGGTAAGCTTGACCTTAAAGCCTTTAGTTGAATGAGAGATAGGATGGCATGAGGGATCCGACGGGGTCCACCATTCTATAACGGTAAGCTTGACCTTAAAGCCTTTAGTTGAATGAGAGATAGGATCGCATGAGGGATCCGACGGGGTCCACCATTCTATAACGGTAAGCTTGACCTTAAAGCCTTTAGTTGAATGAGAGATAGGATGGCATGAGGGATCCGACGGGGTCCACCATTCTATAACGGTAAGCTTGACCTTAAAGCCTTTAGTTGAATGAGAGATAGGATGGCATGAGGGATCCGACGGGGTCCACCATTCTATAACGGTAAGCTTGACCTTAAAGCCTTTAGTCGAATGAGAGATAGGATGGCAAGAGAGATCCGACGGGGTCTACCATCCTATAAAGGTACGCTTAACCTGAAAGCCTTTACTAGAGCCCCCTGGGAGGAGCTTCCAGGGGGCGGAACCCATACCGGGTTTCAGCTGTTGAGAAATGTAATAACAAAATCTAATATATGACATTGGTTTCAGTAAATACTAATAACCTAAGATGCCCAAAATATCGAAGTGTCAGTGTCATCGATAATATCTATCTACAGATGGTGAAAGTGGCCCCGTGTTCGGGTCGTGTTGGTCTGCATTCCGTGCTCTGTCTCCATAAAGAATTAGCAAGCGAAGCAGATAATATATATGCCAGGTAATTTTCCCAATACAACATTTTTTCTCATTCGCTACGTCTGTCTAAGGTTACACTCCTCAAAAGAGATGCACATAATACTCCAGTACTATATGATTCCGTTAAATGGTAGAATCTTAACATATAAAGACAGACCTCGCGACAACAAGTGAACCAATGTAAACAATTTGGCGGGAAAAGAAAAGTGTATTTCTCAGTAGGCGACAAGGTATTACTAAAACAATATTTTAAAAACGGTACAAAACATGTTTGGATACAGGGCATAGTAAATGAATATTTAGGATCACGAATGTATTCAGTGTATATTCCAGATAAAAAGGTCAATGTAAGAAAACATGTCGATCAGTTACTGGCGTACAAAGGAAACTCATCATTTGAACCGGATGATGATGATGTCAGTGTGTTTGGAGATTGCACCCCTAAAGTGACCGGTCAGACAAACGAGCATGACGCTGGTTTAGTATCCGAACCGGTTCTGACATCACCAGCGCAGGTTTCTACCTCCCCCACGTCTCCTGCGCGAGAGGATAGGGAAGAGGACATAGGAACGGTCTCGGATGATGAGTTTGTGGACGCAGGCTCTTCTGACTCAAGTCAGTCTCATTCAAGCAATAAAGCACATCAGGAACCACAAGTTGTCCGCCGGTATCCGATGAGAAAAACTAGGAAACAGTTAAATTATAAGTTTCAATAATAAGTAAGTTAAAATAGTGGTGGAGGAATGTGGTGTACTTACTTGATAATTATTTTATATGTGGGTAGGCTTGTTTCTGAAGTTGGTTGTCAGCCATTACACGAGTATAAGTGATCTGCATTGTTTTATTGTACTACCACTAGTGCCACATGCCTAGATAACATTTATACAAATATTACACCAACCCACAAAGAAATTATTAATTTATTAGACTCAGATCATACTAAAAAGGATATCACTGTTAATCCAAAAACAGCTGATCGTTTGGAATCATTTAAAACTAAACTTTTGAGTAAATTACCACTTTTGTCAACTAATGATGACCCTAATGAACAATATAATGATTTTTTTAATATGTATTGCACACAATTTGATAACACGTTCATTCCAAAGGCATTCTCGGTTAATAATAACACTTGCTTCAGTGACTGGGCCACCATTGGTATACATAAAAGTAGAAAACGATGATGAACGGACTTGTATTAACACTGCTGAATTTAATTTATATGTTAAGAACTATTCTAAATTATTTAAAAAAGTTTGTTGTATGGCCAAGTCACGTTACTTGAGTACAAAAATAAAAAATAGTAGTAATGTAATAAAAATGACATGGAATATCATTAATAGCGAAACAGGAAGGTCAAGCAACCGAAGTAGTGACTACAGCCTTGCTATTGATGACAACATAATTAAATCAGATTCCCGAGTCGCCGCGGCCTTTGAAAAGTTCTTCGCTGAGATTCCCGTATCAACTACTAAATCTCTAAGGTCATCACCCACTGCTGCAGAGTCTTTACTTAAAGAAAACGTTTCAGTTTGTGATTCTGAGTTTAATTTCCAATATGTTACCTGTAGAGACATAATTAAAACCTTTCACACGTTAAATATTAAAAAGACTGCTGATCTATGGGGTAATTCTGTGGACGTTGCTAAATCAATTATAAACATTGTAGCACCTACTTTAGCAGTTATTTTTAACAATTGTATTGACCGTGGTGAGTTTCCTGATCTTATGAAATATAGTAAAATAATACCGTTGTTTAAATCGGGTAGTACATCTGACCCTACTAATTATAGACCTATTTCAGTGCTACCTACTTTTAGTAAAATTTTTGAAAAAGTTATTTTAGATCAACTGCAAAGCAAAAAATCAGCTGTTCAATACATTTATGTTCGCATAATTCGTCAAAATGTACTGAACAGCTGATTTTTTTTTCGCGATTTCAGGTTTGGTCCCATAGTAAAAGTTGTTCATAATGATGAGTACAATGACCCCTTAAGAGGATAACGGTGTTTACACTAACACCCTGTATATGGAAATTATATTAGCTGTAAGCTTTCCTAAAATTAATAAAATAAAATAAATAACTGATAAATTAACGATGAACAAACGAACGCCATGGTATGGTAAACGGTGAAATGGTAACAGGGAACTGTGAATTCAGTTCCTAGGTTATCTGTTAAGCTGCAGTTACTAGGTATTTGGTAACAGAAAAGTAATTTCTAGCACATCTCTAGTTCAAACTAATAAGTAGCAATAACTTTTGTTAGATATCTAAGGATTTAGAAAGAAGAAGTAGCAAAAATGCCTCACTTCCGACTGCAAAGATAAGTGTCTCAAAAAATTGCTAAAAATTAGTATAAAACAATGATATACTTCCGGTGATCATCCTTACTGGCTAGCACATTAAAAATTGCTTTGAATATTATTCAGGGGCAGAATACCTGTAATATACTAACTTCTGATTTTAGTTTAAGAGCGTTGTTGCATTTTTCATACGTAAATCGAGAACTTGGGAGATTTTGAAGTGATTTTGGTCACATAATTTATTTTTTTAGCTTCTTTTGACTTCAATCATCGTAATTATCATATATTTTTATTTAAAGTCTATTAAAAAAAACTTGTTCAAATTGAATTATTGACTACGAAAACAGTCGATTTCGAAGGCGCGATTTCCAGATGACGCGCGAAGGCTCAACTTTGAAGTAATCTTACACCAATTATTACTACTAATTAAGAAGGTAAAGTGGTATTCATTCGAAGAGGCATATCCTGAAATTTGAATTGCATTGAGAAAAGTTTGATTTTTAATTCATTAACTTGTATTTTAATCACGTCTAAGATAATCAAAAATCGAGAAATCGACTACAAAAAAACACGTCATTTCTCAGAATCTAAAAGTCATTTGGCAACACAAATCATTTTATACGTAAGAAGAAAGATTGTACTATATACAGGGTGTCCCGTAAATAATGGATAATCTCTTAAGGGGTCATCGTACTCATCATTATGAACAACTTTTACTATGGGACCAAACCTGGAATCGCGAAAAAAAAAATCAGCTGCTCCCTACATTTTGACGAGTTTGATGTAGATAAATGTACTGGTCAGCTGATTTTTTTCGCGATTTCAGGTTTGGTCCCATAGTAAAAGTTGTTCATAATGATGAGTACAATGACCCCTTAAGAGATTATCCATTATTTACGGGACACCCTGTATGTGTAAAAAATAAAACATATCTGTCTTCAATCATTTACGAAAATAATTTTTTAAAGTGAGTATAAAATCGGGTGCATCGAACGGCCTAAGTCAGTCGCGCTCTGGCGCTCTTCGACGCAGGACCTACGTCGGTTGACCTCCCGCCGCCGCGCATGCGCCTCGCGTGATATGTAGTCAATTGTAGTGCGACTAAATATTTTTGATCCTTTCATTTAAGTAATATTTTAAGAAGCTAACGTGGTAGGCACACTTACTTTAGGAGAATTATGTTACAATTCTTGAATTATGTTGTATTACTTGTAATATTGATATTGTAATTACAATATCAATAATACAATATAATTTGGTCAAAATGTAAATCCAAGATGGTGGCTGCGAAAATTTTTAAATTTTTCGTCATGGGGATCGTTCCCATTGTTCTCGAGGATGCTAAAGCCGATAGTGACGTTAAAATGTAAATCCAAGATGGCGGCTGCGAACATTTTCAAATTTTTCATCATGGGTATCGTTTTCATGGTTCTTCTGGGTGCTAACGTCGATAGTGTAGTCAAAATGTAAATCCAAGATGGCTACAAGAATTTTGGAGGATGAATATGGAGAAAAAATTTATATCAGATTTTTATTTGAAATCTCTACTGCCACAATCTCTATTGTGGATCCGTGACAAAGGAGACGGAAACCATGTCATATAAACTTGGGCCTGGGCCTGGGTTGTAAAAAAATGAAATTGGTGTCAATTTATAGCTACTATATTATCAAACCATCACTGAACATTTTGCGGATTTTCGCGGTCAAGTTCCGAGTTAAAAGAGATGTAATAAAAGTGAGGTTACATAACGATCTACATATAGGTACTTAACAGCTGATTTTTGAAGTTCTTCAGCTCGACGACCACGTAAACTCCCACTCACACACTCACTTTGCCACAATTTACACAACGATCCATGGTGCCAATATGAAATCAGTAGGCTGGTCGTAATATACAAAATAACAAGTTCAAGTCCAACGTTTATGCGGGGTTCTCCGTACCGTGTCCGGTGTGGTAGCAAGGTTCGTACAAGAAGCAAGATCAGAAGTCCGCAGAAAGAAAACAGGGGTCGAGGAAAACATCAATAAAACTATGGGAAATACACTCAAATCGCGACCGCACTAAACGATACGAAACGAGTGAGGCATAGATAAAGGCACTATATAAAGGTGTGTCCAAATATAGAGCGGCATTTGACCGCGGCTGCCACGCGCGGCTAGCCGCGCTCTGATCGGACAAGGGCCGCGCGCGGCGGTGTTGAGCGTAATATATCTTCTCGTCTCACATCAGTGATGACCTCTGGCACTGAAACGTGCTCGCTCACAACATAATGGGTCTCAATCATAATCAGCCTATAATGTTCCCACTGCTGGGACACAGGGCTCCTCTCGGTGAGAGGGAGTGGGCCGTAATACACCACGAGGACCCAGTGCGGCTTGGTAGATGTCACATGTCTTCGAATTCTTGGTTCTAGGCGGTTTCCTCACGATATTTTCCTTCACTGATTTGAGAGTAGTGGTGATGAAATTATTTACACAAAGTGCCTGCCTGAGTTCGAAACCATGACCTACTCGTATGTCGGGATCGTTACCATTGGGCCACCATTGCATTGCTCTCTTGGGCCGCATAGTGCAGTCAATCATCCCTTCTAGGATGATTGACTTCACTATCAGCTTCATCCTCGAGAACTATGAAAACGACATCCATGACGAAAAATTTTAAAATTTTCGCAGCCGCCATCTTGGATTTTAATTTTGACTTCACTATTGGCTATAGTCGAAATCGAAAACTATGAAAACGATACCTATACAAATCCTTATCACTTACCACTGACGTGCGACGTGTGGTCGACTGTATAGTCATTAGGTCGACTGGGCACGTACAATACCTGCCTAGGCTAATAAACATTATAAAACCAACCCCACACGAACGCAGCAGTACTATTATTTATTCTGTGGCAGCGGGGTGACCTACCTATTTGAAATTTGAAAACAGTAAACCAAACATTTGCGCATGAGGCGGCTTTATGTATTTATGTATTAGTGTTGGTTCAAATTCAACTGTTTTATGCACTTGATGCGGTTGGTAAACCTATGCCGCAAGAAAAATAAATAATTATAGCTAGCGCGTGGCGTCTTTATCTACATTAAAATAGGGCTTAAATTGAACTGTTTTACACAAAAAAACGATGATTTTGGACAAAAGATGGCTCCGCTGTTAACAAAATTTTATTCTGATTGTGTTCTCCCAGAAATTATAGATCCAAGGAAAAGTCAATCAATCCCCTTAGACAAATGATTAAAATAAATAATAAATAAATATCCTTAGACATTTCACACAACGCCATCTAGTCCCAAGCTAAGCAACCTAATGCTTGTGTTATGGTAACGAGATGGCTGATAAACTTCTTATATACATTTTTTTTTTGTAAATACATACAGAAAAACACCCAGACTCACCCAGACCCAAAGGTTTATACCCAAGACCCAGAGGTTTATAGATAGAAAAACACCCAGACTCGGAAACAAATAAGTACTTGTAGGTCGTACAAATATTTGTTCCATGCGGGAATCGAACCCACAACATGCTGCGCAGCAGTCAATTGCTCAGCCACTGCGCCAACCGTGTCGTCAAATACAAATACTTTTATAAAACTTCAATTACTTATAAGTATACAAATACTTAAGCAAATAAGTAAAATGAGTTTATTTTTTTTAAGTACCTACATAATATTATTTTCTTCATCCATATTTGTATAAATTTAATTAAAATACACTAATAATGTATTGTGGACAGTCTTTTTATTTTCTCCGTAAACCTCTAGCTTTTACTTCAAAAAAATATAGGTACGCCATAGCTACGATCAAGATCGTTTAGTCGTCGCAGCATCGCAACTGTGTGCAGTACATGAGGAAAAACGCACACACGCGCACTCGCTACGCGGCGTCGAGCGTCAGATGTTTAAAATCCGAGCGCGAAAATATGCGACCACAGTCTTAACAATATGATTAAAAAGCAATTAAACACTGTATTAACTCATTTGCGATTGTTTGATAATAGTTATTATACTAGGTTAATAATACCATAATAATAGTACATTATGATATAAGTGCGGTAAGTTGAAAATTACAGCCGAGGCGATATTGCTAGCCCGAGCCGTAGGCGAGGGCTACAAGAAAGCAGAGGCTGTAATTATCAAAGCGCACGTATGTCATACGACGTTTTATAACATATTTGCGAGGAAATAAATAAAACTCGGACTTTCTTAAACGAATAAATCTTTAAAAACACACTTTCTGAAAATGAATTTGCGTCTTTGCTTGTTTTCCATACGATGAAATTTTAATCCGCTTGTAAGTATCTATCGGTCGATTTTTCGGGCAAGAGGCTTAGAGTAGCCTTTTTCGCTGCCTCTGAGACCTGGCGGTGTCGAATGAATAAATTCATAATTACTTGACGACATTTTCAAATAAAAATAATACAGCGAAAAGGAAAAGCGCGCGGAATAATTTTTACTTGTTCACAAATTAGCGATGCGCACGCATCGGCGCTTTTTTTTTTTAAGGCAAAGGCACAAAAACAGCCAGTATTATTAAAGTAAATTAATATTTTTTTGATTTTGTTACAGATAAATGGTTGTAATTTATTGCCAAAATTAATTAAATCAAAGAATTAAATGTTTAACATTTAATTCTTTAATTTTATTTTATCCCAAAGTTAATTTTATTCATAAAATGTTGACCACTTTTCTGACATAAAAACTCTTTGCTTTGCTTTCTTTGCTTTTTTTTTCTTAAGATTTAAAAAAGTACCGTTGGTTTTAGACGGAGCATCATGATAAACCGTACGTGTTACCTTATTAGAAAGAAACTCGTGCGTTTTACTTTACGATTACGCACAAGTACGTTCATATTTCACCAATTTCAATATCGTAATGTATGCATTACGATATTGAAATTGGTGAAATAAGAAGCCCTTTACGAGCGAATGTGTTATAAAAAGTATTATAGACTTACGTATTTGATATTAATTTCAACTTGATACCTTTACGCGCTCTTGAGAAAAAGGGTCTTATAGGCTGACAGACTTGAAAATATTTTTTTGTGTTTATAGTTTAGTAATAATTTATAATTTTGTGTTTGTTTCTATCGCATGATGTGGTCTCCTATAATTGAGGGAGCACATAGATTTCTGTTCTTGTTCTTTGTAATATAGCATTGTATTCTTTGTTGGAGATCCTAATAAAATAAAATAAAATAAAAATTAAATTAATCATTTCTACTGAAAACCCTCGAGGGACTCTTTGTTAGACACATCCGTGACAGACCTCTTCGGGTAAAACCACTTCATAAACAACAGCATGCATACTCCACTGGCAGATCAACGGAATCTGCACTGCACAGCGTATAGTTTCCAAAATTGAATGCGCGGTGGATCACAACCCACAAGTGCTCATCACTGGCCGCCTTCATTGATATGGAGGGCGCCTTTGACAAAACCATGTTCAAGAGCATCAACATGGCCCTCGACAGACATAGTATAGACTCGACACTGAGAAGCTGGATCACCAACATGCTCAAACTGCGAGCTGTGCAAGTGACAGTGAATGACACCACAAGGGCCATCGTGCCAAAAAGGGCTGCCCGCAAGGGGCATCCTCTCTCCGCTGCCTGGTCCTACCTGGTAGAACCTGGTCGTAGACAGCCTCATCAAAACAATGACAAGGATACTTCACCGTAGGCTACGCCGACGACATAACCATAATGATAAATGGCATCCATGAAAATACCCTACGCGACCTCATGCGCCAAGTTTTGAAAATAGTAGAGAACTAGCTGCATCAGAACTACACCCACTGCTGCTCTACAAGCAATGCTTGGACTGCCGCCTCTACACCTCATCATGTGTGAATAGGCGGCCCTAGCCGCCTCTATGCTCAAATCTAACAGGAACCCTGAGCAAAGACTCTAAAGTCGAGCACATACGCTTAAAGGAGGATGCGATCAAACGACAGCCAACAATAGCATCACAATGCGACATAGCCCTGTCCAAAAGCATTACAACATAATACTCACGGAAGGATGGTGTGACTACTCAGTCCCGCAAGAGTTGAGAGCCCCACGATGACACCAATTGATTAAAGACCGACTCCGGCAGCGGAGTCGGAGTCTTCTCACACGATCTCAATAAACATATCCAGCTTGCTGAGAGTATTTAACACTGTCTACCAGGCAGAGTGTGTGGGTATCATACAAGCGGCTTACGTCATAGAAGCCAAGAGAGTTACGGATACCCATATACGTATACTCTCAGACAGTGCCTCAGTGCTCCAATCGTTACAGAAAAAATACATTACCACGAGAATAATAAGTACTAGAATGTCGCAATGCACTCGAACGTGTGACGGTATCTAACCGCAACATAGTGACACTGCAATGGATGAAAGGACACAGCAGATCGCTGGGTAACGACGAGCTGACGTACTAGCTAGGAGAGCATCCAGCACGTCTGTCTGTGAATCTATGCCAATCGTACCCATTCTCTTCAACCAGTTACTCAGAGTTGGTGGTCATTGACACCAGGCCGTAGACAGTCCAGGGAGGCTATTTATGTAAAGATTACAAGAAAAATAAAACGATTTCTTTATCTAGCACACTTTTCCAGAAATCGGAACTGAACCCTCGGTGCGCGAGTCCGACTCGCTCTTGACCGGTTTTTTTATGGTAGTCGTTAGAATAGTAGGTAAAGGTATTGCATGGATGAAAGTAAAATATTTTTAGTTAAGTAGGTAACACTGTGCCTGAAAGAATATTTGTAGCAATTTCTAAGTATGATAGCCAGTAAGTAGCCAGTAAGGATGGCAATCGGAGGTATGCAATTTATTAATACTCATTTTTACCTATTTTTAGGGTTCCGTACCTCAAAAGGAAAAAACGGAACCCTTAGAGGATCACTTTGTTGTCCGTCTGTCTGTCTGTCTGTCAGTCTGTTAAGACCCTTTTTCTCAGGAACGCGTGGTGGTATCAAGTTGAAATTAATATCAAATACGTAGGTCTATGGTCCCTTGGAGCTCTAAAAAAATCAAGCTTCTAAGTCAACGCAATAAAAAATACGGCCATTAATGCGCCATATTTTGATACTCGCAAGTAAATCAAAACCTATAGGGTGCTTCCCGTTGTCCTAGAATCATGAAATTCGGCAAGAAGCAAGGTCTTACAGCACAAGTAAAGGAAAAAGTCCGAAAATTGTTACTTTTTAATTTTTCACACACAAAAATATTTTCAAGTCTGTCAGCCTATAAGACCCTTTTTCTCAAGAACGCGTAAAGGTATCAAGTTGAAATTAATATCAAATACGTAAGTCTATAGTCTCTTAGAGTTCTAAAAAATCAAGCTTCTAAGTCAACGTAATAAAAAAATACGGCCATTAATGCGCCATATTTTGATACTCGCAAGTAAATCAAAACCTATAGGGTACTTCCCGTTGTTCTAGAATCATGAAATTCGACAAGAAGCAAGGTCTTACAGCATAAATAAAGGAAAAAGTCCGAAAATTGTTAATTTGTAATTTTTTCACACAAAAAAATATTTTCAAGTCTGTCAGCCTATAAGACCCTTTTTCTCAGGAACGCGTGCAGGGATCAAGTTGAAATTAATATCAAATACGTAAGTCTATAGTCCCTTAGAGTTCTAAAAAAATCAAGCTTCTAAGTCAACGCAATAAAAAAATACGGCCATTAATGCGCCATATTTTAATACTCGCAAGTAAATCAAAACCTAAAGGGTACTTTCCGTTGTCCTAGACTCATGAAATTTGGCAAGAAGCAAGGTATTACAGCACAAGTAAAGGAAAAAGTCCGAAAATTGTTAATTTGTAATTTTTTTCACACAAAAAAATATTTTCAAGTCTGTCAGCCTATAAGACCCTTTTTCTCAGAAACGCGAGAAGGTATCATGTTGAAATAAATATCAAATACGTCAGTCTATAGTCCCTTGCAGCTCTTAAAAATCAAGCTTCTAAGTCATTGCGATAAAAAATACGGCCCTATGTACGACATATTTTGATACTCGCAAATAAATCAAAACCTACAGGGTACTTCCCGTTGACCTAGAATTATGAAATTTGGCAAGAAGCAAGGTCTCACACACAGCACAAGTAGAGACAAAAGTCCGAAAATTATTCATTTGTAGTTTTATCAAACTCTTTGTTTTATCACATAAAAAAAATTTTTTTTTGGATAACAATGTTCCCGACCAACGGAACCCTTCATTGTGCGTGGTCCGACACGCACTTGGCCGGTTTTTGAGATATTTTTCTCAGCTGTCGAACGTGGGGTAACTTTCTATGGAAGTTGCAACTTCTCCTCCTTGCAACACTATTATTTATTCTGTCAGTCGAAAAGTACTCTGTGGTCAAGATGAAGTCTATAGTTTGATTAGTTGTCTTTGGAAACTAATATTTTTAATGTTATTTTCCTATTATTGTTTCATTTATTGACAATAACAAATAACTCGTCAGCAGATTATATTACTCGGCTAACACATTTCTAGCTTAAGCGGCGACCTCACTGCATTTATAGTTTCTCACTATATAGTACTTATAGCTGCGTAATCATACTTGGGATTCTACAGAAAGTTATCCATCCTTAATACGGCTGTCTGAGGACTGGGAGCCGGCATGATGTAAGCGGTCTACACTTCGGAAGACCACACAGCTTGGAGTGGCGTCATTTGTGGTCGCTATCTCCTGTAGTAAAGGAACGACTTAGAAGAAAACGTTGAACTAAGTGACTATGTAGTGAAAGTTTAAAATGTCATTTGAAAGATTTTTCAATAGCTATGCAACATGCCTCGTGTAAAAAGTGTCTAGAATGTGTAAACTAGGAGATGATTGTGATAATGGAGATTTAATAAGTTGAGAACATGATTTGTGGTTGTTATTTATTTCTCATTATTATAGATATGGGTGACAATCTTTACACACCGAGACTCCTCCGTGCCTCGGAAAGCACGTTAAGCCGTTGGTCCCGGCTGTCATTCGTGGATCTTTGACAGTCGTTACGGGTCGTCAGAAGCCCGAACGTCTGACAACCAGTCTTACCAAGGGGTATCGTATTACCCAGTTACTGGGTTGTGGAGGTCAGATAGGCAGTCGCTCCATGTAAAATACTGGTTTTCAGATGCATCCGGTTAGACTGGAAGCCAACCCCAACATAGTTGGGAAAAGGCTAGGCAGATTGATTGATGTATGTATAATGTTATTTATATGTATAATGTAAGCTATGTATGTATGTATGTATGCTGCTGCAGACTGCTGGGACACAGGGCTCCTCTCTTTGAGAGGGAGTGGGCTGTAATCTATACTATCGCGGGCGCAGTGCGGGTGGGTAGATGTCACATGTCTTCGAATTTTTGGTTCTAGGACATGCCGGTTTCCTCACGATGTTTTCCTTCACCGTTTTGAGAGCAGTGGTAATGAAATAGTTTACACATAGTAAAGCGCCTGTCGGGGTTCAACCTACAACTTGTAAGTCGCGGCCATTACCACTGAGCCACCACTGCTCCTGAAACTTTTTATTAACTTTAAATAAATAAATAATTGAATTCATAAAATAAAGTTGTTGAAATGGGACTGTGTTATTTTAGAGTTTATTTTCAAGCACACATAATAAAACTTTTCATAAGAAGAAACTCTTTCTCACAAGAATTATAAAGAACATTCTGCATGCATGTCCAATCTAAAAATTTATGGCTATCATTTCCAAAAGTTTTTAAAAGGCATCAGATACTGCGCAAATTGAAAAGCATCCTAGATTTAAAGCCAATTTAACTTGGTTGCCTACTCGCAGTTTTCAATAGTACGTTCGCGTTTCATTGGAGACAGGAGGCAAGGAATTTTCAATTCCTGATCCAATTATTATCGTGCCTCGAAGAGTGATCTACGGCTGACGCTGATGAGCTGGCAATCATAATAAAGACTGTTTTTTTTCATGCCCCTCGTCAATCATTTACGGCATTATGAATAATTTCTTCCGCTTCTGTGTTTTTTTCCGTGAAGTCGATTTTCTAATTGCATTTTTTTTGTTTTTTTGTACAACAACATGGGTAGATACAAAGTACATATTTTTAATAGGCCTTATTTTTAATTTTATATTTTATCTCGGTTTTAAGTATTTTTTATTTTTTAGGGTTCCGTACTTACCTCAAAAGGAAAAAACGGAACACTTATAGGATCACTTGTTTGTTCGTCTGTCTGTCTGTCAGTCTGTTAAGACCCTTTTTCTCAGGAACGCGTGAAGGTATCAAGTTGAAATTAAAATCAAATACGTGGGTCTATGGTCCCTTGGAGTCCTAAAAATCTCAAGCTTCTAAGTCACCGCAATAAAAAGATACGGCCGTTTAAGCTGTATATTTTGATACTCGTAAGTAAATAAAAACCTATAGGGTATTTCCCTTTGTCCTAGAATCATGAAATTTTGCAAGAAGCAAGGTCTCACAGCACAAATAAAGGAAAAAGTCCGACAAACAGCACAAATAAAGGAAAAAGTCCGAAAATTGTTCATTTGTAATTCTATCACATAAAAAAATATTTTCAAGTTTGTCAGTCTGTCAAGACCCTTTTTCTCAGGAACGCGTATAGAGGTATCAAGTTGAAATTAATATCAAATACGTAATTCTATGGTTCCTTGGAGATCTAAAAAGTCAAGCTTTTATGTCAATGCTATAAAAAAATACGGCCATTTAAGCGACATAGTTTGATACTCGGAAGTAAATCAAAACCTATATCAATGGTACTTCCCGTTGACCTAGAATAATGAAATTTGGCAAGAAGCAATGTCTCACAGCACAAGTAAAGGAAAAAGTCCGAAAATTGTTAATTTCTAATTTTATATTTTTTAATGTTGTTTGTGTTTGGGATAAATTCTTTTCAACACGCACTTGGCCGGTTTTTTCTATTTTCCGTGAAGTCGATTTTCTAATTGCATTTTTTTCTTTTTTTGTACAACAACATGGGTAGATAAAGGTATATACAAAGTACGTAGGTACACCCACATTTTGCCCCGTATGTTACAAGTCCCGAGGGGAGCTTTTGTAACCGTCTTTTCTCTTATAGAAATATTTAACGTATATCATTAATGTTAACTACCTAGCAGTTGTTGTTTTCAGTTCTAGCTTCTGCCCGCGACTTCGTCCGCGTGAAATTTCTTGTCCCGCCCACCCACCAACCCCGACGCATCGCATCGCAACGCCTGCCCGCGCTATTACTTCGTTTACGCTTAATAGCATCCTTTCTGACATTTTTTCTTTTTGCTCGGCTCTTAAGGTCCCTAGCGTGATGATAAATAGCCTATATTTTTCCGCATCGCCTGCCCGCGCTATTACTTCGCGCTCGGCTCCTAAGGGCCCTAGCGTGATGTTAAATAGACTATATCCTTCCGCATCGCCTGCCGGCGCTATTACTTCGTGCTCGGCTCCTAAGGGCCCTACCGTGATCATAAATAGCCTATATCCTTCCGCATCGCCTGCCCGCGCTATTACTTCGCGCTCGGCTCCTAAAGGCCCTAGCAAAGCAAGATGTTAAATAGCCTATATCCTTCCGTATCGCCTGCCCGCGCTATTACTTCGCGTTCGGCTCCTAAGGGCCCTACCGTGATGTTAAATAGCCTATATCCTTCCGCATCACCTGCCTGCGCTATTACTTCGCGTTCGGCTCCTAAGGGCCCTAGCGTGATGTTAAATAGCCTATATCCTTCCGTATCGCCTGCCCGCGCTATTACTTCGCGTTCGGCTCCTAAGGGCCCTAGCGTGATGTTAAATAGCCTATATCCTTCCGCATCACCTGCCCGCGCTATTACTTCGCGTTCGGCTCCTAAGGGCCCTAGCGTGATGTTAAATAGCCTATATCCTTCCGCATCACCTGCCCGCTCTATTACTTCGCGCTCGGCTCCTAAGGGCCCTAGCAAAGCAAGATGTTAAATAGCCTATATCCTTCTGCATCACCTGCCCGCGCTATTACTTCGAGCTCGGCTCCTAAGGGCGTGATCAAGAAGTGGGTTATAAAATGCAAAATGATTTCTTCAAATCCAACTGGGGTAGGTCCAGAAATAGCGCGTTCAAACAAACTAACAAAAAAACAAACTCTTCCGCTGTATTCCACCGACATTATTGAAATAATAAATCGAGAGGGTCGTCAATCCACGGAAAATCTCGCAATTCAGAAAAATTACTTATTTGCACAACGCCATCTATGGGTAAATTGATCCGCACTAAACATGTTTGCTCAAGAGCGACCGGTATGAATTAAAGTTATTTTGCGATTTAGTAATTTTATATTATCTCCGAAACTGTATGACCAATTGACATACTGTAAAGGCCAAATCTTATCTCCATGATGTCCTTGTGATTATAAAATAACTTATTTTGATAAGGATTAATGTTTTGTTGTTTAAATAATCATCCACACGTAAGTATGTCTAAAAAATACTTTTTTAAAGCAATAAAAGATGTATAAAAGATAAAATATAAAAGATAGAAATATGGTGTCGCGGACTTTTTTGTAGAATTATTTAAGACGGACCAGACTGCTATACATTGTTCTCAATTTTAAACAACCGTTTAGGCGCGCATGCAAAAAAGTCTGTTTAAAGAGGTATTTCTTTCCGACTTGTTAGACAAAAATTGTGATAGCTCGGCTAATATGCATGATATAAATATAATTTATAGCCTATAGCACTCAGGAATGATGTAGCTTTCTACCAGTGAAAACATTTTTAGAATTGGATCATTGGTTCCGGAGATTACCCCTACATACAAACTTACAAACTTACAAACATACAAACTTACAAACTTACATACAAATTTTACCTCTTTATAATATTAGTATAGATTTATTTATTTGCATTTGAAACTGAAATCAGTTGTGAGGAATCCATGTACATTCTAGCTAATATAGAATGCAAATTTAGTACCTACATTTAAACAAATTACAAAAACTAAATTTCAATGAAGTTAATTTATCGGCTATGAAATCTTGTACAGAATAATAAAAACTGTTAGCTGTTTTCTAAGTTCCTGCAATAGCTGTAGTCTTTATTATTGTTAGGTATTTTATTATAAATTACATATAAAACTATTAGTTATGTATCTGTATGGCACAGATACCTAACTAATAGTTTTTCTTGATTATAGAAGTTTGAGAATACCGTGCACAAAAATTTCTGACATTGAGATCTCATATCTGTACCACGTCTAGCTAATATAGAATGCAAATTTAGTACCTACATTTAAACAAATTACAAAAACTAAATTTCAATGAAGTTAATTTATCGGCTATGAAATCTTGTACAGAATAATAAAAACTGTTAGCTGTTTTCTAAGTTCCTGCAATAGCTGTAGTCTTTATTATTGTTAGGTATTTTATTATAAATTACATATAAAACTATTAGTTATGTATCTGTATGGCACAGATACCTAACTAATAGTTTTTCTTGATTATAGAAGTTTGAGAATACCGTGCACAAAAATTTCTGACATTGAGATCTCATATCTGTACCACGTCTAGTTTCATTTGAGGTAGAAAATGAAAATTTTTAATACATTAATAGGTTTTACAAATGCGGCTACTTCAAAGTTGTAAAGTATCAAACCATGGTACGCTTAAGGCAACCAATATTGTTGGCAGATTTACTCTTTTTGATAAACTTTGCAGCTTATAAAAGAATAAATAAGTATAATACCTAATTGTATGAAAAGTTAAGTAGGAATCAAATTAAATTGACGGTAGTAAGTTGTAAAACAAAACATTACGTGATGTGAGCACACTAAATGTTATGAATGGCTTGAACCGTTATGTACGAAGTACTTACATAGCGGTTCAAGCCATACACTTTTACAATAATGTCCTCTGGCTGTGACTTCCACATTAACTGGCTGTTAATTAAGATCCCTAAAAATTTTGTGACATTCACTTTTTCTACTTGACTAGTGTAATTTACATTAATTATCTCGCATGGATACCCATTGGCAAAAGTGCATGATTTTGGTTTTTGGAGATTTTCGACCCACTTTATTAAACTGCTTAATTGCTTATTGTTATTGTCATGTGGATACATGGTTAGGTGCAACATCTGTCGTATAAACAGTGCCTAGATCTAGATTATTAGAATGTGTGAACTTAGGAGATGATTGTCATACATGATGGATATTTAAATAAAGTTGAAAACATGATTTACGTTTGTGTGTTATTTATAGAGATACGAAAAATAGCACGATTCGCTCCCTTCAAAGAGATTATTATGTCTTTGGCTCCCTCTAATGCAATTAATATGGGCGACGCTTTCGCACGTAGTATGTCGAGTATATTCCGAACCTTTACTTCATGTCTTAGCTTCATGTGGACGTAGGAAATCTGTACTGACTACTGAGTTACAGAGACACAGATGACACAGACACATCTTCGAGCCTGTTCCGTATGATTTATGCTTGTATTGACATAAAAACCACAAAATTAAAAGTACTTAGTTTACAATACGCTACCGAATACCCGTATATTCAAAGTACTCTGTGCGAATAGCGGGCTCTCAAAATTGGTCGCTGACTACAGTCGTACACATTACGAAAATCATAGAGAATCGGTTAAATATAGAGGGCAATCGCTAATTTTGAGTGTCGAGACTACCAAAAATCGTCACATCCGGATCGTTTGGACTTTGGACTGTGGACGTGATTTTTGTTATGGGTCGTAGTCAATTATTTTGACGACGAAACGCAACAGTTTTCTATAAAACGAAAACTAGTCGTTAAAACGGTCCTCGTCGCAACTGGTTTGAAACTGTAAATGATTTTTTCATGCTTGTCAAACCATTTTGACCGTCTAGGGACCCCATTACAACTTAGCGAATGATTGCTGTCGTTAGAGCAACGTTAATAATGTCGAGACTACCGGCCCAGTGCAGAAGCCTTTGAGAATGGTAAAAAGTGAAAAAAATGATAGTAGGATGAAACCCATTGGAAAAGGAAGAGAATATAATAAAAAATGAAAGGAAAAATAAATTACGAGCGATCCGAGGTCGGGAAGTGGATGGGTGGGTGTTTTTTAACCGACTTCTAAAAAAGGAGGAGGTTCTCAATTCGGATGTTTGTATTTTTTTTTTTTTTTTTTTTTTTTTTTTTTTTTATGTTTGTTCGCGCATAACTCCGTCGCTTGCCAACCGATTTGAAAAATTATTTTTTTGTCGGAAAGGGTATACTTCCCAAATGGTCCCATTTTTGTCAAAATCCAGTTTTGATGATGGAATCCTGGAGAAATCGAAGGAACTCTTCAAATATTATAGGCACACCTATAGCGATTTGGGTATTTTTTTTAGTAGCTCGTGCATTTGCTCTCGGAAAGCACCACTTGGTGAAGTGGAACTGATGATGAAGACCACAGATGGCTACCGGAACTACTCAATGATAAATATTTCACGTGTTGCGATTCGATTACTTTAATATGGTTGCTAAGCAATTTCCGCTCGTCACACAATGCGTGTGGTGAGTGGCTGTTGAGGAGTTCTCCTGGTTCTTACCAGCAGAACTCCTCAACAATTAACGTCCCAGCATCGGGAAAAGCAATATTTTGTAACATGTGATGAGCAATTGACATTAGACTATTGTAACTTATACAAATTATAAACAGATCCACTAAAAAGCGAGAAATAAAAACTTTTTAACAAAAAAAAAAAAACCGACTTCCAAAAATCACTACAAAGTGAAAAATAACTTTGATTTCGGAAGTCGGTGGCAAAAAAAAAGGAAGTAAATAAAAAACGAAAGACACCGACTTCCGAAATCAAAGTTATTTTTCACTTTGTAGTGATTTTTGGAAGTCGGTTTTTTTTTTTTTGTTAAAAAGTTTTTATAAGGGTAAAAAACGGTTTATCTCGATTTCCGGCAAACTACAAGTCCTATGGAAAAAGTTGGAGGTAATAAAAAGATCGACAGCTTTTGTATTTACACTTTTTTCACATAGCCTCAAAATTTATGTTATTTATGTGAAAAATTCAAATAACCAAGTTTTTAGTTTTTTATTTTTAACTTTTACAAAATATTTTTTTTTTTTCACGAAATTTGGTGAAAACTTACAGGACCTTTTTATGTCCCAAACACACTGTATTTTTTTTTATTTAAAATATATAATTTTTTTCACCTTATTTTGACTTATTATCGAAATAACACCCATATTTCAATCGAAAATTCTCACGTCAAAATATTTGCTTTCTTAAAAACTCGGTGGGTTTTTTGTTCGTTGAAATCTCTACTTTCTGATAGTATAAAAAAATATACATTACTATAGCAAATGTTGTCAGAAAATGCAAGTTAATAAAGTTAATATTTACCTCACCTCAGATCGCCCGTAATTTATTTTTCCTTTAATTTTTGTTATATTCTCTTCCTTTTCCAATGGGTTTCATACTACTAATATTTTGTTTTTGTTTAAAAAATTATCGACCCTGGTCTATACTTGAAATTTTTCGATTAAAAAATCCAAAGTAGCACCGTCTATTTTCTGTTTTAATACGATTATACGTAAACAATTAGGTACACACCGAGCTGACCGAGATAAACCACGCTTCGATGAAAGTTCGATGTGTACTCATAGTCAAAGTCAAAGATCTATATTGTGAGACATTGGTTACTTTCTAATGATACCTCACATGCCACTCAGAATTTTTAAGAACCCCGTTCAATCCCTGTTGCAAAAAAAAAATATAAATAATTAATTTAAATAGAATAATTTCAGATTTTTCTCTATGCGCACTTCGGAGTTAAGGAGGGGGGGGGGACGGTATTTTTTTTTTACATTTTTCATCAAAAGTCGAAAACTATGCAGCCTAAAAAAAAGAAAAAAATGTTTGAGAATGTGCAAACAGCGCTCTATCATATGATACCCCACATGGTACGCACTTCGAATTTTTAAGGCCCCATTTAAGTCCCTGTTGCAAAAAAAAACATATATTTTTATTTCTTTCTTATTTGCAAAATTGTTGGGCAAACATCATCTAAAACTGTTCCGAATTTCAAGTTGATAGCATTAGTAGTTCTTGAGATATCCAGCTGTGACAGACAGACAGACTAGTCACACCATAAGGGTTTCTTTTTACCATTTTGGTACGGAACCCTAAAAAGAGGTAGAAACAAGTAGAGAACCGAAACGGTGAAAAGGAGCGGTCGCTTAGCATTGGATCACGATGCACTGTTGCCGCTCCGCCTCGCCAGGCAGCCGTGTTAAATTTGTTTAATAACGTTAACGATAAAGTTAACGTTATTAAACAATTAACGTTAATAAAGACTAACGATAAAAATAGCATAAATAATGTTAATTCTATTACCGTTATTTTCATATTAACGGTAACTGTGTCAGAAGTGAATTTTTACCTGTATTTAAAGCCCTGGTTCAAACCTACGAACTTCTACTGAGGAAGAGGGGGAGGAGGACTTACGAGTCGGGGCTGTTACCACTGGGCCTCCACTGCTCGGTCACTATAATTGGGGCTCCACTGTACAATCACACCCGCGCGTACGAAACTTCACATTGGTGAATCATTTGGGTTAGGTTAGAATAGTGACCATTACCACTATTGCTGGTGAATCATTTGGGTTAGGTTAGGTTAGGTTAGAACAGTGACCCTTAACGCGCGACGGCGAGCGAGCGAAGCGAGCGGTTCCGCGGCAGCAGCCGCCGAGCGCCATATCCCCTCTATTTTTGGTGAATCATTTGGTTTAGATGAGGCGGTGAATGTCTCGTATATTAGACGATGAAAGCCTCAGGGTTATTGACCTTGATTTCAAGGTCAATGTGGTACTCGTACTGTAAAATATTTTTTTTTCGGCGTCTATTATTTTGCGCACTTTGTTGTTTTCAATAATACACTAAAAAAGGTCTATTGTATACCCAAAAAAAATAGCTAGTATATAAAAGCGCCGGGTGCGTTTGTACAGTGGTTCCATAATTGGTGATAACCACAGAATTTGCATGCATCTACTTAAGTGTTATGGAATTATGTAGTTTTAACTTACTCTGTAAACTGTGGAAAACACTTTTGGCAAAATGTTTCTTCTTTTTCTGCCATTCTCGACCATTGTTGATTTATTTGATTTAATTATTTACAAAAATCAATCTTTAGTCGATTTTATAATAATCGATATATCGTAGGTACCTACTTATTACATAAATACTACCCACCATTAGTAGTACTTCACTTCTCGTTAGCGCCTTAAGAAAGACGGACGTATAAACTTCCTAGTGACTTTTAATTTTAACAGTCTCCGGTCTGTCACTGTGCGGAGCGCATGTTGTGCGCTATCGTGGCGAAATGTCGACGGATATAGTGAAATGTAACAATTGTAATTTAGTTATTAGTGAAGTGCTGTCGTTTATACAGAACCAAGTGGACGTGATGAATGAGGATAGCATCATTAGACTGTGCGCAACAGCGTTCTCGTCTGATGAAATAGTGACTGCAAAGGACTTGCTATATCAGTCAGTTAAAACAAAGGAAAAGAAGGTGAAAAGAAAAGGGAAAGCAGAGGGGAAAGTACAGCGTGACCTTGAGGATATCATATCTCTCATAAAATGTACTGCAGCTGAGTGTGTTCCTATTTTTGTTGCCCGGGAATTAAGAAAATTACCGCCGGTCACTTTCGACCATATTGATGTCACAAGATTGCTAAAAGACATAATAATACTGAAAGATCAAGTTGAAGTAATAAGGGAGGAGTATGCGACCGTTGAACAGGTAAATAAGTTGAGTATGGAATTGCTTAACCTAAAACAAGCGTCGTTGGTGGATGGGTATCAGCAAGATAATTATGTCAATATTAACAGAGGTACACGAAACCTATTACGGCTCGATAATTTTGATTTAAATAGTGGCCCCATTGGTATTTTAAATTTATCGAATGAAAACATAGTTACTCAGGAACGGTTAAATACAAAAACAGCTGTTTGCAAAACGTCCTTGGCCGAGAAACAAGCGCAAGGTCAGGGTAACGACGATAGAAGCATGTCCTTATCGCACGCAAAGACTCGGACGCCTTCTGTCCTTGTCGCGCATGACTCGACATCGTGCCAAGCGGACGAACATAGGCGCGTGGAGGCCCCAACTGCGGTTTCATCGCCGGTGACAACGTTCGCATCCCCTGCGTGTGCGCACTCAGTGGCCTCACCGACACGTGTAACCGGTGTAACAGTCAGTGCGGGGCAGAATCGTAGTGAGCGGCGTACGTACTCGCAAATAGCACTGGAAGGTGGTAGTTTTAAAACTAATAAAGATGATGAGTGGAACACTGTGCAGAGTAAACGATTTAAAAATCGATTTATAGGAACACAGGGTAAGGCGAGGGATCCTTCGGGTAAATTTAAGGCTGCAGATCGCAAAATACCGCTGTTTGTAAACAATGTGGACAGTGAGTCATCAGTCAAGGACGTCGCTGACTACATATTAAGCAAGACGAGCGTTGTAGTACAGTTAACGGAGATAAAAATGAAACGACAAAGAGATTACAAGGCTTTTAAAGTATTTGTACCTAGACATAAGTTAGAAATATTCTTGGACGAGCAGTTGTGGCCTGAGGGTATTTCCTTTCGTCGCTTTATTGATTTTAAGGAGCTAAAAATGCATAGCAGTCCTTCTACAGTAGGGGTGACTAAAGATGAGACTGAGGCAATTAGAAAAAGTGATTAAGTTAAATTATGGCTAGTACTACAATGAATGAGAATGTTAAAATGGTTAGCTTCAATTGTAAATCAGCGGCGAGGTCAGTGGAGGGGATACGTGAAATATGTAAAACTGCACACGTTATTGCCCTACAGGAAACTTGGCTATTGCCTCATGACACGGCCTTCATTGGATCGATTGACAAAAACTTCGAGTATACCAGTAAGTCAGCGGTAGATACCTCAGTTGGCATACTGCGCGGTCGCCCGTATGGTGGGGTGGCACTGATGTGGAGGAAGGGTGTGTTTTCGTCCGTTACGGTGGTGACGTGCAGTAGTGTGAGGCTGGCAGCTATAAAGGTATGTGTGGGTGATCGTAGTTCGCTAGTGTTTTCTGTGTACATGCCAACAGACAGTGCGGATAATTTGCTAGAATTTACAGAAGTATTAAGTGAAATTAATGCAGTGATTGACAGTTGTGACATTGAATCCGCTATAATTCTTGGGGATTTCAATGCTCATCCAAATGAGTTATTCTTTAGGGAGTTAACTAATTTCTGTATGGAGCGGAGCTGGCTCTGTGCGGACGTGATGAAGTTGAATACGTTAACGGATACGCACACCTTTGTTAGTGAAAGTCACAATAATTGTAAACGATGGCTTGATCACTGTCTGACTACGGAGGCAGCTTGGCAATGTGTGAATAAAATTAGTGTATTTTATGATGTGTACTGGTCGGATCATTTTCCGCTGGAAGTGTATTGCAACTTGGGCATATTACCGAGAAAAAAATATTGTAATGGGAATATATGTAATGAAGTGAGATGGGGTGAGAGAGATGCTGAGCAGGTTAGGTTATATAACGATCTATGTAACAGCAAACTAAGGGACATTGATTTTCCGGTGGAACTTGGTTTGTGTGCTGATAAGGTTTGCAGTAATGAGTGTCATTATGCAATTATTGATGAGTTATATAGCAGTATTGTTAGTGCTTTGACGGTAGCTGCGCGGAGCAGTAATAGACTGAGAAAGCACAAGAGGCAGAAGCAGGTTATTGGGTGGAATAGGCATGTACAAAAGGTTCATCTGGAAGCAAGAAACAGCTTTCAGGCCTGGACGTTGTATGGTAAACCCAAGTCTGGTGCTATTTATGATAGAATGTGTGAAACCAGAAGGCGCTTTAAGTCTAAGATCAAGTGGTGTCAAGACAATGTGGAGAACATTAAAATGGACATCTTAGCCACACACCATAAGGATAAGGACTTCAAGCGTTTTTGGAAGCATACCAGGAAACTGGAGGCTGGTTTGTGTGTGCCTGCGTGTGTTGAGGGTAGGAATGAGCCCCAGCAGATTGCCGAGCTGTTTAGGGAACGTTTTAAGGTTGAGTCTCCCTTACCAGGCGTGAGGCAGGTGCTTGATGCGGATGTCGAGGATGGAGAGCAGTTTAGATTTAAAATAAAAGAAGTCGCTCAGGTTATTAAGAGAATGACTCGAGGCAAGTCTCCAGGGCACGATGACCTCAGCATCGAGCACTTGCAGCATGCGGGTGTTCATTTGCCCAGGGTGTTG
Source organism: Cosmia trapezina (assembly GCA_905163495.3). Taxonomy (NCBI): domain Eukaryota; kingdom Metazoa; phylum Arthropoda; class Insecta; order Lepidoptera; family Noctuidae; genus Cosmia; species Cosmia trapezina. The sequence continues at coordinate 4,275,249 of LR991050.1, forward strand.
GTCATGTTTTACAATTTGTGCTTAGGACATTCGTATTTGCCCCAGGAGCTTATGAAGACCACAGTAATTCCAATTGTAAAAAATAAGACAGGTGATGCCTCCGACGGGAACAACTACAGACCCATCTCATTGGCTACAGTGATCGCAAAGGTGCTGGATGGTTTGCTTGATGGTCACCTTAGTAAGCATATACATCTGCATAATGCCCAGTTCGGATTTAGAGCTGGGGTTTCGACGGAAGCTGCTATACTGCGACTCAAGCATACTATCCAGTACTATGTGACAAGGAAAACGCCTATTTACGGCTGTTTTTTGGACCTGTCGAGGGCATTTGACCTTGTATCTTATAATGTGCTGTGGAATAAGCTTCGGGAAGAATCCAGCACACATAGGGACGTGATCAACATACTGAGATATTGGTACGGCAACCAAGTCAATAATGTTAAGTGGGCGGGCTCATGTTCCACAGAGTACAGGTTGGAGTGTGGGGTGAGACAGGGTGGCCTGACGTCACCACGGCTCTTCAACCTGTACGTGAATGGACTGATAGATGAGCTCAGCAGGTCCGGTGTCGGTTGTTCAATAGATGGCACTTGTATGAACAACATTAGCTACGCCGACGATATGGTTCTGCTGAGCCCATCTGTTAAAGCCCTCAACATGCTCTTAGGCATATGTGAGGGGTACGCAGTGTCACATGGCCTCAGGTACAACTCCAAAAAAAGTGAACTACTTGTGTTTAAGTCGGGCAAAAAAAACTCCCACTACCATTCCACCGGTCAGACTTGGAGGAAATACGCTAAGTAGGGTCACCAAATTCAAGTACCTGGGGCACTGGGTCACTGAGGACCTCTCCGATGTTTTGGATATTGAGAGGGAACGTAGGGCATTGGCAGTGAGATGCAATATGCTGGCGCGCAGGTTTGCAAGGTGCACAAGAAATGTTAAAATTACTCTGTTTAAGGCATACTGCCAGACATTGTACACATGCAGCCTGTGGGTCCGCTATACGCAGAAGGCTTTCAATGCCCTACGGGTCCTCTACAATAATGGGTTTAGAATGCTGATGGGGTTGCCGCGATACTGTAGTGCATCGGGGATGTTTGCGGAGGCCAACACCGACTGCTTTAGAGCAATAGTGCGCAAGAGGGTGGCCTCCTTGATGCGTCGTGTGCGGGGCAGCTCCAATGAGCTTCTAAACACCATTACAGAAAGGGTTGAGTGTCCTATTGTGGGACACTGGAATAAGCTACACACTTCTGGTCGGGTCCTTTTTAATATTAGATAATTTGTTAGAAAAATTAAATGAAATTGACTTAAGTACGTTACTAACATAGTTTTAAGCTTTACTAACAATTTATGGAATTACAATGTTCTGAAACAAAATTATAAAAAAATAAAAAATAAAAAAATAAAATTAATTGGCTAATAATAATCTATACATTTTAAAAAGCCCATAACTCGTTTTATTAAAGTGTTAGAACCTAGATTTCCTACAGGTTATGGGCCCAGGTTACGTTTTTACTGCAATATAAGTGGTTAAAATTTAAATAAAAAAATACGGGCATTGTTAAGTGAAATGGACGTGATAAAAAAAGTTCCAATGTTATCGTCGAGTAGGTGACGGCATACTCATAAAAAAATTTAACAATTTTTGATGATTTGATCATCGAATTGTTAGCCGGCACGCCGCCGCCAAACCACGCCACGCGAGGTAGCTCATTTGTTGCTCAACCTACCCCCATCTTATGATGGCGTGATAACTGCGATCGAAACTTTATCGGAGGATAAGTTAATGCCAACATTTGTTAAACCAAGGCTTTTGGATCATGAAGTCAAGTTTAAAAATGAGTCCAGTGATACCAGTGTCAAAAGTTTTGCAATTTGAAGGGAAAAATGGACAGGAATTTCGTAAAACAAAATTCGATAATTCTCAAAATAGTTAACAAACACAAGAATAAGTCTCAGTTCATGAAGTGTTGTCATTGTGGCCGCAAGGAGCATGTGAAAAACGACAGCAGCAGCAAATACGGATATGAGAAGGACGGTCCAGGCAGTTGAGATCAGTGAAACATCCACGTCGAGCAATTTATCTGGCTTTGCTTTTATGATGGCAGACTATCAAGCGGATCATGATGGAAGCAAAGTTACTTTTCTGGAGCATCAGACCATATTATAAACAGGGAAGATCTTTTCATTAGTCACACCGTCTTGCAAACGCCATTAAAATTTCTATTGCTAAAAATGGTGAATTTATTTCAGGGAACGATGTATGTGACCAGCAACATGAGCGTTCAAGAAGTTTTGGAGGACGTGCTCTTCTGTGCTGCGGTACCACCTGTTGTTCTTAACGAAAATGCAAGGAGCAGGGTTGACAGTCATTGTCGACCAGCGAGGAGCCCAAATACGTAAGGTTAATAAAACTATCATGCAAGGTATGTTGAAAAATAATTTAATTGCTGTAGACTTAATGGCATCTGTAAATAAGTGTCAATGTGTTTCTCAAGTGTGCAGTATGTACAAATTATGGCTTTGGTCATAATTACTAAAAATTAATTCATCGAAATTAAAAAAAAAATAATAAAATAGTTGATGACATCAGCCAAATTGAAACTGTTATGCGAGCCTGGATGATAAATTGTGTGAGACCCACGGAGTTGAGGCCTGTATTAATAGGAAACAAAGTCGATTTCCGTTCATATCAGGTCAAAAATAAAAGTCATGTTAAACAGCTATTATTTATTGTGCACTCAGATATTTGTGGACTATTGTTACTGTTTATACCCCAACTAACGACAAACAAAAAAAAAAAGTACTTTGTACTTTTTGTTAATGAGTATACGCATTAGGTACTTTGTTACGTACTGTTTAACCCACCTATAAATCAGACGTGTTTGCTGTTTTTAAAGAATTCGTGGCTAAAAGCGAGGCTAAGTTTAATTTAAAATTAGTCAACTTATGCTGCGATAATGGTGGCGAATATCTATCGACTGAAATGAAAGGTTATTGTGTAGAGAGAGGGATATCATAACATTTAAAAATTCCGAGAATACCACAATTGAATGGCGTTTCTGAACGTATGGTCGGAACCATTACTTAATGGAAAAGCTCGTTTAAGCGGTGCTAAATTAGACAAAGTGTTTTGGGGCGATAGGCAGTACCAACTGCTGTTTATTTGATTAATTTGACCGCAATTAAAACTTTGAAAGATTTCAAAAACACCATTCGAAATGTGGCATGATACAAAACCTCAAATTAAAAAAAAAAAATTTGAAGGTTGGTTCAACTGTTTACGTTCACAATAAAAGCAGTAAGACCAAGTTTGATGAAAAATCATGGAAAGGGATACTTGTGGGTTATGAACCAAACGCTATAAAGTTTGGAACCCAGAGTGCGAAAAATTACATAGTAGTCAGGGATGTTATTGTTAATGAGACTGGATTTCTTCAATCCAGGCCAGACCTCAAGTCTGAAGGGAATATTAAAAAATTCTCACGGCAAAGCTGATAATGTAATATCCAAGTCAGTGCCGGTCAAGTCTCATAACTCTGACAGTTCTATATCAGATACGTCTATGGTCTAAATCTGATGAGCACGAGTGTCCTAGTAAAGTTCGCAAATTAAACCATGATAATATAAAATTGAATCGGAGCAAATAAATGATATACTTTTTGATACCCCATCTTCACCAAAAGAAAACACAAATAAAATCCTGACGTTAGATGATGCAATAGGTTCAAAAGTCGTCCACCTATGTCGTTTAGTGAAGACGATGATGATGATCGCAATTTTGTGTGCTCAGTCTATTCTATGTAAAATACCAAATTCATTAGAAGAGATCAAAACAGATCTCAGTGGGAAAGTGCAAATAATACTTAGACTTTAATACCAACACCTGAAAATAAAAACATTGTCAATTTATTGTAAATGGATGTTTTCTGTAAAACATGATGAATTTAGAAAACCTTTAAGATAAAAAAAAAACAGCTTGTGCAAGGGGTTTCGCTCAAGAATACCTCACGGACTATAATTAAACTTTCGCACCAGTATTAGCATGAATAGCTAGTTTTAGATGTATCTTACTTTTGCGAATCAACTTAGTTTGCTAGTTCGTCTTAGGGATGTCAAAACTGCCTTCCTAAATGACGAATTAAAGGAAGATATTATATGAAAGTCCCTGAGGGTATCTTAGATAATTATGTGTTAAATTAAATAAACTTTACGGGCTGAAAAATGCAGGCAGCTAAATGTTGGTTTGAAGTTTTCGATCTATCTCATAAAGAAGAAGGTTTTCAAAATTCTCCAGTCGAATAGGTGTCAATATATGCTAGACAATGGAGATGTATACATAAAAATATTTGTCGTTTTATATATAGGTGATTTAGTTAGAGTATGCATTGAAATAATTAAAAAAAGGTATTATATAGAGTAAATTTAAAATGACGATGAATGAAATGAATGATGATTATGAAATAATTTTAATTTTATGAAATAGCATTAAATCAAAGTGCATAAATATAAACGGTATTAAATAAATTTAATATGCACGATTGTAAACCTGTCAATACACCAATGGAAAATAAACTTAATTATGACGCATTAAACTCTGAAGAAAAATATATAATGATACATGTTGAAACGTTATAGAACGTTTAATGTATGTCATGTTATGCACTCGTCCAGATTTAATTACTTACAAGCGTTAATATACTGAGAAGGTATACGAACAAAAATAGTAAAGAACTCTGGCAGTGTCTAAAGAGAGTGCTTCGGTACTTGAAAGGTACTGTTAATTTAAAATTAAGTTATAGGTAAAAGATGTGCCTACACTAACATTATATGTGGCTACGTAGATTCAGATTGGGGTGGCAGTGATTCAAATGACAGGAAAAGTACAACTGGGTATTTCAAGCTGCAAGGAAACCTGGAGTACAAAGAAACAAATGTCAGTTGCTGCCTCTTCAACTGAGGCAGATTGTATGGCATTGTATGAAACTGTCATGGGAGGCTTTAGGGCTTAAATCACTAGCAGTTAGTATTAAGATAGATATAATTAAATCTATCATATTCTATGAGGATATAAATAGCTGCATAAGCATTGCAAATAATCCAACCCATCACAAACGTACAATACACATAGAAATAAAGTATCATTTTTCTAAGGAACAGATTGAGAAAAATGTAATAAAATAAAATTACATTCCAAAAGTTCAGCAGTTGGCAGATGTTCTGACCAAGGCATTAACCGCTATCACTTTTCAAGCGATGAGAAGTAAAATGGGCTTCGAATAAGATACTCATTGAATGTTTAGTGACTCAACATAATAATATGATTTATGATTAATTTAATTATTATTAAGAATAATTTAATGAAGTGGTTTGATTAAGGTTTTCTGGGTTTTCCTTAATCCTTGGCAGCAAATGTTGGACCATGATGTATTCCCAGCAAACACTAGGAAGTGAATATGTTCCGGTCAATTAGGTATTACCTACTTTGATTTAAGTTTTTTTTTGTATAATTGGTAGATTAATTTTTGAGGGGGCGTGTTGATTTATTTGATTTAATTATTTACAAAAATCAATCTTTAGTCGATTTTATAATAATCGATATATCGTAGGTACCTACTTATTACATAAATACTACCCACCATTAGTAGTACTTCACTTCTCGTTAGCGCCTTAAGAAAGACGGACGTATAAACTTCCTAGTGACTTTTAATTGGCTAATAATAATCTATATATTTTAAAAAGCCCATAACTCGTTTTATTAAAGTGTTAGAACCTAGATTTCCTACAACCATAATTGAAATAAGTACGCGACATTTTTAATTTGAATTCACCGATAATAAACAAATAAAACTGACCTCATCTCGCAGTGATGAAATATGTTTTCACTTTTATAATTTTCACTCACATAACCATAAAACTTTATCACAATACATCGAATTCACACACATATTCACCAAAAAATCTTCATTACGATAACACAATAATGTGTAGGCAATGTTTACACATCTATTCCACTTAGAAACAATGTTCAACACTCCAAAAACGAATAAAAACTTTTTGTTTACGCAATGAAAATAAAAATGGCGCGTCACTTTGAAAATCACAGATGAATTTGTAAAAATTACGTTTCGTTAAATTTTAGTAGTGTTCCATTAAAATGTTATTAAAACTGGTCAAGTATGAATCGATTAATCGAATGATACAGCCAAATTGTGTTGAAAGTGAAAAGAAACGTAAAAAATACCATCGCCAATGAGAGCTGTGACGATGACGTAGTTATGCACACATGGGGTGCACGCGACATTTCGAGCACTTTCTCTTATGCACACATGGGGTGCAGTTGACACTTGAGGGGTTAATGGGGAGGCACACGCAAAGCTGTTTGTAGATGGCGCTCTGAATGACTGTACATTGTTTTACAAACAAATCCAAACAATTTGACAATCGTTCGTTATGTCAAATCAATGACAAACGGACAGTCGATCATGTGCCACCATAAGGCCACCATGTGCCACCTAGCGTGATAAAAACTTAGTTTTCCTCCCCAGTATTGCGGTAAGTGGTGGCTGCACCTACGGCTAACGCTCTTCAACGCGATAATCAACGGCACATCCTGTTATGCCGGGGCCACACTATACGGACATCACCGTTGAGTAACGCGTTGAAGGGCGATAACCGTAAGTTTACCCACCACTACGCCGATAATTTGACAACGGCATTCACATTGCCGATGGACGAGGGGTGTCAATTTAATGAGCATTGACGTTGACCGTTCAAGTGTGGCCACTCAATTCATCGCGTTGAACAACGGAACAATTACCGTGATGTTTAAAGCGTTTATGGGCATTAACGTTGATGTATAGTGTAGCCCCGGCATTAATGTGACCGCGGCATAACAGCCAGACCTATAAAAAGTATATCATGTAGGTGAGGTTGTCGGCGTCGTCGTGCCGCTTGGCAAACCGCACGAACACCAAGTTGTTGTATTTACTGGTGCAGTTACTGAAGCCGCTGTTGTGGGTTTGGTGCGTGGCAATCAATCTCAACTGCAACAGCACAGCGCCGCCGATCACGTACTCTGAGCTGGTATGTGTAGCGAAGGCAGTGCCATCGTTCATTACGGTCACCTTCGCTTTCAGTAAGTTGGCTTTTTGTATTACGTCTGTTGCGTTCATTCTAAGTTTTGGTTTTCTAAGAAAGTGGTAAACGGTCACACAATAACTTTACGACTTGTAAGCACAAACACGCAGTCACGCACAAACTACAACTACAAGAATAAGCACAAACTACAAGATACAATATATAAGCTCGGAAGCTCTGAAGCAAAAAATCAGCTTATAAGATTGAAACTTCATTCATGTAATTCAGTATTTTAGAGATTGTTTCATGATTTTATCTTTATTTGATAATTAATTATTTATCGATATTTTTGAATACGTCATGCATGTAAGTACACGCGGCTAATATCAAGCTTCTTATAGATTCTAGTATAGGCTGATCTCTCACTGTACGGAAATCCTATACAATGTGAGATCAGCTTATACTGGAATTATTGTATAGTTTGATATGTAGCCGTGTACACAGTTTATATTTGTATTCAATTTTTTTTTCGACTTGCTTAGCGCGTAGCGTTTCGAAATCGAAAACGCCCTTCTTCTATTCTATTCTATTCTTAAAAAATGGCAAGCAAAGCCGATGTCGACTATTCTGCCAATGTCTGTGCATGAAAAAAAAAAAAAAAAAAAACTAGAAAAATATTTGGTTGATCCAGTGGATACAACCTTAGAGCATTTAGGTTAAATGCTCTAAGGATACAACTAATAGAAATAAATAAATATTATTGTTAAAACATAAAATACACGTATAGGTACCACACCAACACATAAGGAGTAATTCACAATTTTATGTTATTGTGACGGATGAAAGTCATCAGCGCCACATGCAGATCTGGAGAGGAGTATGTTAGTAAAGAAGGAAAATTAGTCGGAAGAGGTCCTAGCCTTAGATATTCCTTCATGAAATCATTATACATTTGTTTGTATTGGCTATTGCGTTCAAGTTTTCTTTCTAGTGACAGAAACCGACCTTTAGCGGTTTCATAACTATCACCGAGCTTATTTATTGAATCTTTGAGCGGTATGCGCACAGAGAACCGACCATCGGCTAAACGTTTAGTTGTATCAGTAAATAATTTCTCACAAGCTTGTTCTTCTTGTGAATAAAAGTTAATATTTTGGCATGACACTTCCTCTATCTCCCAGAACTTTCTTAACTGTTCCCCAATTTCTAAAGTTTGAGTAAAGTTACATTGAACAGGAATAATGCGCCTAGGTTCAAAGTGAATGGGGCCAGCGACTATCCATCCTAGCCTGGTGTTTTGGAGATGAGGTCCGTTATTTAAGCGAATTCTGCCTTCGATTAATAAATCCCAAAAATGGTCAACCCCTAATAATACATCTATTTTGTACGGAATGCAGTAATTAGGGTCTGCTAGACTTAATTCGTTAGGTATATTTAATAAGTTAGAATTAATTTTAAAAGTAGGTATCATATTGGTTATAGCGGGTAGGACTAAACATTTAATATTTATAAGATAATTATTGTCGTTTAAAGATCTGAGTTTAATTTCACATAACTGAGCAGAGTGTGAGACTGACTGTCCCACTCCTACGATCTGATAAGCGGACTGTATCGACTTCAAATTTAGTTTGTTGCGTAATGACTCAGAAATGATACTATGCTGACTGCCACTGTCAAGTAAAGCGCGTGCCTTATGATACCTGCCATCCTTGCCCGCGACTTCAATAATTGCAGTTGACAATAGAGCGGCATCTAATAACTCAGTCTTTACTATAGGATACTCGTTATTACGTTCTGAACATAAATAAATTTGCGTATGTAGAACTGCAGATGAGTCAGAAGGCTTAGATATTAATGCGCTGTCCTTCCTACCCTCATCGTGCAATAAATTGTTATGCTTAAGATTACATTACTTACACGGGCCAAAATAACAATCATTCGGGCTGTGTCCCTTACGTAAACAATTTGCACACAAACTATTCTTGTTCACAATATCTAGCCTATCTTTCACCGATAACTTCAAGAACTGGGTGCACGCATATAACGAATGATTACCTTTACACACAACACACTCACGGGTGCGTTTATTCTTATTATTATTCTGAGTGGAATTATGAGTTGATGCAAAACTATGAGTTTTTTGCGACTTATTATCAGAAACTGACTTATTCCCTGGAGGGTGATGAGAATGATTAGCCTGCACCATCTCCAACATATTAGCTTTTTCCGTTAAAAAATCCAGTAAATGAGACAACTTTGATGATTTCTCAGTACCTACTACGCTTTTATGTTGTTCCCATTCTTTTTCCGTTGTTAAATCTAATTTAGAAACAATTGTAAAAATAATAAGGGTATCCCACCACTCTGTGGGTTCCCCGAGCGACTTCAACGCACGTAAATTCTTAAGCACTAAATCGATTAATTTTCTAATAAAATGAGGCGATTCTTTTGACATCGATTGTGAAGAAAATAACGCCTTCACATGATTATGCACTAATAAGTTACTGTTGTTAAATCTATGGTTAAGCAAATCCCATGCTATTATGTAGTTTTCAGATGAAAACTCTAATGATTTTATCACCTGACTGGCATTTCCTGTTAAAGCAGCTCTTAAATAATGAAACTTTTGAATATCATCAAGTTGTGTTGATTTATGGATCAAAGAAAGGTAGGTGTCTCTAAACTCAAGCCACGCATTGTATGACCCATCAAATGAAGGTAAAGTTATAGTGGGCAATTTAACTAACGGGTTTGAGTTGCACTTAGATTTATCACTAATAGCAGAACTAGGATTACTAACGCTTTGCAATAAACAGTCAACTTCTGTTAAGACCGAATAGTAGGAATTTTCAAAGAATTCACGAATATCTATTTGCTGAGATAATTCTTTTTCTGAAACTAATTCCTCTATAGAACTCTGAATAAAATTAAAATCTTGCATCAATGACTTAGCACTATCAGATCTTAACTTTAATTCCGTTAATTTTCTATCGTTCAACGGTTCACTGATCAGGGAAGTTACATATTTCGTAAAGAGCGTCAATCTACCTTTTATTGTACCCCTTTTTTTATTTAAATCTTGAATCTTATCGTTAGCACTTTGTAACACTGGTAAAGGAGATTTACTACGTACTGAACCTTTATCTAAATCTTCAGAACCTAGACTCATTTTGACAATTTATGAAAAACAAAGGGTACTCACGTTTTCCTGCAAACACCTTGGTGTAATTACGCGAACCAAAGGTGAATTACCTGTAATTAGTCACAGTTTTATAATGGTATTTATAATTACTTTGAAAAGCATAATATTTTTTGCAAGGAGCAAATGGGTTTCAGGAAGACAAAAACCATTAATATGGCCACATACAATTTTCTTGAAAAAATACATCACAACATGGACAATAGGAAACCAGTAATGGCAATGTATATGGATATGACCAGGGCATTTGACTAGGAAACAAATTACTCAAATTAGTCAAGTGGATATTAAGTCTAAAACTGAAGTAGTATATTCGTCTAGTTCTAGAGTTCTTTGTTACGGTGTTCCGCAGGGTTCTGTGGTGGGACCCTTGCTGTTCATCTGCTACATTAACGACTTTCCCCAAGTAATTATGCAACATAATTATGTCCTTATTTGCCGACGACAGCGCAGTTATATATAATACTGGTAGTAATGAAGAAATAGAAGATGACATTAACTCTAGTCTTGTTACGATTGTTGACTGGCTGAATGCTAATAACCTTAAAATTAACCTAAATAAAACTAAAATTATGAATTTTAAAATTAGACAAAAAACACTGTCACATTTTCAGGTAAACTACAAAGATGACCAAATACTTGAAACTAATGTTGCAAAATTTCTTGGACTTAATATTGATAGCGATATGACATGGAGGACTCAAATCGATAACGTATGTGGGAAGCTCAGTAAGTTTTCCTATGCCCTTTATAAGCTAGGCAAAATTGTGAATAAGACAGCGCTCCTAGCAGCTTATCATGGTTATGTGGCCTCTACCTTGCGATATGGCCTTATATTCTGGGGCAATGCTACTAAGGTTGAGGAGGTATTAATAGCTCAGAAAAAATGCATTCGAGCTATATGTAACATAAAACGAATGGATTCATGCAAGCCACATTTCCAAAACTTAAAAATACTGACTGTACCATCACTTTATATCTATGAAGCTTGTATATTTGTTAAAAATAACATGTCTTTATATAAATCTGTCGAAAGTCAACGGCGCTCAAAAAAGTTACACACATTATGCACTAAGACCCAATTTCTCTACAATAGTATTTATGTAATGGCTCCAAAACTTTATAACAAATTACCTAATCAGATTGTATCAAGCAGCAACATGAATGAGTTTAAACGTAAGCTTTTTAAATTATTGAATGACAAGGCGTATTATTCTGTCAAAGAATATCTTAATGACAAATTACAATAATATTTTCATAATTTTATATCTGTCTGTATAATTAAAGTATTGTAAATTATGACTGAGTACTACCGACTTGCCCTCTTACTTTATTGACACATTATTATCAAATTATTATTATATATTAGTGTTTGCATGAAATTGACTTCATTTTATTGATTTTATTTATTTTTTAATGTAACATTCGACATACTAAAACTATTTTGTATGCCTTCTGGCGGGACATAGTATGGACCAACATTTTTGTTTTTTTATATAACATCTGAATTTTACTCTGTGTTCACAAAATTAATAAATGAATTTGAATTTGAATTTGGGTTGCGCAATCCATTCACAATAACCGAAAGAAACAACTCACAATAAGAAACTCTCGTAATTGTGTTGGTTTGTCTACATATCGGATGTCACAGAGATGGCTGTAGCTTGCGAAATACTTGCTGCAATTTTAGAGTGAATTCTGTCACATATTTCGGGAATGACATTTTCGGTCATATAAGTACGACTGGGCATTTTATATTGCGGTACTGCTTTTTTCATAAGCCTTGCAAAACCAGCTCTTTCAACTACTGAAAATGGCTCATTATCAATAGCTATCATTTCACCAATTAAATAATGATATTATTTTGATCTAGGGTCATTTATGTCCCACAACAGCTTTCTGTCGACTGCTTCTTTTAGAGTTAACTGTTTTGGTTTCGGTGACGGACCGGGCACAGATTCATGTGTGGCTTGAACGCTACTATTTTTATTTGCACTTGTCAAGGGTTTATCAAAGACAGTTGTGTACTCCTCAGCATGTTTGTTTTTAAGATGGTTTTTCAAGGCAGTTGTAGCTGCGAACAAAGGAAATTTCTTTGTTAGTATTATTTAGGATTTTAAAAAACGCACTCAAACAGTCAAATAAAACCATCATATAAAAAAATAAAAATGTATACACTTATACAGGGTTATTTGTAAAACACCAGCAACCTCTTAGGAGGTCATTGTACTCATCATTATGAACAACTTTTACTATGGGACCAAAGCTAAAATCGCGAAAAAAAATCAGCTGTTCCCTACATTTTGACGAGTTCAACGAACTTAGATGAAGGGAACAGCTGATTTTTTTAGCGCGTTTTCAGGTTTGGTCCCATAGTAAAAGTTGTTCATAATGATGAGTACAATGACCTCTTAAGAGGTTGCTGGTGTTTTACAAATAACCCTGTATATGTACAGTCAACGGCCAGAAGTCCACTTACACCGCAATGACCATTATCGCCTGCGCTATACGGGCTGCGGTGCTTATACACACATACGCATATTTATCCGTGTGAGCGATGTTCCAACGCTAACAGATTAACATGTCGTGTAGCATTGCTACGAGTAGTTATAGATGTGGTCAATGCTAGACAAGGATGACAATATCAGTAACTTGTTTTTCTATCGTCGTCTGATTATTTTTTTCCTAGTAATGCAAAATTTCAACAAGTAAATATAAGTTAACTTTAGCTAGATCGGTAACGAGGCTGCTCTCGCTAATGTGATCGGGATAGATGTGAGTTCGAATCCGAGTTGGGTCAGTTTTTTATATGTTTTATATAATTGTTGTTTTAGTAATTTATTTTGGTAAATTACTTTGAACAAATATATGTTACATAGGTGACAGCATGGGTGGTAGGTGGTAGGTGAGGGCATGACGGTCTCAGCATCGAGCACCTGCAGCATGCTGGGATCCACTTGCCACGTGTCTTATGTTTGTTTTTTAATTTATGTCTTGGTCATTCTTTTTTACCTGAAAAATTAATGCGAACAACTGTTGTACCGATCATTAAGAATAAAACGGGTGATTCATCAGTACTGTCAAATTATAGACCTATTTCGTTAGCAACAATAATTGCTAAGGTGCTGGACAGTCTGCTTGTATGCCAGCTTGAGAAACATCTCAAAATAAGCGATGCTCAATTCGGGTTTCAGCCCGGTTTATCTACAGAGACTGCTATCCTTAGCCTCAAGCAGACTGTGCAGTATTATACAGCAAGAAAGACACCAGTATTTGCGTGTTACTTAGATTTGTCAAAAGCTTTTGACCTTGTTTCATATAATGTGCTATGGGGTAAACTGCAGCATGAGACGAATGTGCCCCGGGAAGTGTTAAATTTATTTAAATTTTGGTACGCTAATCAACTTAATCGTGTCAGATGGGCAAACTCCTTTTCAGCTGAGTACAAGCTTGAGTGCGGGGTGAGGCAGGGGGGGCGGTCCTCACCCACGTTGTTTAATCTGTACATGAATAATCTGATCGATGAGCTTAGCAGAACCGGAATCGGCTGTCATATTGATGGTGTATGCATTAATAATATAAGTTATGCAGACGATATGGTTCTGCTGAGCCCGTCGATCAGGGCATTGAGGACACTGATTAACGTGTGTGAATCTTACGCGGAGACCCATGGGCTCATATATAATGTAGCAAAGAGTGAATACATGATATTTAAAGCAGGCAGTAAGGACTATAGTGAAACTCCACCAGTTATGCTTTGTGGCAGACCTCTAAAAAGAGTGGCAAATTTTAAATATCTGGGTCATTGGGTTTCAGATGATTTGAAGGATAATGTTGACGTAGAGCGGGAGCGCAGGTCACTGGCTGTTAGATGTGGGATGTTGGCCCACAGGTTTGCGCGTTGTACGGCTCAGGTTAAGGTGACGCTTTTCAAAGCCTACTGCCAATCCTTTTACACGTGCAGCTTGTGGGTGAACTTTACGCAGAAGGCATATAGTGGCCTGCGCACGCAATATAACAACACGTTCCGGGTGTTGATGGGGCTGCCGCGTTTTTGTAGCGCGTCTGGCATGTTTGCCGACGCTGATGTGGATAGTTTTTCGGCCATCATGCGCAAGAGATGCACATCTCTACTACGCCGTGTGCGCGGCAGCTCCAACACCATTCTTAGAACGTTGGCTGATAGGTGGGATTCTCCGATCTTGGGGCGGTGGATACGACTGCACGCAGTCAAGTAGTCACTCCCCAGGATCGGCGTGCCTCACCCAGCTTATGAGGAATGTAAATGTTACTAACACTAGGTTATAAGTTCACATTGTTACTAACAAATATGGAAGTGATTCTGAATTAAATGCTTATTTATTTATTTATTTATTTATAGGTAATTTATTATTATAATATGATAATAAATGAAACAAATTTTGATATGGTAACATTGTAATATTTTTTATATAAAAGAAATCCTTTACACTTACTTAGGTTATTATTATAGTATTGAATGTTAAAAAACACATTTTAGGTTACATATAGATATTCTGTGATGTAATTTAAGAGGTTATAGCTTAATTATTCATTTTCTCAATGAAAAGAGGATTGAAACTTAACCTCAATATTACAATAATATAAATACTAATTTGTTAAAGTTACGGCCACTATGACACAAAATTACCCTACCTGTTTAGGATTTCGGTGAATAGGACAATTTTATTGTCTTGCACAAAACTTAACATATTACGCACCGTAGGCAACATTATATCATTCAACACTTCCACATAGTTGACACTGTTGGCTCGCGTCGATATAAAACTTAATTCACCGGGCCCATGAGCACCTAACCACCCCCACATATTCACACTGATTCTGCCTGACTCCGTATTTGGTCTGACATTGCCTTCAGACAAACGCGTGTTATTTTACGCCACAAATGCAGCCTTCCTTTTTGGCACGATTTAAAAGATTTTTCGTCGGTGAATATCGTCGTCTCCCAAAGTCCAAATATTCCCGGGCAAAACTTAACCTCTCCTCTTTATGCCGTTGCATTAAAAACGGTTTCTTAGCGTTGGCGTTCGGTGATGAAGACCTTCGGCATGGAGTATGCGGCGAACGGTGCGTACTGATGTGCCGAACTCATCGGCAAAACGCCTTGTTGGGATGAAACCATTCGTCTCATATTCAGCTACCATATAGCGTCACTGAGGCTGGCTGGCGAATAACCTTCTTCCTCAAATCTCTTCACCCACTAACAGTCTCTCCCTAAAAAAAAAACTATATTACACACTTGCAACAAGCGTAATAATAGTAATCACATAAAATTGAAAAAATAAACTTACGCATTAGCCGGTTCCATTCGATATTTGAGATATATTAAGGCCAGTCGAATATAGGGCCACCAGATTTGCATTGGCTTCAATACTAATACTAGCCTGCATACTGAATTCAGAAGAATACAAAAATAGCAACAGCAAGATAACACAAACGCTCGTAATAACGCTCACCAACCAACAACAGCTAATAGTGGAATAATTTATGTGAACTAGTAAAGTAGTTAAAATATGAAGGTGGATTTACAATGTGAAATTATCACTTTGTTTCAAATCTACCCTCATATTTTAATAACGACGCTAAGATTGAAAATAATTGTAAAATGAAAGAATCTTCGTATAGTTGTGGAATATTTAACATATTTGTTAGCAACTCTGCATTCTTATTTCACATGTAATACTTAAAAAATATTTTTCATGTTTGATGTGAGACTCGAACCCGAACGTTCGCCATGCGAGGCACAGTGCTAACCACTTTGGCCACCGTAACGCTTACGACACTTATTGAAATTTGTAATAACAATCATAAGCGGGCAACAAGTTGCCAATGTGTAGTGTTGTCAAACGTTCTTATAGAAGGTCATAAGTACAACTAATATTGCGATGCCACGGTTTTGTGAGATTGCTAGTCGACTTCTGGCTGTTACTGTACATACAAACAAGCACTGCCTTTTAACTCGGTTATTTATTAGGTATTTTTTAACTAAAAACATCGAATCTTTGGGTAATGCAACACGCTCTTTCATAATATTATGCTTATGAATCATTTATCCACCTTAATAGCGATAAAAATAAAAAAATGCAACTCTGAATTAACTCTTTAAGCCTTTAATTTTTCTGTTCTAGTCAAATGTTGTTGATTGATAAAAAAAAATAAAACAAGCACTGCCTTTTAACTCGGTTATTTATTAGGTATTTTTTAACTAAAAACATCGAATCTTTGGGTAATGCAACACGCTCTTTCATAATATTATGCTTATGAATCATTTATCCACCTTAATAGCGATAAAAATAAAAAAATGCAACTCTGAATTAACTCTTTAAGCCTTAAGGGCGAGCGCGCACTGCGGTGCGTTTCCGGTAGTCCTGCCGCACTGGGCGGGGCCTACAGTAACAAAACGCATGACCGCAGTGCGCGCACTTCAAAGACATTCCATACATCACAGATTATGCGGTAGAAAAACGCACCGCAATGCGCGCTCGCCCTTAATTTTTCTGTTCTAGTCAAATGTTGTTGATTGATAAAAAAAAATATAATTACGGACATTATTCTACATTTTAACATTCAACAATACATCAACATAATAATGGTAAAAAATAAATATAATATTGAAAATGTCGAAAATAGGTACTTAATTGATTTACTCACTCGCTTTTTTTCCTTCTCCGCCACGCGAGATCTTGACTTTACATAGCATACACACTGCCAACTTACAATCTTCTCTGAAAATTTCAAAATATTTCCAAATAGGAGACTTTTTATTCACAACAATCACAACTGAAGCCATTTTAGACGATATACATTATTTTTTAAATGCGATATCATAAAATACAGCAAGTTGTGACACGACTTGCCGGCTACTGAGCCAAATACTCCCCGCCTCGTCACCGCCGCACGCACTGCACCAAAACGTGTCGTAACTTGTTCGCGTGAAGTGTACTGGATCTCCCGCCGAGTATTCGGCGGCTGAATATTCGGTATTCGGCTGAGACCACCGCCGAATATTCGGTATTCGGCGAAATCACTATTCGTTGCATCTCTAAAAAATACCCTAAGTAGGTACAAAAAAATAAACACCATTTATTCAATATTTACATTTTTTTTCGATGAACAGATTGGTTAACAAATTCTTCAATGACACTGTCACAATTAGTAGATTTTGTTAACTCAGCTTCTATATTAAGAATAGCTAAACTATTTAAATGTTCTTCGCTTAACCGGGAACGTAGATATTTTTTTATTCTTTTAAGTACGGAAAATGAACGTTCCGCGCTGCAATTTGTCACCGCAGTGCACAGAAATATGAGTAATGCTATTTCAATATATGGGAAGGCTTCCTTCAAATCCTTTTCAATAAATAAGTTAAGTTGCCTTAAACTGATATTATTTTTATGAGACGATAAGAATGTTTTTAAAAGAGCACATTCTTGTAGATCATCCGCCAGATCAATCGGGTATACTTTTTGGAGTTTTATGGCATTCACTCTAACTTCCGCTTCAGACATCCAATTTGGATAAAAATGCAAAATTGGCGCTTACCGCGTCATACGAAGTCTTGCGCTTCCTTAACTCCCCAACAATTGGTCGCAAATTGGGAAGAAGGTATTAACCCTGAAATGGTCATGTCCTTGTAGCAAAACTTCTCCCTCGCGACACTCAGCGTCTCGTTTCTTTCTCTTAATACTTTTCTTGTGACTGTATTTTCTGAGGATTTTTACCAGACTCTTCAAAAGTATCAAGAGATTCCCGTTGATTTTCTACAAAAGTAATCTAGTATAGTGACTTGTAAAGTCTGGTAACTACTTGTACGTCTGTGTCGAACCCGCGACCCCGGCGGCATCGGCCCTATCGGACCCTATCATTGCTGACATCTCTTTGAGGCTCTACTACACTACTAGTGTTAACTAATTCTATAAGGAGGGTGTTAAAACACGCACTAGTTATTTAAAAGAACATATATTACTTCGGAAATCACACTACACAAAAATCAAACGCGTTACGTGGCTTCAGAAACAACAGTGCGTCAAAATGACAAGTCCCTTTTTTCCAAAACTTCACGGCCATTCCCCCGAGTAGCTTCACTCGGTGTTGCCACTGCCATCCCTCGAAGTAGCTTCACTCGGTGTTGCCAACACGGCCCTCCTGCGACGTGCATG
The DNA here is from genome assembly GCA_905163495.3 of Cosmia trapezina. NCBI lineage: Eukaryota > Metazoa > Arthropoda > Insecta > Lepidoptera > Noctuidae > Cosmia > Cosmia trapezina. The sequence continues at coordinate 4,293,735 of LR991050.1, forward strand.
TCCTCAGGCACGCCTTTCACCTTCAGTCTTACTTAATGAAACACGCATCTGAAAGTACACCCTAGATGTTAATGTGTTATTAAATATAAAACAAAAATGCTTCGGCCAATCATGATTCAAAATTTCAATAGAACTCCAGTTGCAGGGTTTAAAACATCGTTTCTTCCTTTAGGCTAGGAACTCTCACTCTGTAACTGGTAATCCCATTTATGAATCAACCATAGCTCTTCTATTCAAAATCATAGTACAGAGTTCAAAGCAAAGCCCCTTTAGGCTTAGGAGGCTTTGTGAATTATTCTGCACTAAGATACTTCCAATTCCAATGGGGAGGAAAACTAACTTTTTATCACGCTAGGTGGCACATGATCGACTGTCCTTTTTTCATTGATTTGACATAACGAACGATTGTCAAATTGTATGGATTTGTTTGTAAAACAATGTACAGTCGTTCAGAGCGCCATCTACAAACAGCTTTGCGTGTGGCTCCCCATTGCACTGGACCCCAAAACAGAGTTGTCTTTAGGCTTAGACAACCTCTTTGCTCCTGTGATTTTACCTCATAACAGATAGTGCCTAAACTTTTCCAAAGACTCCACGATATAGCCAGCAATTCAGGCTCAAAAGAGTGGTATTCATCTGCGGTAGTTTGACGGCTATGTAGGAGACTCATATTATAATTACACAAGTAATACAAACACTAATACACACTGCTCGTTAGTAGGTACTGTGCCTTCATAATAACTCAAACATTGATGTGTAGTGTGTGGAAAGTGTATGACCACCAAGAGGACTATCTTTCATCCACACAGTAAGTCTACCCTCACACACACCACCGACATAATCAAAGCTATAATAATGAATAGGTTTTTCACCATTATCAGTAATCTGCATCAAAACGCCTGCAATTCCGTCTCTGCTTGCGACAGTGTATCTATTATGCTCTGCTTGGCAGTATCAAATAATGTCAAAATAACATCTGAACTTAATGTCTCTTTTAATACCGTGAAGCCGTGATCTTGTTCAGAATACCAAACCCAAGGGCTTTTTTCAGTAATTTGGAAGGTGGACTAGAAATGCACAGTTTTTGATAAACTTGCAAAAATAACTGATGAGACCAAGAAACTGGCGGAGCTGGTGGATTGTTTTTGGAACCGGGAATTCCTTAACTGCTCTAACTTTACTCTCGCATAGCTTCAGACCCTCGAGAGTTCACTCTACAGTCCAGGAACTCTATTTCTGACTGAAGAATTGGCACTTCTTTAGGTTAAGCGTAAGGCCATTTTTGTTTAAAGATTGCCAATACCTTTTCAAGAAGATGAAGATTTTCTTCAGCCGTCTCACTAATTATCAAAACGTCCTCTAAATAAAGAACTATATTACCAAATCTCAAGATGCCCATGACCTTGTCCATCATTTGTTGAAAACATGATGGTGCATTGGCTAGACCAAATGGGAGTCGCAAAAATTCATAATCCGTCCTCGGTTATAAACGCTGTCTTGTAAACAGACTCCTCTGCCATTTTAATTTGATATTAGCTACTTTTAAGATCCAAAATTGTAGTCATCTATCAAGTCTTCGATGCGTGGTACTTATCGGATATTTATCTTTCGTTGTAGTTTTATTCAACGCGCGGTAATCAATGCACAATCGTTTCTCACCGTTCTTTTTATTTACAAGCAGAGCTGGACTCGCATACTCGGATTTACTTTCTCTAAGAGTTCGTTTATCACGCTTTTTACAATTTGCCTGTCCGAATGTGATGTCCTGTATGGTCTACATTTCACAGTTTTTTTTTTTTTTTTTCATTTCATTTCATTTATTTATTTATTTTATCGTGCAAATTTATGACCATTTCGACACCTTCTACTTTCCCTAGTTTTTTTATGTTCGCAGCTATGCATTGCTGATATTTACCGAATAGATTAACCAACTCATCGCGGTGAGAATCTGTATCAAATATTTCACCAGCAGAAATCTTCAAAATGTTTTACGTCGCGAATTAATTAAATCAGAACGTTCTGTCACGTTGCGTCCTATCAGACCGTCAGATCCCGATAGTTCATTTAAGTATGTAAGTACATCTCGATCTCATCTATATTCACGGAATTTATTTGTATGCTTACCTTCACCATCTCCGTTACGATTTTTAAATTGTCTTTACAAAATCTCTGCAGTGTTATAGGGGTATTCAACATAATTCTTTGGAGATTACGTTGTTCTGCCAAATTAGATGTTATTATAGAACAGGCTCTAATCTCCGTCTCTATGAATGCTTCATGAACAAAACCGTAAATACCTATTTTCTTACAGAACTACTTGTCTTTCACATAGAAACTTTATTTTGTTTCCTGGTTAGTTGTTTGTTCGGGCTTGTCACTTTGAATTCTTTTTGTGAAAACATAAGTTTCCGAATGGCCTTTCTTACCACAAAATTCCCATTTTACCGAACATTGAAATCGTTTGTCCTGCCGCAATTATAACACTCTATGTGTTTACGTTGACTTGGGGTTTGATTAGTCACGTTTAATCCGCTTGTCGTTGTTGCCGTTGATATTTGAGACACAGAACTTTGATCTTGATAAGGAACCTTTACATTGTCTCGAATGTTGTTATGAATAGGCGTTTGTTTAACGTTTGCTTTGTAAGCACGGCTGTGCAAAAATCCAGCTAAACTATCGCATGATTTAAAGTATTTTAAAGTTACTAGCCTCAACAGATGCTCGACATTACGTCATTCTCAGTAAAATTTAAGCACAGACTATCAATTTTCGCTTTTTGTTCAAAAAGGAATTAATTTGATAAGTTTCCGGTCGACGATTTTCCTAAGTAGGTCAAACATATTTCTCTTTACTCTAAATGTATTAGAAAGATTTGCCTTCCACAGCCAAGTTGTCCACATGTGATCATTATGCAATAAAGACTCGTACCAGATTTTAGCAGAGCCTATGAGCTTATTTAGTGCTTCATAGCGTATCATACTATCCGTCCATGAAAATGTCGATACGCATACGATTCTATCACGTTTATCCAAGAAGTAATATTATCTGATTCTATCACGTTTATCCAAGAAGTAATATAATATTATCGTTCAAGGGGTGAAAATCCGGTATCATGTTATACAAAATTGTACTCACAGTTCCGGTATCTTTTGTCTTAGATACCTTTATCCTTTTGCTGGGTGCCAACGGCGGTGTTCTTGAGCCGCTTCTGTTAGAACTCGTACTGCTACATATGCTACTGCTAGCACTCGTACTGCTCCTCCTAGATGATTTACGAGCGCGCTTTGCCCTGTGTTTACGCTTACTTAAGCGTCGTTTTCCCATTATTTTAGTTGTACTTTACTTTTGTGGCGCGAGAGGAACTATGCACACTTCTGATGTTAACTAATTCTATAAGGAGGGTGTTAAAACACGCACTAGTTATTTAAAAGAACATATATTACTTCGGAAATCACACTACACAAAAATCAAACGCGTTACGTGGCTTCAGAAACAACAGTGCGTCAAAATGACAAGTCCCTTTTTTCCAAAACTTCACGGCCATTCCCCCGAGTAGCTTCACTCGGTGTTGCCACTGCCATCCCTCGAAGTAGCTTCACTCGGTGTTGCCAACACTAGTATAACTAGATGGACTGACCCCAACATAGTTGGAAAAGGCTAGGCAGATTGATTGAGAAAAATCGCCTTAATAGAGGGGCAAGGGAAGTAAGCAATAGTTACAAGTAGTAGTCGACGGCTTCAGTCAGTTTGTATGCTTTCATTGTCCGAAATTATATTTATTTAATGTTTGTCTTATCAAGGTATGTGTTCTGATAAACTGCGGGAGATAGACTTCCCACAGGAGTTTGCGGTGTGCAGCCATGGGTCTTGCAGCTTGGATGATCACAAACTTGTCCTTGATAAGCTGTACAATAATATTGTAGATGTCCTTTGTGAAGCAGCTAGGGAATCTAATGGAGTACGCAATGTACCTAAGCGTGGTAGTCAGTTATGTGGGTGGAACAAACATGTTCGAGACGCTCACCGTGAGGCCAGGCTTAGATTCCAGGCCTGGGTTTTGGCTGATCGACCAACCTCTGGGACTGTTTATGATCAAATGTACGAGACGCGTAAAATTTTCAAAAGCCGGCTAAAATACTGCCAAAATAGGCAAGATCAAATTAAAATGGACGTATTAGCAGAACAACGAGCTACAAATAATTTCTGTGCATTTTGGAAGTCCACAAGTAAGCTGGGGGCTAAGCCTGGTCTGGCAGCGGGTGTGGGAGGGGTTACTGAGCATAGAGACATTGCTAATTTATTTAGAGACCATTTCAAAGTGAGGTCTCCACTTGGCCCCTCAGTGTCAGGAATCGGCTTTGTGTCTCATGTCCAGAGAGAGGAGCCGCTACTACGTATCACCACGAAGGAAGTGGGGTCGGTGATAAATAGCATGAGTAGGGGCAAATCCCCTGGACATGATGGGCTAAGCATAGAACATTTAAAATATGCGGGCGTGCATTTGCCGAGGGTCCTGTCCTTGTTCTATACGATGTGTCTCAGCCATTTATATTTACCGGCAGACTTAATCAAGACCATTGTAGTTCCCATTGTAAAGAATAGGACAGGAGACATCTCGAACATAAGCAATTATCGCCCGATCTCTCTTGCAACAGTTGCGGCTAAGGTGTTGGACAGTGTGCTTGACTCTTATTTGGCTAAATATGTAAAGTTGCATGATGCACAATTCGGGTTTTGTCCTGGATTGTCAACCGAGAGTGCTATCCTAAGTGTCAAGCATACTGTCAAATACTACACTGACCGTAAGACGCCGGTGTACGCCTGCTTCCTTGATCTCTCCAAGGCTTTCGATCTCGTTTCTTACGACGTGCTTTGGAGTAAATTGAGGAGTAGGGGTATACCGGAGGAATTGCTCAGTGTATTGCAGTTTTGGTATCAGGGCCAGACAAACTGTGTTAGATGGTCTAATGCGCTCTCGGAATCATATGGACTGGAGTGCGGGGTGAGGCAGGGGGGCTTGTCGTCTCCTCGGCTCTTCAATCTATATGTTAACGACCTCATTGCCGAGCTCAGCAGCATGCGTGTCGGATGCAGGGTAAATGGTGTTAGTTGCAACAACATCAGTTATGCGGATGACATGGTGCTGCTGGGCCCGTCACCGCAGGCGATCTTGGAGCTGTTAAAGGTGTGTGAGACATACGCTGCTGCACATGGACTGGTCTACAATGAAAAAAAATGTGAATACATGGTCTTTGGGGTCGCTGGTAAGAGCCGGGAAAGTACACTCGAACTTGCCATTAACGGTACGCCATTACGTAGAGTGACCAGGTTTAAATATCTTGGGCATTTTCTTACCGACGACCTCAGTGACCATAGTGACATTGAGAGGGAGCGTAGGGCGCTGGCGGTCAGGGGTAATATGTTGGCACGAAGATTTGCTCGGTGTACTGACCAAGTAAAGGTTACGCTTTTTAAAGCTTATTGTCAGAGTTTTTACACCGGTAATCTTTGGATCAACTATTCGAAAAGGTCGCTGGATGTCCTACGCGTCCAATACAATAATGTTTTTAGGATGCTGTTGCGACTGCCTCGGTATTGCAGTGCCTCGGAAATGTTCGCGGTAACCCATACAGATGGGTTTCATGCGATTATCCGCAAAAAGACGGCTTCACTTCTGAGCAGAATAAGGGGCAGTCGCAATAGTATCCTGAAGGCTGTGGCGGCAGACACTTCCTCTGCGATAATAAGACAGTTTGTGAGAAGGCTGATACCATAGTGTCCATTTCTTGTTGTGTAGGTTCAGTCTTGTTATTGACTGTCTCTTTGTCTGTATTTAAATTGTATTTAGCTTAAGTTACTAACAATAGTGTTTTAAGTTCTAATTTTGTTACTAACCATTTATGGATCTTTAGTTATCCGAAATAAAATGATTTTATTTATTTATTTATTTAGATTTAAGAAAAATATCAGTAATAAACTAAACAAGGGGTGTGCGATTTTATTGCTCTCAAGTGTATAATACTTTTTTCCCAAATGTCCACCTTTATGACTTAGAAATATTTTGGAAGACTAAATACATGCCTAGAAATATCAACATTATGGAATAGCATTGCAAACAACGCACACAACATTTTTTCTTTAAAAATTACTATGGAGCTGGCTTAAAAAATCTTATATTCTATTCACTGTTAAGGCCAAGAGAGCCTGCAGAGAAATTCTGGCTGAGCTATCTGTAACCGTGATGGAGTTTTCTGGTTCAGATGGATATCACTTTTTTTTCCTTTTGCACTCTGTAGTAGGAAGGATATAAGTCACTAATACCTTCTCGAATTGCTGATTCTCTCAATGTAGTAGTATTGCTATTTTGTTAAAAGATAGTAGTAATTCTAGCGACTTTAGGGTGTATGTCTTGGAATCTATTAACTGTTTCTGGATTTTTCATCATGTATTCAATCACAGAAGCAATACTATCTCTTCCATCTTCCTTCAACTTGGTAACAGTTGCATAAACAAGCTCACTGCAATCACTGTTCAAATGATCACCACTCCGTCTCTTCTTTTGCTTTGTCCCCAAGTCTTCAAAAGGTTTTCTAGGGAGTTTCCTTTTTCGTCACAGTGCCAACTGATGATGTTGATGGCTCTTCTTCATCATAAGCGATAGATGTTTCTTCCTGAAAATGTTCCAGCCAGCTTCCATTATTAACAAAAAAATAAAAAAATTGGAGTCATTCTGAAAGTTTTCAAATGACTCCATTTTTCGGCTTGCAGAATTCTAACACTTGTCTACTGCTCTCGTAAATTTCCGGCAAAATTCTTTAAACGTCACACGATCATCTTCAGATAAACTACTTCTCAATCGAGATATCTCAAATAAAAACTGATAATTGTTCATTTTTGCTGAACCTTTTAAAATATCAAACAAATCCAAAGTTAGGATGCTTTCCATGTTTAGGCGATGTTATTACTGTTTGAACTTTCAATGCTTTAAGCAAAATGAATTGATTTTATTTTGAGAGCTCCTATTTATTGCTACGATGATAATTTAGTGTGATCATTAAAATAATTTTCGTACTACCCTCATTAGCTAATTACTATTACAACGATGTTAATTTGATGTGATCATTAAACTTACTACCCTTATTAGCTAATTAATAGAATAGATATGAATAACAATATTACTTAAACTCATAAGATAATGACGATAATTAAATAAAGGGGTCGTTAGATAATTAAGTCTTTGAAACTTTCTTTTTTATCATGTAGTTTGGGGTTGGGGTGACTTTTTAAGATAAACTAAGATTAAAGATTACGGTAGCTATATTTCAGTACAAATGGGATAACGATTAAAACTATAGAGGTGAATGAGATGAGATTGAGTCGCGTCCGATATGCTATCCGAAAGCGTACTGACTACTTTTACTTAGGTAATAAATAATATTCAAGGCATGGAGCGCGGTGTCATAATGATCTATCATATAAGGTGTCACCTGCATCTATCATACAGGGTGGCCGGAACATTGACGTCCAAAAATAAAATTTCGGTCCCTCGTATCGTGGGGTATTCGAATCACCCCCATGTATGTTCCGCGACTTTTCATAGTTTTCGAGTTATGAATTTTTTTCTGAATGTTTGAAAATTTTCGACCTGACCAACCTAAAAAAATTCTAAAAAAAAAGTAGAGGGTTTTATCGAGTTTCTTTTTTTGCAACTGAATTTTCATAAGTAGTACTTTTATGCATAAAATAATTAATGATTAAACGAACTTACCTTAAGTGAAGTTCGATCATAATTATACGAAGGCTTTATCCGAAGAGATTAGGATATATAGAGATTACATGTAGTAGACATACGGTGTCGCCATCTGCACTGTTTGAGAGTTTTTTTTTATTTTTTTCAATTCCCGCCTTCGTATGACAACCCCAGCGAACTTCATTTACTTCAGAGTTTTGATGAAATAAAACAAGGTAACTTGGATTGTGAAATAAAACCGTTGTTTGCACAGAGATAAAACTTGACAATATTAGATTGACAGTTATTTTTTTTCATAAAAAGTTTTTACACTTCCCCTCAAACAACATCCATCATTAGATATCCTCACATTACACCACACCAGTCATACCCAGACTCAGATCGCGCACACACTTATTAAATGCCACACGACCTAATGGTTTTGTCAGCACATCTGATGGGTTAACTTCCGTACACACATAATTCAGACGTACAACATTCTGAGCAATGCAATCTCTGACATAGTGCGCCCTTATATCTATATGTTTCGTCCTTCTATGCGCTACAGGATTGTACGCAAGTTTAATAGCACTCTGATTGTCTACGAAAATGCAAATAGACCCAAGACATTCACCTCTTATAAATGCATTCAGCTGCCGCAAGTGAACTGCTTCCTTGGTTGCCTCTGAAAGAGCAATGTATTCGGCTTCCGTTGACGACAGTGCCACACAAGCTTGCTTCCGGCATTCCCAGTTAATCAATGAGTTTCCGCATCTAAAAATAAACCCAGAATAAGATTTCCTATCTTTGATGTTCCCTCCCCAGTCAGCATCTACGAATCCCGTGATGTCCTGCACCGGTGACTTGAGAAATATCAAACATAGATCCCTTGTACCCTTTAGGTATCTCAAGATATGTTTAGCAGCTTTCCAATGGCGTTCCTCACAACATGAGTTGTACTGCGCCAAAAAATTGACCGCAGCTGCAATATCCGGGCGTGTGTTACAGGCCAAATAGTTCAGCGACCCTATGAGCGCCTGATAACTACGAGAGTCTTGGCAGGATAAGAGCTTACCTCCTTCCCCTTCCGCCAAGGCTTTATGGAAATTCATTTCCGTCGGAGTTTTCACTGGTTTGCAGTCAGACATACCATATTCATCCAATATCTTTGAAATAAGTCTCTCTTGGTTCAAATATATTCCGGTGTCCGTTTTAAACAAAAGCATACCCAAAAACTTGTCTCGATTCCCCTAAATCCTTTATCTTGAAATGTTTACAAAGATTGTCTAATAAAACTTCCTTCTGCTGTTTGTCTTTGTAAAATAATAAAAAATCGTCAACATATAAAGCGATATAAAAATCATTATTTTTGTAAAGACAGCTATCAAAGTCACAGCGTTTGAAGTTCAAAGACAATAACACTTCATTTACTTTTTCATTCCAAGACCGTGAAGCTTGTTTGAGGCCGTATATCGCTTTTTCTAGTAAGCAAACTTTTTCCTTCGAGTTTTCGTCTATGCAACCCTCCGGCTGTCGCATATAAACTCTTTCATGCAAATCACCGTTCAGAAAGGCGGTGTTCACATCGAAGTGACTGATGAACAAATCCTTTTCAACAGCCAACGATAGCAGCAATCTAACTGTCGATCTTTTCACGACCGGTGAATAAGTTTCGAAGTAGTCGACCCCGTAGGACTGAGTGAAACCCTTCGCCACAAGTCGAGCTTTATAGGTCTTGTTACCATCTGCATCAAACTTGTACTTAAAGATCCACTTGTTTCCCACGACTTTAGCTCCAGGTGGCTTGTTAATGAGCTTCCAGACCTTGTTCTCGTACATAGAATCCATCTCTTTCTTCATGGCTTCCTTCCAGTTATCCTTATCTTGCCAACTTAAGGCTTCCTTAACTGTCAAAGGCTCCTGCCCTTCTGTACAGCATGCAAGTCCATGAAGATTTCCTTCTCGGATTCTACTACGTAGAGGATAACGACATTCACCTTCGTTTGACTCTCCTCTATTTATAGTCTCTTCAACTTCAAAATTTTCCACCACGACATTTTCTGCTCCGCTATCACCCGTTTCTCCCATCTCCACTTCCGCGTCTTCATATACTTCAGCTTCATCTGTGAAACTCGGCCCTTGAGAAGCTTCTGCACTACCAGGTGACGAACCTGACTGGCCTTCTACCTTTGCAAGTTCCCAGAATACTTCAGCACCCTTGTCACTGCTACCTACGAGCTGACTAGAATCCGCTGAAACTGCTGCTATAGAGTCCTCCAAGAAAACTACATCCCTTGCTCTAACAATGACGCGAGGATTACTGGGATTTATGAAACGATACCCTTTGGTTTCTTCACAGTAACCAACAAAGATATGTTCTACCGCTTTAGGTCTCCATTTCTTCCGAGTTTCCTTGGGCACGTGGACAAACGCCTTCGTTCCAAAAACTCTGAAATGATCGAATGACTGAGCCTTCCCTGTCCACAACTCCTCAGGAATCTTACCATTATTGCCACTGTGAGGCAACCTGTTCTTCGTATAAACAGCCGTATAACATGCCTCTGCCCACAGTCTCGCACTCAGACCCTTTTCCGCCAACATAGCATGAGCCATCTCCACAATAGTGCGGTTTGCTCGCTCCACTACGCCATTCTGCTCTGGAGTGTAGGGAACAGTCAACTGATGTTTTATACCCTTTTGGTGTAGAAACCCATCAAATTTCCTGTTCACAAATTCTGTTCCATTGTCCGTGCGTATGCACTTCACCTTTAACTCGGTTTCAACCTCTACACTAGTTAGAAAGACTTTAAAATTATCGAAAACCTGATCTTTTGATTTAAGGAAAAATACAAAAGATTTACGTGTAAAATCATCTAAAATAACTAGCATATACCGAGATCCACCATACGTGGGTTCAGACATTGGACCACAGATATCTGCGTGAACCAGTTGCAGTCTTTCGATTGCCCTCTCAGCCTCACCAACTGGAAAAGGTAAACGATGTGCCTTCCCCTTAATACAGGCGACACAAGGCTCCATTACGCTTGTTCCAAAATCCTTACCCGGAAGCTTACGTAAATCTCGCTCATTTACGTGTCCAAGCCGCCGGTGCCACAACATCAAAGGATTACCTGCTTTCACTGACGCCAACGCAGTCTCATCTACAACCGCCTGACAACCTTCAAGCTTGTAGATTCCTGAAACTTCACTTGCGGTAGCCAGAAGCAGCTTTCCCTTGAAATGGCCTGGAACCAAATGGTGAATTAGCTTGCACCCATCTCTGTCAAAACTTACCTTCCATCCTTTTTCTACTAATTTAGATACTGATAACAGATTAACACGCAAACCGGGTACATACATGACATCCCTCACAGCAAGCATTCGTCCTTTCAAACTCACCATGATATCACCCTTACCCTTGCATTCAATCGTATCATTATTCGCACATGTTACATTACTCATACCAACATTCATAACCAAATCTTTGAACCAATGTTTCTGGAAAGACATATGTGAAGATGCACCGCTGTCGATGTACCACTCCGTCGGATTGAAGGAGTCCCCGGCGCTGAATGAAGACAGGCTCACGATCGCGACGTCACTCAGTTTGGAGATCGAACCTGCTTTCCTTCCTTCAGGACAGTCCGGCTTCTTATGTCCACTCTTTCCACATTTAAAGCATTTAACTTTATTCATATTCAAATCTTTGTTCCCATTCCGCTTCTTACTCACAGCCAATGCCGAGTCCGCTGAAGGCAATGTACTACAACCTTGACGTGAATCCTCCTGTAGTAATTTCTGCCGTACGTTTTCTGAAGTCAACTTCATCCCAGAGTGTTCCAGTGCCATTCGCATGGGCCTGAACTCTTCGGGTAGTCCTCTCAATAACACGACAGCTACAAGATCATCGTCAAATCCGGTGGCAATATCCTTCAACTTTTGAGAAAGAGACATAACTGCAGCAACATATTCATGCATCGACGAGTGTCTCTCTAGCTTCTCGTCCATCAACGCGTTCATGAGGGTAATCCTGCGATTTACGCCTTTGTCCTCAAACGCTTTCGCTAAATTATCCCAAGCATCTTTAGCATGATTTGAATTTTGAACATACGCATAAAGCGTAGGTTCCATGTGTAAACAAATTAAAGCTAATGCGTCTTGGTCCTTCTCGATGGCGGTGGAGTTTTTGGAATCCGGGTACTTTGTTGTATACATGAACAATTTTTCTCGTATGAGAACCATTTTAATTGCGAATTTCCATGTAGAATAATCATCAAGGCCGCAAAGGTTCTTGATGGTAAAATTAGTGACTGGGCCCATAACCTTTTGATGAAATAAAACAAGGTAACTTGGATTGTGAAATAAAACCGTTGTTTGCACAGAGATAAAACTTGACAATATTAGATTGACAGTTATTTTTTTTCATAAAAAGTTTTTACACAGAGCATCTGGTTGATATTTGAATACACTGGGGAGATGGGAGGGTGGGATCCTAATCTCTTCGGATAAAGCCTTCGTATAATTATGATCGAACTTCACTTAAGGTAAGTTCGTTTAATCATTAATTATACTCGGCTTTATCCTCAAGATTAGGATATATAGAGATTACATGTAGATGTTGAGAGTTCATTATGAAAATATCAACAATAAATTAAACACAGTTTTGAAGAAAACCGAGGATTTTAAATATTTCCTTCAATGCAAAAATAAATTTCATAATTTTTTGCTCATCAATAATAATGATTTAGATTGGTAGGTACCTAATCAATCAGTATTTAACAAATGCTTTAGAATTCTAAGGTGACTAGGTATAAAAACCAAATGTTTTGAATTATCGCTCCAGCCTGCTGTTTATGGCTCACGTCCAAGCTTACTCCACGTTGGTGTGCCTTAGCAGTACCTAGTTAGTAGTAAATATGGACATATCTATTCCACTATTATTTAACGTACATTTAAATCCATCTACTCAACATCTGCAGAGTCATAGAACTAAAAGCTTTCTTTAAACTTTTATAGAGATTATCATCACTGTATCTTAAAGATGTTGTTATTGAAATTAGGTAAGATTGCAATGCAATCAATTAATTTTAGAAAATGTCTTCATTCTTTAAATGCGGTTGCAAGTGCAAGTAAAGTTATTCATTTCTTAGATATTTTCTCTCGTACCAGTTAGCCAAAAAGTTAAGGAATATGGATGTGTCCCAAGTTATAGGTAGTGGAGGACGCAATCTAAAAATTTCTTTGTACAGTCGTCTAAACTTTACCTAATTCTTGGTCAAGAATCAGGGCAACTTTTTGTTCCGTTTTGAGTACCTGAATTAAGTAGGTATACAATTCTGTTGAATCAATAATTATTACAATTGGAACCGAGGCTACATAATTAAAATAATCAACATTATTTATTTTTCAAAATTGCACCATTTTTTGAGGCACGAATGATATTGCTTTAGTGAGTTCTCTGACAGTGAGGGTATCATTAGCGGTATAGCGGTACCTATAGAATCTGGTGGCACATATCTTTTCAGAAGGGTGCTGATAGTATTCCGGCAACCAGGGTTAATTAAGTTTTTAGTCGATTGAAATATCAAAGGTTCAGTTATGAGTACCCACACAGTTAAATAACGGGTAGGTACCACAACTGTGGGCTGTGGGATACATCGGTACTGTCATGATACCCTTAGCCTTATCATTAACTATTTTTCTAAATGCCTTCAGTATGGTAGCTATTGGAGGAAACTGAAAAAAAAGTATCCGACCACGAGATTGTGAATGCGTCCATAACAGATTCATCAGGGTCTCTATGCCAGGACGGACGCCACAGAATATGTCTGTGGGACGCGTATTTTTTTTTTTGGCTTGGTACTGGCAAAAGTTAATACCTGGAATTCCGAAACTATTTATGACGCGAATACTAGTAAAATACGTTCTCCACCCAAGTAATATTCGTGAGGTGAGGAAACTGAACAGCTCCCATACGGTTAATGTATGAAGTAGCGGTGGTATTATCAATTCGTAATAGTTTGCAAAGGTCTAAGTCCTAAAAAGGCGGCAAAACTTTCCAAATAATTTGTATATAGCGATCTTTTACTGTAGGTCCACATCCCGGTCGCACGTTCGTTCCACAGGCTGCTCCCCAGCATCCCATAGTTGAGGCATCACTATAAAATATATTCTAGACTAAAGTTAACTTGTTTTATTTTGTTAAAGGGACTTTTCAAGCGTGAGCCCACCATTTGAGCTCTGGCATGATAGACTGTGGAAGTCATATATTTGTCACAGTTGACATGGTCTTGTATGTTCAGTTAGCGCTCAAGATCCATAATTTAAAGCCAGCCGTATTCAACGGCTGGGCATGCAGGGTTGAGCAAACCCACTAAACGAGAGTATTCCCGGACAACTATTTAAACAACAATTAAATTAAAATTTGATTCTACCGTTTTTCTGTAGGCAAATCTATAACCGTTTTGAGTCTTTAATCAAACCCAAGAATTTACAAGAATAAGGGATAAGAATACTTTTTTCAGTATTTACTATGAACCCTAGAGCCTTCGATCAGAACTTTAGTAGTGTCCGATATGTTTTTAGGCATGATTCTAAAGAGTTTGAATAAGTTAGGTATTAACTAAATATATATTAAAATATGTCCGCAAGATCTAAGTAGGTAAACCGATCACTGGTTTCATGATCTTCGTGAAAATAAAGGCCATGTAAATCATGGTTCGGGTTCATGGTATTCCCCCTTTGACTTTGGAATGACCAAGACATTAAATTCATGTCAGCCATTTTCAAATTGAAAGCGAAGGTATTTTTTAAAATAATCATGAATTTGTATCAAAAAATTTAGGTCTTTTAGATCAAATTGTACGCAGTTAGCAATCCTTAGGAATAAGCATAACGGCCATACGTAGCTCTTCAAGTTTAAAAAGTCATGTACTTATAGATAAACTTATTTTAGTGCCTTTACATGTAATATACCCAAATCTTGATTTGCCTTTTTATTTTGGAACTAAAAATATTGGGTAGGTACAAGAATTGCTCAGCACAGGATTTACATTCTGCAAGGGCTCTTATATAGGAAGGTAAGTACTAGGCAGATCATCAATTTGATCTTTCAAATTGAGCTTTGTCAGAGATGGAGTAAAGCCTTTTCGTAGGAATAGTGGTCTCGTTCACAGGCCTTGAAAGTGAAAATTAATAACCATCAATCCGATCTGATAGAATGTTCATACCACCCTTCAAGTGACCACTGGTTGCGAAAGTAAGATAGCCTACGGTATTTTACCGAGTCTATCGGCGCGACGGTGGCTGCGAATCCGATCTTGACGCGACGATTGTTTCGAATAGTTGTCTTGATGACTCTTTTATGTAGGCTCCTTCGTCCTCTGAGCTCCACCACCTCCACCACAACAGTTTAAATTTCTCTGGTGTGGTTTATTTTTACAAGTTCCTGCGTGTGACAGATCTGACCATCACACAGCAGTTTGATAGCGTTCATGAGTAGTTTGATTAGTGCCTTATTCTCTGGTTCCGATGAAATCGGAAAGGTGAGCGCTTCACCTAAACACGATGTCACAGAGGCAGTTTTTTTTTTTTTTTATATTTACGTTCGATGCCTTTGTCTCTGAGATGGCAGCCTTGACCTCAGGATTGAGAACGGGGGCATCAATTAAAGTGCAATTAACTGGGGGCAAATATAAGAGTTCCGTGCGCTCTTCCTTAGATAAGCCTATAGCAACTATGTGCTGCAGACGAACGCAACATCAGATTGAATATTCATACCATACATATTGGTCCGAGAGCATGTCCTGCCCTAATATTTCCAGCCGTTCAACATCAGCACCAATGCTGCAGGTGACGCTTCTGTATGCAGCGGTGGCATAGGCACCCGCAGTGACAGTGGTTGCGGATTAACATCGACGCCTGTCGTAGTTATAGGTATGTCTGAACTGGACATTAAACCGTTATAGGTATTTATTTAGGTAAAGTGACAGCCCCATAAGCTGACCGCATTACCCTAGTCTAATAGTAGGACTGCACTATAAATATAGGTACTAACCTAAAACTCCTATAAGTCGTTATTATAACTCAAGTTAGTAAAGTGACATTCCCGAAAAATGCCCGCATTACTTTCGATATCAGATTTAATGTGGTTACATAATGTAGATAGTGCACCTTTAATAGTAAAGTAACAGTCCCACAGACTGCTCGCAGTACTATATAATAATCGCAAAGTGACATTCCCAAAAAATGCCCGCATTGCTCTCGTTATGAGACTAATCGTGGTTACATAATTTAAATAGGTACCTTTAATAGTAAAGTAACAGTCCCACAGACTGCTCGAAGTACTATAAAAATCGCAAAGTGACATTCCCAAAAAATGCCCGCATTGCTCTCGCTAAGAGACTAATCGTGGTTACATAATTTAGATAGGCACCTTTAATAGTAAAGTAACAGTCCCACAGACTGCTCGCAGTACTATAAAAATCACAAAGTGACATTTCCAAAAAATGCCCGCATTGCTCTCGTTATGAGACTAATCGTGGTTACATAATTTTCATAAGTACCTTTAATAGTAAAGTAACAGTCCCACAGACTGCTCGCAGTACTATAATAATCGCAAAGTGACATTCCCAAAAAATGCCCGCATTGCTCTTGTTATGACACTAATCGTGGTTACATAATTTTGATAAGTACCTTTAACAGTAAAGTAACAGTCCCACAGACTGCTCGCAGTACTATAATAATCGCAAAGTGACATTACCAGAAAATGCCCGCATTGCACTCATGTTGTAACTTGGTTCAATAATCACGTTCCCACAGATTGCCCGCAGCACCAGTCAAATGTGAGAATAATGTTCGTAAAGCGTAAGCGTCAATAAGTAGGGATAACCCCTCAGGTTAACCGCATTATTACATTATCAAACATGTGGGTAGATGAAAATTTTTTACCTTCAATGCATCAAAGGCGTTCGGGCAGCGGCGGCGCGGGCGCCGACGTGCCACGCCGCCGCGACCTTAACCTTGAACGTGAGCGCGACGATGTAGACGTCGAACTTGACGAAGAACGCGACGGTGACTCGACGATGCTGATAACCGCCTCCCTGCTGCTTATGTCGTCGTGCGCGCAATAAATTCCGTTCTAACGTCTTAAATTTACTTGCAAAAGCTTCATAATTCTCTTCCACTGGTCGAGAACGTTTACTTAGGGTCAGAAACTAAGAAAGGACGATGCACAGCACAAAATTTTGAAATTTTTACAGAAAGTGTGCGTATTGGCGAAGCACTGAATGTGTAATGGAGTTCGCTGGGGTTGTCATACGAAGGCGGGAATTGGAAAAAAAAAAAAAACTCTCAAACAGTGCAGATGGCGACACCGTATGTCTACTACATGTAATCTCTATATATCCTAATCTTGAGGATAAAGCCGAGTATAATCAGCTTCGTAACTGTGATGAAAGTTATGAAAATGTTGATCTAAAGTGAAAAATTTACGTTCGGTAAATTATGACTCAAATTTTCAACTTTAAATTAAAAATCTTAACAGGTGACTTCATAATTCCTAAGTAGGCTTCAAGAATGCGCCAGACTCTCAGCTTTCATAATCATAAAAAAAATGAAGTACTTAATAGGGCTACTTTGTTTAAAATCGGCCTTCAAAGACAGCGAGGTGGAAAAATTCTTAAAATTACCCATCTGAGTAATTATTTTTTTTTGGCTATTTTCTCGTTCCTAAGGTTAATTAATGATAAGAATACTGAAAACTAACCAACAAATAGTTTCAGAGTTGGGTAAGAAAAGTTTTACGTAAAAAGTGGTTTTGAATAAAACACAGATGATAATGTGAAAAAAGTACTTAATTTATTTTTAACATTTACAAAAGGTTTTCAAAGTGGCCACCACCAGCAGCAATACACATTCTACACCTACGTAAGAAATTGTCTGGCAATCGTCTAAAAGCGTCTCTGTTCTCTCTCACAACACGTTCAGCTTCTGCAATCAACTGCCTCAGCTCTTGTTCACTTGAACAGTCTCGGGCGTATGCTATTTCCTTGTAATAGCCCCAAATAAAGAAATCGATGGGGTTGAGATCAGATGAGCGTGGAGGCCACCTAATTGGTCCGCTGCGTCCGATCCATCTGTTGGGGTATGTTTCATCTAAGTAATTTCGGACCTGGGTTGCATAGTGACACGGGGCGCCGTCATTTTGCAACACCATGGTTCGTCTGAGTTCGAGATTCACATCTGCCAGCAACAATGGAAGTTCATTTTCCAAAAAGTTTTTGTATGTTCCTCCATCAAGTCTGGACGGCAGTTCAAACGGACCAATTAGTTCGCCATTGAGGATACCAGACCACAAGTTAACGCTGAAGCGATGTTGAAATGTCGAAGCTCTCACTTCGAGTGGATTTTCATTCGCCCACGTGTGGTAATTATGAATATTGAATATTCCGGATCGCTCAAATCGTGACTCATCTGACCATAAAACTTTATTGAAAAATCCAGGATCCTCTTGCTCTTTTCGTAACATGGTTTGGCAAAAATCAACGCGCAATTGGTGATCTGTAGGCAGTAAAGCTTGGACTCGTCGGATGTGGAACGCGTGGTATTCTTCATCGTGAAGAATGTCTTGGATAGAAGTCCTTGGGATGTTCAGAGCACGAGCCATACTTCTCGTACTCGTAGACGGATTTCGCTGAACTTCTTCCAGCACCATTTCTCTGCGATCCGGGTTAGCTCTAGGGATTCCTTCATGACTGCCGCGTCGACCAGGAATGCGGCCTGCCATCAAAGTGTTGTGCGTGTTAATAAAAACACGATGGTCGGGATATCGCTCAGGTTGCGGCCCACCACGACGTTGAAGTTGTTCGCGATACAGTCGCGCTGCTTCATGGCCGTTTCCTTGTGCAACTCCATAAAAATAATGCATTTCTGCATATTCACTTAACGTGTAACTCATTTTTTACACTTCCACGTAAAAAAAGTCCAAATCAGAATGCAAAACACAGTCCTATAAATGAGCAAAGTAGTCAAACAAGTAGGCAGCGGAGTCCGTGGGCAAAGCGAGTGTGGTAAAGACAAAATGGCGACACGCGTATAGCAGTAAACACAATGTGAGTACGACTGAGGTACTTGTTTTGCGTTGGCTTTGGTTGCGCGCCTTGCGTGAGAGAGATAGCAATAATTCGGTCTCTTTTCCTCTCGGTCCATTGTTATTGCAGGTAAAAGAGTTGCACCCTCGTTTACAACCCATAGTCCACGAGAACGGATCGCGCAAAATTCATTAAACTAACATTTAAAAAAATCTCCGTGTTTAAATCTTAGCTTTCCTGCAGTCATTTTTGGTTAGCAAACTAAATAACCTTAGGAGCGAGAAAATGGAAAAAAAAAATTATTAATCAGATAGCTAATTTTAAGAATTTTCCACCTCGCAGTCTTTGAAGGCCGATTAAGGCCAAAGTTAGCCGCATTAAGTCCTACGTTTTTTAATGATTATGAAAGCTGAGAGTCTGGCGCATTCTTGAAGCCTACTTGAGAACCATGAAGTCACCTGTTTAGATTTTTAATTTGAAGTTGAAAATTTAAGTCATAATTTACCGAACGTAAATTTTTCACTTTAGATCAACATTTTCATAACTTTCATCACAGTTACGAAGCTGATTATTTTTATGCATAAAAGTACTACTTATGAAAATTCAGTTGCAAAAAAAGAAACTCGATAAAACCCTCTACTTTTTTTTTTAGAATTTTTTTAGGTTGGTCAGGTCGAAAATTTTCAAACATTCAGAAAAAAATTCATAACTCGAAAACTATGAAAAGTCGCGGAACATACATGGGGGTTATTCGAATACCCCACGATACGAGGGACCGAAATTTTATTTTTGGACGTCAATGTTCCGGCCACCCTGTATAAGGTTGAATGGTTAATCCCAAAGATTTGTACCTGTCGTGTCGCTTCAATCGCTCTTCCAAGACTTTTCTTTCCTCTTCAACGTGTAAAATAAAGCTTTGACGCACTTCGGCAGCTGAGATTCTCTTCTTTTTTAACCGTCTTCCAAAAGGAGGAGGTTCTCAATTCGTCGGAACCTTTTTTTTTTATTTTTTTTTTATGTATGTTCCCCGATTACTCGAAAATGGCTGGACCGATTTGGATTTTTCTTTTTTTGTTCGAAAGGGTATACTTCCCAAGTGGTCCCATGATCATCAAGTCAGGATCTGATGATGGGATCCCATGGAAATCGAGGGAAACCCTCAAATTTTATGGGCACACCTATATCGATTTCGGTATTTTTTATAGTAACTCGTGCATTTGCTCTCGGAAAGTACCATTCGTTGAACTGGAACTGATGATGAAGACCACAGAGGGCCATCGGAAATACTCAATTATATGATCTAAGTATATCACAGGTTGCGATTCGATTACTTTATTATGGTTTATGCTCGTCAAAATGCATAATGGTAAGCATAATGGTAATGGTGACTTCACCATGAGCTCCAGTTCTCGTGGTTCTTACTAGGAGAACTCCTCAACAATTAACGTCCCTGCATCGGGAAAAGCAATATTTTGTAAAACGTGATGAGCAGTTGACATTGGGTTATTGTAACTTAGATAAATTACAAACTGAACCACTAAAAAGTGAAAAATAAAAACTTTTTTACAAAAAAAAAAAACGACTTCCAAAAAAAACACTACAAAGTGAAAAATAACTTTAATTTCGGAAGTCGGTGGCAAAAAACTAAAATACAGATCCAAAGACACCGACTTCCGAAATTAAAGTTATTTTTCACTTTGTAGTGTTTTTTTTGGAAGTCGGTTTTTTTTTTGTAAAAAAGTTTTTTTAAGTGAACTGGTCCAATGATGTGTGGAATAAGGAGTAATATAGCGAGTAAGGAGTAATATCTTGATCTGCCAAGCAAGAAGAACAAAAATTAGTTAGGGGAAACCGGGCAATGTGGGCCTCTTAAGGGAAATCATGAATAAAATCTGAGAAAAACAAGATAATGAAAAAATCAACAGCCATTATAGTCTCATTATTCCTTATCATTAATCTTTAAAAAAATTCTTGGGCTACCAGTCCAGTCTTTGGTGCTAATAGAACTTAAAAAAAAATAAGCTGCCTGTTTTGCCCCGTGTCTGTGTCTGGGGTAAAATAGTCATATGCGTGCCATAATAGGCATTTACGTTTAAAACCGAGCACGAAAAGTACAAATGTGAAGGGATTCGTCATCGTTATCCTATTCACCGGCGCAGGAACTGTGGGCCCATCTCTGACGTGCACGGCAAGTGACCCAACCCTCAGTAGATTCTGAGTACAAATATCCACAGTACAAACATTCTAGATCATCTTCCTCCGATTCGTTTTGTTTATTTTTTTCATTTTTCTTCCTTCCTTTCTTCTCATTAGCCACTGGTTTCCGTGTAGGATATAGAAGAAGCCCAGGCTTCTTCTATATCCTTCTTATAAGGTGAACTGGTAATTAATGCGGTTTTTCCGCGTTTCCTAATGACTCGTTTTTGGACACGTGCTTTGGGTTTTGGCATGATATCTACAGGCGACATGACATGGAAAGATGTTCCAGGCGGTGGAGTTGCACATAGCTGTAGCATTGTTGATGGACCCGGAGAAGGTGATACAGGAGGCTGCTCGATATTTGGTTGTGTTATGTACTAATAACGTGTAATATTATTATTATTTTTATGTCTTTGACTTAACTCAGGTCCCTGGGGGTCCCGGACCTTTGGAAGGCGTACGAGGGGCCGAAGCCAACTCGCAGAGGCCCCTTAGACAATTTTAAATGACGACGCGGCACCAGCCGACGATTATCCCTGTATGCACTATGCAAGTGCACCCAAGGACAACCCCCCCTTGGTGCAGGACTATTGCAGAACATGGAAACAAAACATATTGGGCTATGGGTTTCGGTGGCTATAGTGGATCGGGTACCTTAAACTATGGAAGAACTATGTCCCCTGCCTTACCAATGTTATATAATATACACAGTTAAAATGGCAGGGGGTGACTTGCACACTCAATAATGGGCCCCAGGAAACGGTCGCTAGCACATAGTGTCGTAGCGGCAAGGGGGCAACATGTCTTGAGGCGCTTGTGAGGAGTGGAGAGGTATCCCACGGCTATCAGGACAATCCCGGAAGTACGGTCAAGATCCCTACCAGCATCTTACTGGGATATTTCCTTCCTCCGAGCACGTTTGCTCTTGCGAATCTCCACTCAAACCGGCAAATAAAGTCAAGAAAGAGGTGGGAGCTCTGTTCCTCGTCAGTGTTAACATAACATCATCCGTCCTATTCATGTTCCGTAGCCGTGTCTTTACTTTTAGCCACTTGCGTCGCAATGTGTCGCATTCGTCACATTCTTTTTCATAACCTGTCTGATCGAATGTTTGGGAGCTTAGCAACTCATCTTGTATTGACTTGTCTATTTATGCCAGCTTATCCATTTTTTCGTTTTGAAATTCAAGGTCTACCTGCTGTTGCCTCGTGGCGTTTAAAAACACGCCGTATTTGTTCGCGTTCACGTTTCAGTTTTTCGAGATCCATCGTTTAACGTTGTTTTTGTAACAAAAATGTTCAAACTAAACTAAAATGTACAAACTTGACACTTCACTTTTGACATTATTTAATCATTTATTATTTTTAATTGTGTTTTTGTATTTTATATGGGTGTTTTATGACCTGAAATAAATGAATTTTAATTTTAATTTAACATAAATGTCCAGCGTTGCAACAAAAACAATATTTTAACGTAACAGCAATAACAAAATAACAATAAAAGTCCAAACGTAACAATGAAATGTTTAAAAATATACCACGAAAACAAGTCGACGCGTATCGGCAACGAAAGTGCTAACCGTACTGACGCGCCGTGGCGAGCGCGGGGAGGTGAAAGGAGAACGGGGCGGGAGGTTCGCATTCCAGCGAGGTCTCGAGATAATGTGACCGGGTTGTAACTAATTAATGAGAATTTCCTTAAAATTTGATCACTGGGTTTGTTGACACAATAAAAGACATTCGTAATTAATCAAAGAATCATGACCATTCTCCATACATTGATTGACCTGTCACTTATTCGTTTTACAGGTCGTCTCCACCTACAACTGGTGTTGTATAAAAACAATTATTGTTTTTAATAACATAATTACTTATCATCTTTTCTTAGAAAGGGCAGGGAAAAGGGAAAAATACAAATAAGTTTTTGACATAATAACAGCTGTCAGATAAGGTTTGACAGCTGACAGCTGCTACAACCTCAAAAACTATTGTAAGTACGATAATTAAAATCAAAGTGTTCCGCTGAGTTACAAATTACAATCACTCAGAAATAAATCCTCTTCAATGTAATATCATCATCAAATCGGCGCGCGGTCGCAAACAGCAGTTATATTCTCGTAATATCCCGCCGATGCAGAGTTTTAGACTTCACGTGTGATGTTATGCCATTCTACACTGTGTGCAAGTTAGAGCAATTTAGGTACCTAATTGAACATTGAAGTATCAGTCAAAATCTGTCGTCGAAGCGGGCCAGACTCCAGGAGTCGGCTTCATAGACGGTGCTTTTAACCATCGAACTCGTAAGACTGATAGACAGACAAGTGCATAGAGTAAATAATAATACCAGCCTATTAGTGTGCTACTGCTGGGCAAGTGCCTCTTCTCATACAGAGAAGGCACCACGCTTGGTCAAGACGGGTTGGCGATTTTTGACTATTATTGATTATTATATAAATATAAGTGCAGGTTTACTCAAGATGTTTTCCTTCACTGATGACCAAAATTAACTTAGAATGTAAATACCTACGCATTGAAAAAGACACATCGGTACTTGCCCGGGTTTGAACTCACAGCCTAGTGCATGAGAGGCGAGGAGTTAACCTCTGGGCCATCACAACATAAATAGATAACGGAAAAAACTGTCCATACTTACATGTTTTCAGCGAGGACGGAAATTAAATAAAAAACAGGATTTGATTTATTTTTATTTATTTAATGTTGTTTCATACAACAACTTCACCTAAAAATGCTGGAGCCACAATGTTGGTTTCATGCCTGTTCCAACCTAAGTACCACACCAACGTCATAACATGTGCACAACAACCTAGGTACAGTGCGACATCCTACAATGCAGTTGCAGCAATACTCTATAATGCCTTCTTGTCCATTAATACCATTTGCTATCAAAATGTACTGTTTTCTTTCGATATGTCTCGATTTTATTTTATAAGTGAATTTTCCCCACTGTAGGCAGTGGGGAAAATTCACTTACAAAATAACTCGGATATACAATTAGTGTCTAGACAAACTTCTATTCTGTATCCGCCATGGAAAAGTATGTGTTCACCATAATATGAATGTGTTTGACGAATTTGGTAGGTTCCCAAGGCGAATCATATTAATTCACTGAATTCTAGACGGGGGAACTCAATATTAGCATTTTAGTGAGGAATATAAAAATTGTAGTTGGACAAAATGGTAGCCCACAGTGTATCTGACACAGTATGCATATTCTCATTCTCACACCCATAAAATGCACTTGGGAGCTGTATCTTACTGGTTGGGTTTGAATAGATTGTTGGGAATGAACCTCTGGAGCTGGAACTGATTCAACAGATGGTTCTCTTTCATGCCCCTCATCTGTACTTACAAGAGGCGGGGGAGGTTATATTTCTGGGAAATGGACTGGATCAGCAGACTGTGCCACTTCTTGTTCAATTGCTTCACCATGCAGTCTTGTCACCGCCTAAGCCTCTTCTCTCATCCTGTTGCTGAGTTGAAAGAGCTTGTCTTTTGAATTGCAACCAACAGACATACACAATTAGATTGTGATATCTGTGAACAAAAAACAACATATTTGTTATAAATGCAGTGAAATACCTAACTCCATCGGTTTAGGTAATTATAGGTAAACAAAAAAACCATGTGTCTCTTCAATTTAGCAACTTTATATTTCATTGAACATTGCTAAATTATAGAGTACAATTTGTGTCCTAGCATGATGACTTGAAGTGACAAGTATTATGTTACAAATGTTTTTTTTTTTTTGTTTACATTTATTTAATTACCTAAACCGATGGAGTATAATAACGTCATGGATTACAACGTGATATTTATAGAAAAAATTGCATGCAATTTAAATTGAGTTTGAATATTTAAATACAAACCTCACGAGGTGCTACAGTAGTTCGAATTAAGTTGATCATCCTTAGTGTGAGGCTTGATGGGTTTTCTTTACCTCTATGATTGAGCAATGATCGTCCACAAACGGGGCATACATGAGCATGACCATGGCGAGATGAACCAGCAGATGGATCACATTCATTGTTTCCATGAATCTGAGCATTAATAGTCTGCATGGATACATCAAACCACATTCACAGATGTAATCTTCTTCCGTTATCTGAAAAATAAATCAATTATGAGATTTTAAAGCCTACAATGGAAATAAATATATTTAATTTGTATTTTTACATGTTCTGTTTTAAACAGCTGTCTAAAAGTGTAGAAGGTACTAGTTCTATTTATCATGTAACTTGAAAAAATATACTTTACCACTTCTGAATATCAATCTTTTTTGTAAAAAAAACAATCACTTAGGGGCCGCCTCCACGAGCGAGAGAATCGCGGCGATATTCACGCTGTGCCTTCAAATTATCGCCGTGTGGAGATTGATTCATAGAGTTTCTATTGAATTTGGTAGCACGACGAGATTATCGCCGCGATTTTCACACTCGTGGAGGCGGCCCCTGTACTAGAGTCCGTTGACTGGATACTGAATCGTTAGGTACTTGATTGTTATTGTACTTACTATTACTGGAGATATCGAAGTGCTAATTAGCGATGACTCTGCTATCAAGCTGAAGGGCGTAATAACGCATAATGTTGCAGTTTATACAAATCAATCTCGTAGAAGGCTCCATAACGCTTTCCAACAAGAGCGATGACGTCTTGGATCCTGTTCAAAAAGCACTTTCGGTAGGTATCAAAGTCCGTGAAAAATGCAGAAGTTGTAAGTATATCAGAAAATCCAAAAAATCGCACACCTGCAAAACGTCAAAGAATGACACCATAGATAATACACTATAATAACAGCCTGTCATTCACTTAAGGTTGCGTTCTAGAAGTTCGTTTTGCGCGTAAAAATCATATTATTCATAAAAGTAATGTAAAGAAAAAATACCAATTGGTTATTTAAACATTCATTAACCACATGACGAACGAACAAGTTTTTCGTATTCTTTATAACGAAACGTGTGTAAAACGCGTTCCGATTCCGACGCGTTCCATTTCCAAAAGTCTATTGAGAATGGTAAACGTATGTAGTAATATTATTTTTTTCCTATTATTAATTTAAAATTCCATTATTTGATACGAATTAAGCAAAAAAAATGCAATTTTTTAAGATATTGTATATCACTGGACGCTCTCAGGTCAATAGCTGACATCATTCTTTATTTCTTCTTTATAAACCATCTCCTTTAAGCAGCCCCAGTAAAAAGTGTTCGTTTCAACCGCGCGGCCATGGCGTTAAAAAAAAAAACTGCCAACATTTTGTAACAATTTGTAAAAGTTGACTCCCAAAACCACAAATTTGTCAAAGCTATGGTTAAAAAGTTAGAAGGGTTTGAACGTGGCCGCGCCATCGAAACGCGGAGAACCGCGCGGCCACGGAGATATCAGAAACTAAGCGTTGCACAGACCTGAAATTTTGCTAAATAACAGATTCAATTTGTAAATAATTTGTAAAAATATAGATAAAAATCCTAGGTTAATATTTTAGGCTAGTTGATATGCCAGTACGACGAGATAACACACGAACTGATATGCTAGGATCTTCGTTCACTATGTCCAAAACTTCTTCGTCATTGCTGATACGCGGTCTTCCATCACTCGCACCGCCCACACCGCTGCCAGGTATTCTGCCTTCAGAGTATGCATTGTGTACTCGAATAAAAATTCGGTAATCGGGGTGGCGATTGTTTGGATATCTCTCCCGATAAAGTGCAGCAGCTTGGCTAGCATTACCGCTACATTCACCATAAATGTAGTGCATATTGGCGTATTCTAAGGGTGTGTAACGTTGAGGCATTGTCGCCGAGCCGAACATTGAGAACTCCGAAAACCGAAAGCGCCGAGTCGTCAGTAACAATATCACAGGTCAACCGTCCAAATCACTGAGCAAATCACAGTCCATATGGCAATAGCAAAGTTGTCGAGATCACTCAAAAAACAAGTCCAATACACAGGCAAATCGGAGTCCGTTAAGAAAAGCAGTAAGTCACGAATAAACGATAATAACAGGGAGAGCGACGAGATACGGGCGTGTGTTAGATTTGATATAATTTAACTATAAGTGTGTATTTATGGATACTACACAAATAGCAAACCTTGAATGTCAGAATCGTTATTAATTATTTATTGTTTATGAAAGTATTATAAATATGGTGTGTAAAGGAAGGATTTCTTAAATAAAAGCACAGAAAGACAAGTCTAGATATTTATATTTCAGTTAGACTTGTCAATAATTATTCAACTTTAATGAGAAAGCTATTTGTCCGTTCGCAAAACTAGGTCTTCGTGAAGAAGAACGAACAAGAAACTCCACGAAAACAGTATTTAAGTATTTATCAACACATTTCTTATATATTTCCATAAATTATAGTTATCTCATAACAGTTCAGAATAACAGCAACATAATAACAATAACTTACGTGACATCTGGTAGGTCTACCGTCTACTTCACATCACAACAGCACTAGCACTAGCCACTTGAACTTCCACCGAGCAACTGACTCGAAAATGTTTTGTTGTTTTTGTGAATGGCTTCTCGCAGTTGACCACGGGGGGTCGAGACTGTTTAACCGAACTTTCCTGTGGCTGCTTTAAGCGAGAGCTTAAAGCCTCCGGCCAGGCTTAAAACTAGGGGTTTGAGCGACTCTGCACATCGCTGCGGTAAGGGTAGGGAGGACAGCCAGAGGGTTCAGGCTGGGTCGTGACGCGATAACATCCAAGGTACGAGGTACGAGAATGATCGGTGGGCAAGGGGAGTTTAGTGGCGGGTTAGAGGCTACAGGCTCGGCTGCGCAGCCTCGCCGAGTAGAGGGCAAGGGGGAGGTGGGCAATTACGTTTTCGACCTCGACGGCGGGGTCGGAACGTAGATCTTAGTTTGCGTTTGCGGAGCGTACTGGTGGCCTTATTACTCTCCTGTAGGGGGGTTATAGGGTCATCAGAGTAGTATATTATTGGGCATTCTATACCACTATCGGCAAGTCGCTCGGCGAGTGCGCCTCGCTGCCGACAGTGGTATAGAACGCCCAATAATAGATAATCTACTCGCCTCTGCACTCGACCGAGACAGTACATTGTACTGAGTACTTGATTAGGAACGATTAACTCGATCAAATCGATACTCGACTCGACTCTCAACTCGACTGATACACTCGAACGAGACAGTTCATTGTGTCGCGTACTGGATGAGCTTAACTCGACCAATGACTAGTAACTTACTCCTGACCACTGTCTTCCATACGTCTGACCAGTATGCCGCGTTTCGCAGAACGATGTACTATCAACCATCAACTCGACTCTCCGTTTACTTACTGCACTCGACCGATTACTCGAGTTTGCATTCGCTGTTAACAGAATGTCGAGCGAGAGTGATGGTGGCTGATGATTGTAACAAACCAAAGCTTGTGACTGAAGCGTTAACGGGTTGTTACTGTAAATAATATACAACTGTAACTTAGATACTTAGTTTAATTATCATAAAATGTTGGTTTGTCTGGAAACAAGACATCAGCCGCACGTACGAGCTCTTGTAATTTTCGCCACTGAGGTGAGTCCGCGTCGGTCTGGAACTTGATTCGGACGAGCGCTTTCTTCCACAGCTCGGCGGAGTCGGTCAGGCGAGCGTCGTCAGCCTTGTACACCTTGCAGTCGATGTAGTACTCTCCGTCGGTGCTCGTTGCTCGGCGCTCACAGCCGCTGGCTACGCGGTTCACAAAGAATGAAGTTAGGTGATCCGATGAATGTTCTTTGTGTGGGATGTCGCGGTTTTGACTGATGCCGAATATGTCGATGCCAGTATTGGTTTTTTTACTGAAACAATTACGAAAACTGTTATTACTTAATGTTTAAAAAAAAAAAAAAAATATATATATATATATATACCACACCACTGTGTGTAAGCAACGCACACAATCGCATAATATATTATTATGAACGACAACTCGGATATTTCTATAGAAAATATTACAAGTGACTACCTAATAAACGAATGGAATACTTATGTAAATTGGACTATTATAGTTCAATTAGTAGAAACGTACTACTTTACTGTTTTAATTTAATCAAAGCTAGGAGATAATTAATTCAAAATATTATTCACCTGCTACGAGCTGCGGTTGTTGTTTGTGACTGCATCTTGCGTTTCCCATTGCGGTCTGCAGACGGTTTGCGGCATGACTTCACTTTGTGTCCAGTGATCGATGCTTGCGAGTAATCACACTCAGAGTCTGACCTGAAATAAAGATAGGGGAAATTTAGTCACACAAATATTATTAACTTTCTCAATGGAGTAATCTCCATTGCGCTGGGCATACTATAGAACACAAGTGTTCGGGCAAACACTGCTTCGCTAATATTTAAATGGGATAGCACTGAGACTGAGCTCGACATACTATGTACAGATCAGGTGATCTGTGAAGTAACGTGCTCACAAACAAACTTATGTAGTTATAAATGACAAGTGTGATCCATGAAACGAACAGAATATTTTATCAGACTTACATTTTTTTCAATCAGAAGTTCACTTGGTTGGCGATGACAGCAGCGGTTGGCTATCCACAATGCCGTCACTGATTTGTAGGCGACAGGGAGTGATTGTATGCTGAAGATAGCAGAGCACTTCGTTGTACTTGCAGACTGCGAATACTTTGTACCGAACGGGAATACTTGTAGCTTATAAGTTAAAATCGAATTATAAGTAACACATGTTTAAATCCCCTACAATCAATCTGGTGTTGCTGTGTTAAAGTAACTTTTTCTATAGTCGTATTATACACGTTGATAAAATGAAGACTAAGGAAAATGTTAGGGGAGATGTAGGCAATTGGAGTCAGTTGGCAATGGTGGTCACCCAATTTATATTCGCGAACACAATAAAAAAAATCCAACGTTTTCTACGGGTGCACCGCAAATCAGATACAGAAAGATGAATACACATGAGTTGTGCCAGGACGATGAAGACGATGATGCAGAAGACTGGTAACCATGCAGTGTCTTGTATGTGGTGAATTCGGGCGAGAGCCCGCAATTATATATGCATTATATGTTGACTACCATTGTCCACACGCTGATCACCATTGCCAACCGATGTTGACAATGGTGATCAATTTTTTTTTCTAATGATTATAGTTCCTAAAATAGTAAGCCAAAGTGATTAAAGGTGATCTCAATTGATAGTCAGATAAGCAAAGTTTGTTATACAGCTAAAGCAATAAATAGTTGATTTATAGATTTGCTTTTATTTCAATTCTCGCTTAAGTGACTCCCATTACCTACATCTCCCCTATACTGTATCGAATGTCGATGCAGCGAAATGAGCTAGGGCTGACCAAACGATAGCGTGTGCGGAAACGTCGCACCACATGGATTTTATTATTTTAAAGAAGTAAATAAATGTTTCTAAGGTAATCATTTCGTCATCTACATTTAGGTCTCGTGTAGAAAAAGTGAACTTACTGTCGTCTACCGCGTATTTTTCTAGACTTCCTAAAATAAAAAGATAATATAATTCCTATAACTATGCTAACAGCCATGAGGAAACCATGAAAGTTAATATCCATCGAAATACTATGATATATTTTAATCGTATTAGTGCATTGTGTAAAATTTGTATATTGAAATGCCTACCAAGTTATAACCAACCCTAACTAAAAAAGCTGATTATTGTGATTGTGAAATAAATAATTATGTTCAGCACACGTGTAACATTTAGACAATAACAACTTTTATGATGAAATATTTTTTCTGCTTTGTAGACAAAAAAGAAATACCCTAAAATATTATTTATCATTTCAAAAGTCTCTCGGAGTGAGCACCTTTCTAAACTGTTACAGTACAATCAAGTCAAATATTATAAATAAAAATAAATATTTTATTGATCACACACCAGTGGGCCTAAAATGGTCGCTTTAGTAGAATCATAATATGAATGACGTTAAACATTTAAAATGGTTAAAATGGACTTTATCGTTATGACAATAAAGTCCATTTTAACCATTTTAAATGTTTAACGTCATTCATATTATGATTATGCTAAAGCAGCCATTTTAGACCCCCAGAAAGTACATACGAAAAATTTCATCTCCTGGAGCAACTGTGTTCGATATATCGTTGGGAGCTGAAAATAACATAGTTGGATCACGCAGATACATATTCATATGTATAAATCATTTCATATTGTGCAGGTAATTATCAAATACCAGAAAACAATAATAATTATTGTTATTTTTCAACCTAGAATTTGCAACTATATGCATAATTCTTTATCGGTGCCTAATACAACAATTTTTTCAAAATTTCAGATACATTCTGCCTGAACATAATATTAATTACTGACTTGCCTGTGAAGAATTATTAAATTACCTGAAGTATACCTACATATTTGGACCACGCAGATACACAATCTCATGTATACCTAAATCATTTAACATTTTGCAGGTAAATTATTAAATATAATTTTGTTTTCAGAATATACCATTATCTTACCTAAGTAGATTATGTACCTAATGCATTCATTTTTTATCATTATTTCAGGTTCATCTTGCCTAAAATAATTACCGACTTGTCTGTGAAGAGTTATACAAGGATTTTGGAACGAACGTAAAATAGTCCTGATCAAGTTATTATAGTAATTATAATAAAATATTTTGTCTGGTATACCTAAGACCGTGAATATTAGTTGTAAGTATACTAATCTAATTTTATTGAAATAATTAGTTGAAGGTGTTCTTTGACTTCAACAATAACATAATGCCTCACTGCTCTGATTGCAAAGTATTTGTAGATAATCGTCGATGGTCTGGCCATTTACGTAGCAATGTACATAAAAACAATAGTTCTATCCCTATGTATGATAATGTTGCAATTATTAATTCTTCTTTTAAAAAACGAATCCAAAGTTACAAAATCACAGCGACAGGTGAACAAATACATAGTTTTCCCGAGATGTTTCTCAAAAGTATTAGTACACAAGTCAAACATCTAATAGATACTTCATTAAAGAAACACAGCTCTGTCAAAATAAACTTTGAACTGTTTGCTTCTTTTCTTATGTATAAAAATGATCAACAAGAAATAAAATCATTCCGTACCAACAATTTTATTACACATTTTAATTACGATTTTGAATCTATTTATAAATTAACTGTTGATTTACTACTAAAAAAAATTGAAGAATTTGAAGAAAGAGATAGTGGTTGGACTTTTTTATGCAATTCACATTTAGAATTAAATATTAATAAATATCAACCACTCAGCGGATCTAAATTTTTAACTTTGCCGAAATTCATAAAAAGTAAAAGAGCTTGTTTGAATATTCGGAACAATGATGAGTATTGCTTTTTGTGGTGTGTTGTGGCGGCACTGTACCCCACAAATAGACATCCTGATAGGATTTCGTCTTATCCCCGCTTTCAGGATGTTTTGAATGTTAATGATTTGACATTTCCAATCACATTCTCAGACATAGCCATCTTTGAGAAAAATAATCCTTCTGTCAATATATTTGTATATGGTTTAAAAAATGAAAAGACAATTATTGGGCCATTGTATACAACGTTGAATAATAAGTCTAAAGGCATTACATAGTCTTTACCAGAAGAGGTCCTAATATTGCGTGGGTATGCGGGCTTGGGGATGGTAAGTAAATGAAAGTCAATGGTATTCTCAATGTAAACGACGTTCTCCCAGGTACGTAAGCGCGTGCGCAAATCCTTCACCTCACTGCTCTGCCAGGGTAAGCACCCTCATTAGTAACATCACAATCTCAATAATCAATCCCACCGGCTTTTCTATAAATCTACCGCAATACGCTTAGCTTTCAAAACTGTTAGCGGGCGGCCGCCTTCCTAGTACCTGGGATTACGTCCAGTTGACAGCTGTCATGATCGTTCTAAAATCAACTTCGTCGTAAAACTTTTAGACGCGCCGTCACGGCCACCCTGACTATCACACGTCCTCGTGTGCTTAGTCATCCTGATAATATGGTCTCTCTGAAATACCAGAAGCAACAACATTCCAGTTGCATCAGCTCGTCCATTCCTGACATGCTACGTAAGGATCTCTCATTTAGTAGCAGCACAGGCTACACACAGCGATTACACATTGCATGGGCTGGGCGTGCTAGGCCCCACCTCCAACCACCAACTTACCATGCGGTGTGGACCGGGCGCACAAGGCCCTTTCGACCAATCACCAACTCTATGCGGCGTAGACCGGGCGTACTGGGCCCTTCCGACTAGCCACCAACTCACTATGCGGTGTGGACCGGGCGCACAAGGCCCTTTCGACCAACCACCAACTTCACTATGCGGCGTAGACCGGGCGTACTAGGCCCTTCCGACTAGCCACCAACTCACTGTGCGGTGTGGACCGGGCGCACAAGGCCCTTTCGACCAACCACCAACTTCACTATGCGGCGTAGACCGGGCGTACTAGGCCCTTCCGACTAGCCACCAACTCACTGTGCGGTGTGGACCGGGCGCACAAGGCCCTTTCGACCAACCACCAACTTCACTATGCGGCGTAGACCGGGCGTACTAGGCCCTTCCGACTAGCCACCAACCCATTGTGCGGTGTGGACCGGGCGCACAAGGCCCTTTCGACCAACCACCAAAACAACATGCGGCGTGGACCGGGCGTACTGGGCCCCCTTCGACCAGCCACCTAAACAACATGCGGCGTGGACCGGGCGTACTGGGCCCCTTCGACCAGCCACCTAAACAATATGCGGCGTGGACCGGGCGTACTGGGCCCCTTCGACCAGCCACCTAAACAACATGCGGCGTGGACCGGGCGTACTGGGCCCCTTCGACCAGCCACCTAAACAACATGCGGCGTGGACCGGGCGTACTGGGCCCCTTCGACCAGCCACCTAAACAACACGCGCCGTGGACCGGGCGTACTAGGCCCCTTCGACCACGCATAGCAAATCCTACACAAACACAAAACATTTGACTTCATGCAAACTACTCGTAACACTGGCTAAGGCGTCCCTTCGACCAGCCGTCAACTCCTATGACTCCTTGAACCGGACAACCTAGACCTTGACTAGGCATCATCTCATATGACGACACCTAATAGGAGCTGACCCGGACAACTGTAATAGGCATCCCTTCGACCAGTCGTCATCTCATATGGCAACATGGACCGGACAACCAATCAGCATCCCTCCGATCACTCACTAGTCTCACACATTTCTCAATTGATCTCATAGCCTCTCAGACTATACGATCGGTGCAATAATACGATCCGGAACATCGGCCTGCCTTAGCCTGTTCCTTAGATCATCCAATCGACGTCCGCTACACACACCATAGGACATCGACTCGCATGAGCCAGTCCCTCTAACACACACACACACCATAGGACGTCGACCCGCATGAGCCAGTCCCTCACACTTATACACACACACACCATAGGACGTCGACCCGTATGAGCCAGTCCCTCACACACACACCATACACAGTTAATCTCACACATTAGTAGCAGTGTTACCTTTAATTACGTTTCTTCACTCTTCACTCTTCACTCTTGGAGACCGAGAGGGTTCCAGAGTTGGCATTATCGTAAGTGAACTACAAATTGACAAGGTATCACTGTCATTACCAGATGATATCCGCTCCGCTCCCCAATGGAGGACCGCCGTCTTGGCCTCCTTCAAGTTATTAGTTAAGGTAGTGGCTATATTTACTAAGCCTTCATAGCCCCTGGGTACAGCACTGAGAAAATCAAGATAAACAACAAAAAAAACAAACATCACCTTGGCCAACACAGGGGTCGAACCCTGAATCACACGCTCAGCAGCCGTACCAGCGACCACCAGACCAATAGGTAATAGGTAATACGGGCTGGTATCCGCAACTCCACGACAGTGCGCGTATTTTGCGCATGGGTGGGGAAACCGGTTATTCAATCCACCCCAGCTCCCCAAAGAAGGCCAGCAGCGCCCTGACACTACCGACAACCTCCCAGATGGTACCTGGGTTACCGAAATACTTTGCCCTTTATGCGGCGACCACCGGGCAGCCCAGAAGCACTGAGCCGCTGTCTCGCCGCCCTCCATGCAGGCCCCGCACAGCGGACCGACTGTGACTCTTATGACAAAGAGGTGTTTATTAAATGACCCATGGCCAGTTATAGCAGCTGTAACTATACGCAGCTGTTGTTTAGTTAGTCGAAGAAATTGTTTCGTGACGCGGCCATCAATTGTAGGGAGTGCTTCCTTAGCCTGCCTACACTCACCTTGGTCCGACCATAGTTTGTGATGCTGGTCCCAGGTACGTTTCCTTACCAGAGTGCGCAAGTACCCGAAGGGGCGCGGCACTATGGGTTCAGGTCCCACTGGTGCCATGCTCGACCCCCTTCTGGCAAGTTCGTCGGCTGCGTCGTTGCCTAGCGAGCCGCTGTGTCCCTTGACCCATTGAATGGTTATATTATTGAGTCTACCCACCTGGTTGAGACACTGGTGGCACTCGTTTAGTAGCCCAGAGTCCACTGTGTGAGTATTTAGCGCTTGCAGAACAGCCATGCCATCTGAGAGTATGCGGATTGAGTGGTCCTTAACTTCCCTGGCCATGATGGCAGTAGCGGCCAGAGAAATGCCCATGCACTCGGCCTGGAACACCGTGTTATGGACCCCCAATGGTGTAGCTATGTGTATGTTGAAGTCCTCCGAGAAGATTCCAGCACCTGTGCGCAGCTCTGCGGGGCACAACCCCTCGCATTGACGATCTTCGTGAAGCTGGATCTTGTATTTTTTATCAAAAATAAATTGTTTGGGTACCCGGTCATTTACAGCTTTCGTAATAGGGAACTCCTTATTGAGGCCCTCAAGTAGCGCGGTGTGTGGTGAGTTAGTCTTACCCCAGAGATCTAGTGCATTAAGAAGTACCGCCGCCATCGTTGCTTCCTGCTGTATGAACAGGTGAAGAGGTGGTAAACCCAGTACCTGTGGCTTCAACTGCTGCAGTCGCAGTAGTCCTCATGCAACCCGTTGTCGCCGTGCAGGCTAGTCTTTGCATATGTTGTAGTTTATTGGAGGCTGTAACAAGTTTGGTGCGGGGCCACCAGACCACAGCCCCGCAGGTGACAATGGGGCAGACCACTGCAGTGTACAGCCACAGTACAATTTTCGGGGATAGGCCCCACTTCTTACCTATCATTTTCCTGCACCATCTTTCTACAATACGTAGCGCTTGCCGAGTGGGGTTGCAGATCGCTCCTGTCACCCTCCCCGACACAAGGATTGCGAGATCATCTGCATAACCTATTGTATAATAGTGGCTGGCGTTGAGTTTGGTGATAAGGTCGTTAATCACTAAATTCCATAGCAGGGGTGACAACACCCCGCCCTGGGCCTTTGGCTATCATGGCTAACTGCTGCTCACCCTCAAGGCGAACCACTCGTTTACTTAACATGTTTGTAATCCAGTCCGTTAGTACCTGTTTTATTCCATGTCTGGAGAGAGCGCTGCTGATGCTGGAGAAGTTGATTACCGTGTAGCAGTATCGTTTTCAGAGCGCCGTCCCTCAGCTCCCTGTTACACAGCCTTTCCATAAGAGAAAGGAGGTCAGGCTGATTGGTCAACCACCAGACCAATGAGGCAGTCAAACAATTAAGAATCACACATCAAACATACAATCATCACTATTAATTTCAACAGGAATACCCGCTGAAACACATATCTGCTTAAGATTATTGGGTAATTAATAGTGTGATCAGGCACAAAAATTAAAGATTTTAGTGACAAGTATCATACCTGGAATTAGAAACAAACTTGAACTTGCGAGTTACTCTCCTCTAAACTTGTTCCCAGTCGATGTTGACAGGATGCTTCAAGCTTGATATCCGTGATATCCCAACTTGATTCCACAATACTGATCACTCCCAATGACCCATGTGTCATTAAGTTTAGGCCTATTTTTTAGATTCTGGTTTTTGTTTGAAAAGTATTGGAATCCCCTCGTAGTCTCTTCAAAGAAACTAAAGAGTTGAGCTAAAGAGCTCAAAACATTATTTTATTTCAAATAACTCACAGACACTTTTAAATTATCAAGGTCCAAGTAGAAATGATATGTGAATTCAATTATCTTGATATAGCTTTACTTACTTTACCATTGTGAACGGACAAACATGATAAAACCCAAAATAGTTAAAATCAAGATTGATTATTCCCTCCATGACGGTCACATAGCAGGTTGAGATGCTGTTTCACTAATTCCTTAGCCGAAACCTTAACATTTCATTAAAATAATTCTGAATCTGCATGGGGTGTCCAAAACTTAGCAAGTAGAATTTCTTTAAGTAATTACTGGTCATAAAATAATTCTGAATCTGCATGGGGTGTCCAAAACTTAGCAAGTAGAATTTCTTTAAGTAATTAGGTACTGGTCATGTTAATATTTCTTTAAGTAATTACGGGTCATGTTAATACTGATTCTTAGTTTGCTTAGCAAAGAAACAGCGTATACCTTCAAGGAAGGAATTAAATAAGGCCAGTAGGGACCTACCTAATATATCAAGGCCACACAAACTTCTACTAGCAACAATAATTCCAATCAGTCAATGTGTGCTTTGGAATTTTCATAATCAAACCAAGTTTAATGAAAGATGACTTACATGCACTGCTTCAAGTGTTGTACTTACAAAGATTAAGCGTTATAAGAATGCCCATTTCCGAGGAATTCCCGTTACGTCTTTATTGGCAACTTGCACTGATCACTGATTGTTTTATGTTTAGTTATTTCACTGGTCTCCCCACTACCTTGCCCTCGTAATCCCACTTCGGATAAAGGCATTACATAGTCTTTACCAGAAGAGGTCCTAATATTGCGTGGGTATGCGGGCTTGGGGATGGTAAGTAAATGAAAGTCAATGGTATTCTCAATGTAAACGACGTTCTCCCAGGTACGTAAGCGCGTGCGCAAATCCTTCACCTCACTGCTCTGCCAGGGTAAGCACCCTCATTAGTAACATCACAATCTCAATAATCAATCCCACCGGCTTTTCTATAAATCTACCGCAATACGCTTAGCTTTCAAAACTGTTAGCGGGCGGCCGCCTTCCTAGTACCTGGGATTACGTCCAGTTGACAGCTGTCATGATCGTTCTAAAATCAACTTCGTCGTAAAACTTTTAGACGCGCCGTCAAGTCTAATAAAAGTATCCATCTACTGTTTATAGAAAACAATAATAACTCTCATTACTGTCTTATCAAAGATTTATCTCGTTTAGTTAGAAATCAGATGACCAGGCATCATGGTAAACTATATTTCTGTGAAACTTGTTTATTGTTTTTTCCAACGCTTAGTCAAATTGAATCC
The DNA here is from genome assembly GCA_905163495.3 of Cosmia trapezina. Classification (NCBI taxonomy): domain Eukaryota; kingdom Metazoa; phylum Arthropoda; class Insecta; order Lepidoptera; family Noctuidae; genus Cosmia; species Cosmia trapezina. The sequence continues at coordinate 4,332,084 of LR991050.1, forward strand.
CACTTGTGTGGGGGGATCGTCACTGTTTTACCAGAGCCAGGGTCATTTTTAAAATTTAAAAATTATGATAGGAAACAAAATATTCCGTTCGTCATATACGCCGATTTCGAAACGTTACTAGAACCCATTTCCGGCGATGATTTCAACACCGCTAATACGTCATACTCAAAACGCCACGTGCCGGCGGCGTCCGCTTACAATGTCGTGTCATCAAATAAAAATGATACCGTTGAAGGCTATAGAAGTTATCGCGGTAATGATTGTGTTTCGAAATTTATACATTTTCTTACTGAGGATGTAAAACAAATACATAGAATTATATCCAAAAGTGAACCTATGATATTCACTGAGGAAAATTCTCTTGAGTTCAAACGCGCCATTAGGTGTCATATTTGCGACAATTTACTGTTGGCCGACAAAGTAAGAGATCATTGCCATATTACAGGCCTCTATCGAGGTGCAGCACATCGACACTGTAATTTGCAACACAAAGTACCAAAATTTATTCCAATATTTTTTCACAATTTATCCGGGTACGATTGTCATTTATTTATAAAAAAGTTAGGCGAAATTCCAGGCCCAATTAAAATAATCCCCAAGACTAAAGAAAAATATGTAGCATTTACCAAATTTATTCCTATTGCTGATAACGAGTTTATTTGTATAAGATTTTTAGACTCATTCAACTTTTTAGGGACAAGTTTAGACAAGCTCGCTAAAACTTTGCAAGTGGCAGATTTTGTTAACCTTCGATTTCATTTTTCTAAAGACAGACAGTTTAATTTATTGAAAAGAAAAGGTATATATCCATATGATTACATGACCAATTGGAAATGTTACGAACAAAAATCTTTGCCGTCTAAGGGTAATTTTTATAATTCTTTGACTAACGAAGACATTAGTGATGAAGATTATAATCACGCACAGACTGTTTGGGCTGAATTCAATATTAATAACCTCGGCGAGTATACGGATCTATACTTAAAAACGGATGTGCTTTTGTTGACAGACATATTTCAAAATTTCCGGAAAACTTGTAAACAGTATTACAGTCTTGACCCAGCGTTTTACATTACTGCACCAAGTTTATCTTTCGATGCAATGTTGCTAAAAACGGGCGTTCAGTTAGAACTCGTGTCGGACTTAGCTATCATCAGATTGATACAAAGCGGTATACGCGGTGGTTTGTGCATGTGTTCCCATCGGCACGCTAGAGCCAATCACAAATACATGCCTGAATATAATCCCTCACAACCTGAGAGTTTCATAGTATATTTAGATTGTAATAATCTTTACGGTTTTAGCATGTGTCAGTATTTACCATACTCTAGTTTCAGATTTTTAAGTGATAACGAATTAGCTAATTTTAATGTTACCACTATAGAGGATAACGCAAACTGGGGCTTCATATTAAAAGTCGATCTATTGTATCCCGAGCATTTACATAATCAGCATAATGACTTACCATTTTGTCCTGAAAAATGTATACCCCCGGGAGGTAAAACAAAGAAATTAATAGCAAATTTGTATAATAAGTACAATTACGTGATTCATTACGTTCATTTAAAAAAATGTTTGGAACATGGTTTAATATTACGTAAAATTCATAGAGCTATTACTTTTAGACAGAGTCCATATTTAAAACAGTACATAGAGTTAAATACTCAATTAAGACAAAAAGCAAAAAGTTCCTTCGAACAAGACTTTTTTAAGTTACTAAACAACAGTGTTTTTGGAAAAACATTAGAAAATACGGAAAATAGAGTAACCGTTCATTTAGTTAATCAATGGTCCGATCAGTCCAATCGAACTAAGAAATTCATATCCGCTGAGAAACTTATAGCCAACCCCTATTTCCACAGTGCATCTGTTTTATCAGAAAATTTAGTTGCAATACAAATGAAACCTGATCAAATTATTTTAGACAAGCCTATATACATAGGTTTCACTGTGTTAGAACTTTCAAAAGCACACATGTATTACTTTCATTACAATATTGTAAAGCCTTTTTATAAAGACCGAGTGCAGCTATGTTACACAGATACCGATTCCTTTGTCTATAAAATATACACTAACGATTTTTACCATGATTTGAAATATAATTTTTTGCAATATTTTGACAGCAGTAACTATGAAGTCACAAATGATTTTCAAATACCGCTAAAAAATAAAAAGGTTCCCGGTCTCTTTAAAGATGAAATGGGAGGAAAATATATATCTGATTTTGTTGGTTTGAGATCGAAACTTTACTCTATAAAAACCCCTAATAATATTATTAAAAAAGCAAAAGGAGTAAAATCATGCGTGGTCAGGGATTTAAACTTATCAGACTATGAAACCATTTTATTTAATGGTGGAGTAATTCGGAGAAAAAATAATATGTTTAAATCTATAAAACACGAAATATTTACTCGGACTGTCAACAAAGTTGCTTTATCTAGAAATGATGACAAACGATCGATATCTGTGGATCAAATATCGACCCGAGCCTGGGGTCATGCATTTATTTTTAAGAATGAATTACTTTGATAATAATTTAAGTTAAGTGTTACCTTCAGCTACTTCTGTATTGGTTTAGTTTTAGGAAATAATAAATGTTAAAGTTATACGATAATGAAATAAAATGTGAATTATTATAACTATCGATTTGTTTCATTTATGAAATCCTATTTATTTTAAAATATCATTACACTCTGTTTTTAAATCGGTAAATAAAGTAAATACTGATTGCAGTTATTTCACTATGCACCTAGAGTACCATGCATCATAAGGTTGATTTTCGAATAACTAACGTTTTACGATTAAGTAACATGCTTACAAGGCGCTATTCTGCCGTGCTAACGATAAGAGCAGTAAGTATGTTTTGCATAGTTTTGAGTAATTGGCGCGCAAAGATTTTTTTGTTACAATTTTGTTATTCCGGACTTCTGTTTTTAAGTTATATTAGTTGGTTGAAACGTGTAGATTTTCAACCATTAACTTAAAAACAGAAGTCCGGAATAACAAAATTGTAACAAAAGCTTTGCGCGCCAATTACCTAAAACTATGCAAAACATACTTACTGCTCTTATCTTTAGCGCGGCAGTATTAGTCATTGTATAAGTATTACCTACGTTGCAGTTCATTGGCCTTAGCCTGGAGACACAAACGCTTAGTTGACAATATTAGTATGACATGTAATTATGTACAACAGTATTTAATTGTTTTGGCATCATTTACGAAAAATTATTCAGCGCGAACACCTGTTAAATATTTTTTTATAACTTCTATCAAAAGTCATCATGTCGGTGAGTAAAATATTTTTAATTCGATTTTTTATGATGTTTCGTAACTGACGATTGGTTTGGCAGAGGTGTATAGACTTACATTTTTCCAGAGCCTATTGTCACAAATCTAAACCAAATCTAAACTTCAGGCTGCTTTTGAGAAATTCCTCGATGGAAAACCTAATTATAAAGCGTTCAAGCGCTTTACTACGGGATAGTGGTATAAATTGTGTTTATATTTTTGTTTCAGATTTCTGAATCCGAGATTGTGTTCAGCCAGTATGCTCAGGATCCCTACGAGGGATTCTCTGAGATGTTTCGCAGCGAGCCCGAGCACAGCAAACAAGTCACGAAAGATAAAAAACCAAAACAACGATGCAGGGAAAAGTCGAAAAAGCAAAAGCCAACAAAATCCTTCGTTATGAGTCGACTACAGCGAAGAGGGATTAAATTAATAAAAATTTCAGTCGTAGATCTGTGTAACAACAATTCTCAAACCATGGACAGTGATAGTGACAGTGAGAACGTTATTATAAACGCTCAATATATAGTTCAAGATGCTATCGACAGTGTTATGGACGAAACTGAGTCTTTAGTTAAGAAAATATCAAAATCTTTAATAGATACTGACTTTTAATAACCGGGTGTGTAAAATAGTAAATGTTTTTAATTTCGTATTAGATTGTGTTATTTGAAGACGTGTGGGGTATTTGTAAAAATAAAGGTAAATTTACTTTATTATGATTTTTATTTAAAAACCTTAAAACTAGTAATCTAAGTACATTACACTCATTATTACATACATTTTATGCCCATTCTAAATACTTCCTTAAACAAAGCACGTTTTTAAGTGCACAATGCTTTAAATGTTTACTACAATTAAAATTTGATCTTCCTTCACAGTATTTTTTATGCAAAGCAGAGAAACTAAGACATTGTTCTGTACCAAGGTCTGATACTTTACAATTCACACACAGATCCTTTACCCAATTCACCTCCTCCAAACCATTTACAATGATTTCCTTATTTTCTAGATATGGAACGATTATGCGTTGAAATTCTCTATAGTCAATATATCCTTCATTCCAATAAATACCTCTATTTCTTTCCAACCATTTAACTTGTCTCTTTTCGTCACTTGTTAAGTATTTAAACAAGTATGGTGGTTTTATTAAAAATGTTTGCGTATAATTATATAGATCGGACTAACTTACCTAGTGACGTCCGATCCTTAATTATGTGAAGTGATCTCGTCCTCATTGTACACATGTAGTTTGTACTTCTTATACCCGCTAATCACATTATTTAAAGATGAAAACCTTCATCATAAAAAAAAATATTAAAAAATAAAAATATTTTATCTGTGGTCCGCCCGTTGGCGCGTGCTGTCCTGGCATCTGTCAATCATTCTTTCAAAGCATAAGAACGGGACTTCACGATGACCGATACGGGCATCGTATAGTCCCGGCATAGTGCATACAGCACAACACAACTTTTAGAGGGGGTTTAGATAAGGCAACCATTACACATAAGTAGGTTGATTATCTGGGAAGGGCTGGGATACAATGAGGACGAGATCACTTCACATAATTAAGGATCGGACGTCACTAGGTAAGTTAGTCCGATCTATATAATTATGCTTCGTGATCTCGTCCTCATTGTACACATGTAGATGTTCAAAGAACAAAGTTGTGTTGGTAAAAAATTGGTTCAGCATATTGTTTAATAATAGAACATTGTAACTTAACATGTTATTCTAAGTTTGTTACTTACTTATTCATTATAAAGCTTAGCTTCGATAATTTTATGTATTTTATCTATGGGCCTAGTTGCCTGATGATAAAATAGTTATTATTATTTTATTATTATTAATAATAAATAATAAAAATATTTAATTTTTAAGAGATTATTATCTCTTACAGTTAGGTTCCATAGAAACATGTTCTCCTATCAAAAATGAATTTTTATAATTTTCCCCAAAATTAAATGGCACTTGGAGATTAAAAATACAATAAGTATGTTCCCACATACCATTTTAAACTGGTAGATTTAAGGACAGTATAGTCTTTGCCGACAAAAATGGATATAATAAATGCATACTATTTATTACCCATAGGAAAATATCTTAGAGGTATCTCCAGTATATATTTGTATTTACAAATCATGGAGCCCGGTGGCTGTCAACTGAAGTTATTAGTGTCACTTTCTGTCACATATATCTTGACAATATTCTGTGTCTTGCCTATTCAAATATGTAAAATGTTAGAAGGTGTTTACTACTCAAACTGCGTCAAAAAATCTAAGATTTATTATTAATACTGAAAAGAGTGTCCTAGAACCCAGACAGTGCTGCCAGTATCTAGGATTTTTGTTAGATTCAGTCCAGTTTGCCATTTTACTTCCTCAGAAAAAGATTTTATAGTTTATTCCTTATTCCATAAAAATGAGATGCAATTAATAGATTTTGCGTAATTATTAGGTATTCTTGTTGCTGCATGCCCAACTGTAAAATATGGTGGCCTTAAAAACAACAATGAGAATAACAAGGCCAGAACTAGATTCAAATTAAAATTCAAAATCATTTAGGTATTTGCAAGTTCAACAAAACTAGAATCAAATTCAAAATCATCTATTTGCAAAGGTTGTTTCACATTTCAACAAATCACAATAGGATTAAACAATTTGACTTTGTCCTAGAAATATTCTCTGATGCGTTTGAAACGGGCTGGGGACTGGTATGTTATGATATCAAAAGCCATGGGCACTGGACTGCTAATGATAAAGTTCCATATAAATTACCTTGAACAGTGTTCAACCGTTTGTAGGGCTCAAAACATTTGCAAGCAAACTCACATAGGTACTGTGAGGAATTACTTAGAATAGATATCACAATGTCATAGCTCCGCCTATATCATCATAAGATGTGTGGTACTTGTTTTACTTATCTAAATAGCTTAATTAGCCTATAATTGTAGCAATGGTGCCAGGAAAGACAAAATAAATGGGTTTATGCATCTTACATTCCATATATTAGGTAGAGTGGGCTGCATCAATTGGGTACCCCTCAAAAGACATGTGGGTTCAAATCCGTGATAGGCCGAAGTTGGTTTTTGTATTTTCAAAAACATTTTATTACAAATTAATGTATTGTTTTTGTGAATAAATAGTTTATGCTAGTATTTATTTTTAACTAAATCTGTTTTTATTATTGTCTTATTCAATAAAACGTTAATACTTCTAATATTTGACATTTACGACAGGGTTGACATTTACGAAGAGTTATTCAACGTCTAAATAGATCAGAGGTTTCAAGACCGCTCGCCGTGCATAAGATTGGAGGTTCAAATCTTAGGCACGAATTGTGTTTTTTATCATACATTATGTATTTTTTTTACTATAAAGTCTTTTGTATTTTAAGTACCCATTTGTTTTTTTTAAATTTAATTTTAAAACAGGAAAAATAAAAACACTTAACTCTTTAAACGTCGATTGACACCCAGGTGTGCAGATAACAATAAAAAATCTATTGTGTCTGCTAATTGGCGTGCAACGGGTTAACAATCATTTAATAATATTTAATATTTATTTATTTATTTATTTATTTTAAATAGAACGGTCGAAACCAATTACACTATTTAAACATATTACATATATATAATTTATTTAACACAGTCATGCATTTGTTAGATTTGATATAATAAAATATAACTGTATATATAGATACTACACAAATATCAAACCTTGAATGTCAGGATGGTTATTAATTATCATAAAGAAAACCACAGAAAGACAAGACTAGGTAGGTATTTATTATTTCAATTAATCTTGTCAATAATTATTCATCTTTAACGAGAAAGCTATTGTCCGTTCGCAAAACTAGGTCTTCGTGGAGAAGAACGAACAAGAAACTCCACGGAAAGTGTTTAAGTATTTTATCAACACATTTCTTATTTCTTATATTTCTATAAATTATAGTTATCTCAAACAGATAATATTCTACCTCTTGGACAATGGTCCAAGAGAACTCAGAATAATAGCAACATAATAACAATAGCTACTAAAATAACATGGTTCAATTAGACATAGTAACAATATTTAAGGTATAATATCAAATTACTATAGTTACGTGACACCTGGTAGGTAGGTCTATTTCACATCACAACGGCACTAGCACTAACCACTTGAACGTCCACCGAGCAATTGCCCCGAGAATGTCATTACAGTCCTTTTTATATATCCTACTACCCACTCTTTCCATCAAACAACTATTACCAACTACTACTATTACTATTGTACCAATCGTTTAAAACAACCTATTATATTAAAATAACAATAAAAATTCTAAAATATAGTCCAAGTACTATTAAATATTACATAATTATTCACAGTAATAACATCTATACGATTTTTACAAATTAAGAGTGGTATATTTTATAAACAAAATAACTAGTCAAATTAGATACTTCTACATTAGTTCCAAGCTTCGTAAATGTGACAGATGTCATTATCTAACAAACAGTAATAAAATAATACCAAAATGAAATATCTAAAGGTGGTTTTACAATGATTTTATGGTTTCTGGAATCAAGGTAATCTCAATTTTACTTAATAATTAAAAATATAGTGCTAAACATTATAAAAAACAATGATCAAATATAACACGGCCATTCTGATATGTACTTCGTTCTCGAAGTACAAAAACATTTTTTTTTTTTATTATTTTGAAATTTAAGTTTAGAAGTACATTTCTCGGAGGAGCTCGTGGCTAAGTAATAACAGCCGCACGGGTCGATCCATGAGGTTAAGCTACGCTTGCCGGGGTTGGTCAGTGGATGGGTGACCATCTTTACATACCGAGACTCATCCGTGCCTCGGAAAGCACGTTAAGCCGTTGGTCCCGGCTGTCATTCGTGGATCTTTGACAGTCGTTACGGGTCGTCAGAAGCCCGAAAGTCTGACAACCAGTCTTACCAAGGGGTATCGTATTACCCAGTTACTGGGTTGTGGAGGTCAGACAGGCAGTCGCTCCATGTAAAATACTGGTATTCAGCTGCATCCGGTTAGACTGGAAGCCGACCCCAACTTAGTTGGGAAAAGGCTAGGCAGATTGAAGTACATTTCTGGCAATCGATTAATTTGGTTTAATTTTTTTTTGTTTTTTATTATTGGCACAGCCACAGGCACAGCCACCAGGCACAGCCACAGGCACAGCCATAGTCACAGTCACAGCCACAGGCACAGCCACCCAGCACAGCCACAGGCACAGTCACAGCCACAGGCACAGCCACCCGGCACAGCCACAGGCACAGTCACAGCCACAGGCACAGCCACCCGGCACAGCCACAGGCACAGTCACAGCCACAGGCACAGCCACCCGGCACAGCCACAGGCACAGTCACAGCCACAGGCACAGCCACCCGGCACAGCCACAGGCACAGTCACAGCCACAGGCACAGCCACCGAGCAATTGCCCCGAGAATGTCATTACAGTCCTTTTTATATATCCTACTACCCACTCTTTCCATCAAACAACTAACAGTATTGTACCAATCGTTTAAAACAACCTATTATATTAAAATAACAATAAAAATTCTAAAATATAGTCCAAGTACTATTAAATATTACATAATTATTCACAGTAATAACATCTATACGATTTTTACAAATTAAGAGTGGTATATTTTATAAACAAAATAACTAGTCAAATTAGATACTTCTACATTAGTTCCAAGCTTCGTAAATGTGACAGATGTCATTATCTAACAAACAGTAATAAAATAATACCAAAATGAAATATCTAAAGGTGGTTTTACAATGATTTTATGGTTTCTGGAATCAAGGTAATCTCAATTTTACTTAATAATTAAAAATATAGTGCTAAACATTATAAAAAACAATGATCAAATATAACACATTCATCTCACAAAAATTTAAACATTCTGACAGTATCATCTTCCATTCAGTCACAAACACATCAAGATCTGTGTTTGAGTTCAGGAGAGCGTTAATAGCAGCTAATGTCCTAGGAATAGGTGACTTGGAGCGCGCAACAGTACGGCAAGTTGGAACAGCCAGTAAGCGGTGTTTTCTGCTACGACAATAATTGTCTGGGACAAACAGATTACAGATTTCATTATGGAGATCAGGCACATCAATAATACCCCTAAGAATTTTAAATATTACAGTCATCTGATCGCGCGACCGTCTTACTTCAAGAGAATTGAAACTTAAGCAACCCAACAGGAATTTAGTAGGATACAAGAGAGGATAATACCCGTACAAGTGCTTGTAAAGGTATCTAAGGAATGCTTTTTGAACTTTTTCTAAAGCTAACGCATACTGCTTCTCAAAAGGATTCCATACGCACGCACTAGACTCAAGCTTGCTACGGACCAATGCCTCGTAAACAAGTTTGATAACGTGAGGGTTGTGGAAATCGCGACAGTTCCTTAAAACAAAGCCAAGGCGCCTGAAAGACTCCTTAGCAGTGGATGTGATGTGGTCGTGAAAAGTGAGCTTACGGTCGAATATGACTCCCAGGTCTTTCATGGAATCAGTTCTAGTAATTGTATCTCCATTCAGTTTGTATAGAAAGTTGACTGGACGTTGCATTCGACCGAAAGTCATCACGTAACATTTAGATTTATTAAATTCCATTTTATTTTCTAAACTCCACTTATATACTGAATCAATGTCTGATTGCAGAGCTTGGCAATCGAGCTCAGATTTTATTTCATAAAATAGTTTCAAGTCATCAGCATATAAGAGGCATCTGGCATTCGCAACTACATCAGGAAGGTCATTAATCACCAAAATGAAAAGAAGAGGGCCGACTACCGAACCTTGACTCACACCCGAGCGAGTGTGGTATGGGAGTGACTCGTACAAACCTAATCTGACAAATTGTTGTCGGTCCCGCAAATAATCTGCAAGAAGTCGTAAAAGCCCTGGAGCAACACCTATTGCACAGAGCTTTGACAGCAAGACGTCATTGTTGACTCTGTCGAACGCCTTTTGGAAATCAAAGTAAAGAACATCTACCTGGCGTCTGCGATCAAGACTAGTAGAGACATAGTTAACTAGTGTAAGTAAGTTGGTATTGACGGATCTTTTTTCGCGGAAGCCATGCTGCTCATTGCACAGGTACCGCTCCAGTTGCTTGTAAATTCCTTGATGTAGGACATTCTCGAAAACTTTCGCGGGAGAAGATAGTATCGCTATTGGACGATATTCATCGACTGAAGATTTATTTGAAGATTTCGGTATGGGAGTCACACGTGATATCTTCCATTGTGGTGGATAGACTCCAGATTTTAGTGCTAAATTAAAAATGTGGTTAAGGGGCCGAATGAGAAATTCCTTTCCCTCTTTTAAGAACCACGGAGGAACATTATCAGGACCAATAGAACTATTGAGTTTTATTTTATTAATTCCGGTGCTTATGTCACTTTCAACGAAGTTTAGTATATTAATGTAATTACTAATATTGCAGTTGCTCAGATTGGCTATATTCTCGAGGTCTAACTTTGGTGCTTCAGTTTGGAAGACGCTCGCAAAATATTCTGCGAACGCTTCAGCAGCTGCTACACCACTGTGAATTTTACCTTTGTGGGTTACGTTAGGCTCCTTTAACCTTTAACCCGCCTTTTGATCTAAGGTTAGAAATATGCTGCCAAAATTCTTTGGGATTTTTCTTAATGTTCCCTTCGATGCGCCTAATGTAAGTATCATAAGCAGTCGATATACGAGACTTTAGGCTAGATCTATAGTCAGAGAATTGCTTATACAATAGTTCACATTTACTCTTTTTCCAGGCGGAATGTAATTTAACTTTTTTGTGGATATCCAGAATAATATCCGACGTAAACCAGGTAGGATATCTTCTAGTTACCTTTCTGCTTCGGCGTTTTTTAGGGATACAAGTGTCAAATAAACTGTAAATAATATCATAGAAAGCCTGAGTGCTAGTGCGTACGTCATTGGATGATATAACTGCATCCCAAGATACCTCGGAAAGAAGTTCGTAAAGCAGATTGCGATTACATAATTTGAAATTCCAGTCCCTACTACGGTTGACATTACTGGGTTCAATTCTTTCACTTTCATCAGATGACTGTAACTTTACCTGGATGTCCAACGGCGTCCAATATTGATATTATGTAACAAAACTACAATACTACGATTTATATTTTACAATAATTTGATTTGATAATTTACAGTTACCTTAGACATATTTTGCCAACTGAGACAAACGGGTTCCTAGACAAACCCGTCGCGGGCTTGGACATGCCGATGACACATGATTTTCTTCTCCACAGTTATAGCATCGCGTCGTATTTGACGTCCTTGAATGTGATTTCCCTTGCTGTTTCGAATTCGCACTCACACTGTCCTTCTTCATGTTTTCTTTCAAGCTGTCATAAATTTTTAGTTTTTCTTTTAGATCCGGATACGTTTTGACACCGTATAGCATCATTTTATTTACTTCCAAGTCGATGATTCCGTCTATAATATATTTTATGGCAACGTAGTCGGGCATTTTACCCCTTTTTCCCATTTCCTTCATTATTAGTAGGTAATCTAAACTGCTTTCCGTCTTCTTCTTTTTCCTTGAACTCATCATCTCGTGAATGGTCTTAGAATCAGTGGTGTCTGCAAATTCCTTCAATAAGTCTTCCTTCAGATAATCCCACGTTTTATGTGGCCGCTCCGACTTAAGCCATAGCTCCGCGGTGCCGACCAAGGCGCGTCGGGCAACGAGAAGCTGTTGGACGGGGGTCCACTCAAAAATTACGGCGTAATCTTCTACATCTTGAACCCATCGCGAAGCTGGATAGGCTTTATCTTGCCCGTTAAATTTTGGTATTAGCTCCGAACTCATTTGCAGTGTCGAGGACGGATGATGGTCTTGACCTTGACTGACCTTCGTGGCGGCAGCGGCAGCGTCGTCTGGTGTTCTCGTCATGTTGGTTTAAATTTCTTCCTGGTATCGTCGTCGTAGTGTACGTCGTCGTCGTCTTTCGTCGTTCGTCTTCAATCGTCTTCAATTGCAGGAAAAAAAAGATCACCGGTACGGGCACGCGGTCGCGTCGTCGTCGTCGTCGCCGTCGTTGTGTACTTTGATTTTTACTCGATCCCGGACGAGCCCCCAATTTGTGGGATCGAGGGCGAAGTAAACAGCCAATTTTTAGTATGACTGGTTTATTTTAACCAAAGTACACTTTTAAAATCTTAACTTAAAAACGCACCGCACACACCGCGGTGGCCTGTTTCCAGGCTTGCGGAAATATGTTATTGCTCAAGGCACCATTGAAGATGGTGGCCATTAGCATAATTAAGTGGGCAGGGAACAGTTGGACCACCCTATTGGTGATTCCGTCTGAGCCAAGGGCTTTGCGGGGTCTCAGACCCTTGATTATCTCATGCACCTCGTCCGGAGTGACGGGGGGCAGGGGACAATCAGGGTCTTCGACGGGAGGAAGGGAGGCTCTACGTTCGACTTCCGCGTCGACCTCAGAGAGGTGAGCTTGGTCAACCGGTAGAGAGCTGGGTGTGCATTGCGCCTCGAGGCTGGCGGCAAGGCATTCCGCCTTGTCGACATCATCGAGGGCAATGGTTTTGTCAGGGCGGACTAAGGGTGGCATAGAAGCTATCCCCGGGGATCTAAGTCTCCTCTGGAGTTCCCAGAAGGCAAGGTGGTTTGGCTCTAGTTCGCTCAGCATCTTATCCCAGCCGGCGTTACGCAGTTCCTCCATACGTGTCCTTACGTACTTGTACGTGTTCTGTGAGTGACTCGATCGCGGCCGTCGTGTCAGCGATAGAGTCAAATTGGTCGGGTATAGCGTCTAAGTGAGGGGAAGAGGAGGATTTCAGGCAATCGCTTACTTTCGTCCAATCCGTCACTTTTTGGGTGCGAGGTGGTTCTGAGGGGTCACGGAGACCTAAACGGGGGACTAGACTTACGACAACCGGTCGATGGTCAGAGTCCAGTTCATGTATCGCTTCTATAGAGTCCAACCGAAGGTTGATATTCTTTAGAAGCGCTACATCAAGCACGTCAGGGGTATGGTTATGGTCGTGGGGAAAGTGTGTGGGAGTCCTTGGAGCGATGACGTCAAAGTTTAAAATAGAACAGAGGTCGAACAGATGTCTACCTCTGGTAGTGGTCAAGGAGCTATTCCAGGCGGTATGCTTGGCGTTGAGATCGCCCGCTATAATGACGGAGTCACTCAAGCCGCATAAGATATTGAAATCGTCAGATAAATTCTGGTAATTCTCTGGGGCGGAACGGGGTGGAATATAAGCCGATACTAAAGTGATCGGCTGGTGGCCTGTCATGCCAAGGCGGCAGACAGACACTTCCAAACGTGAGAGAGGAGGAGGGTCAATGGGGATGCAGTAAAGGGTGGATTTATAGTAGATTAGGGTACCACCCGCGTGGCATCGCGTCCTATCATTGCGCACTATACGGTAGATGGCAATTGATGGGTTACGGTGGTTGGGTTTTAGAAAGGTTTCCTGTACAAGGAGGATATCTAACTGGTGGTCGCGGAGGAAAGTGCAGATTTCGTCGCGTTGGTTTTTAATACCATTGGCATTGAAAAAACCTAGTTTAAGGGATCGGAGTTTGGTTCTCGCAATAATTTGTCTATCCATTATTGGTTAGATTTATTGGAGAAGGAGACCAGGGCTTGCGTGATCTCCGGGTATGCGTTATAAATGTCGTGAATTTTGCGCAAGTCGCCAGCGCTTCTGGCGACGACCAGCTCGTTAGCCATTTGCATCGCACGGGGCGACATAAATGTTAGGAACGTACCGGTAATTATATTGAACGGCTCAATAGGGTTGGTACCGGCCCCAATAGTGGTAGGGTTGGCGGTAGCGGTAATGTTAGCGGTAGTGGCGGCGGCGCTTTTTGGCGCGGCCGCGAGTTTGGTGGGTTGGGTAAGGGGTGGCTTTGGGATGCTATGATCCACGAGAGCCGGCATAGGTAAAAGAGGTGGTTGCGAGGACCTCAACGCAGGAAAAGCCTGCTGGTGGAGGCCTGCGAACCAAGGGTTGGGTCTCTGGGGACTAAGCCGTGGGGGCATGTCGGGTACCTTGAAGGAGTAAGGGCATTCTCTTTGCTGGCGAACGTCCGAACGTTTGTTCAGCTTAGAGGAAGTATTTTTAGGGGCTTTGAAGCAGCCACGGTAATTAGCTGGGTGCCCAGCTTCACCACAGAGCACACAGTTAGGAAGTTCGGTGCACAAGGTGCGATCTTTCGGCCGAGAGCACTCAGAAGTGCCATGGTCACCCAGGCACTTGACGCATCTGGGTCTCGCATGGCAGTTCTTTTGAGAATGCCCGTAAAGCTGGCAGCGGTGGCACTGGCCAACGAGGCCATTTTTACGGGGCTTCTCTATCTCAAAGCCTACCAAGTTGCAGATCGATTTTATTTTGAAAATCGGATGGTACCCCTCAGAGGGGGGGCAGACTACGAGGACCATATCGTAAGCTTCCCCTCCCCTGGAGCGGTGCATCCGATGAACCTCATCTACAGGAATCTGTTGCGACGCAAGGTCGGCTTAGATTTCCTGAGTCGGAATTTCTTTCGGGATCCTGCGGATCACCACGCGAGTCTGGCGATCCTCAAGTAAAGAGTATGTGTGGAAAGACACAACTCTCGACTTTAAAAGTTTGGTAACTTCCCTATAGTCTTTCGACGTCGGTACTAATACTTTAATACCCTGTTGGGTAGAGCGGGCGCTGCACAGTATTGCTTTTGCCTCGAAAAGCGGACATCCACTTTTTATTAACTTATCCGATAGAACAGGTTATTTTAAAAGTAAGAGTAAAATACCCGTGTGCCAATTTTACACCAAACACGAGTAAAAATTTTTTTAATTTTTTTTCAACTTTTCTAAATTAATTAATTACAAAAAAAATACGCATTATTTTACCCTTTTCTTTATTATGTGTAACAAAACTATATTAAAGATATTTGAAAAAAATATAAAAGAGTACTAACTAGTACAGATGTAAAGAAATATGCTTTTTTTGTGTTTTTAGATTTAGATTTTTCATTGTTGTATCTTTGCTTAGTTGGATTCAATATTTATTGTAAATCATATTTAGACCCCAACCAATCACAATAAAAAAAAACACATCCAAATCTCGCGGTATCTAGGAGTTATTCACTTCTAAAGTTTTTTCTGATAATTTTGATTTTAGGGTCATCACTTCACAAAAAAATATATTTTTGGTTTGTAAGTTTATATTTTATGTTGGATTTTATTTTATCATCACACTAATATTATAAAGGCGAAAGTTTGTGAGTGTGTGTGTGTGTGTGTATGTTTGTTACTTCTTCACGCTCAAACGGCTTACCCGATTTGGATGAAATTTGGTATGTAGACAGCTTATACCCTGGATTAACACATAGGCTACTTTTTATCCCGAAAAAATGTAGTGCTCCCGTGGGAAGAGCAAGGAATTCAAATACATATTATGCTACTCTTTCAAACTCAAACGGCTCGACCGATTTCGATGAAATTGGGTGTAAAAGTAGCTGACACTTTGGATTAACACATATACTACTTTATATCCCCAAAAATGTAGTGTTCCAGTGGGATGAGCAAGGAATTCAAATATATTTGCTACTCTTTCAAACTCAAACGGCTCAACCGATTGTGATGAAATTTGGCATCGAAGTAGCTGACACCCTGGATTAACACATAGTCCACTTTATACCCCGAAAAATGTAGTGTTCCCGAGGGATGAGTAAGGAATTCAAATATATTTGCTACTCTTTCAAACTCAAACGGCTCAACCGATTTTGATGAAATTTGGTAAAGGAGTAGCTAACACCCTGGATTAATAAATAGGCTACTTTATATCCCAAAAAAATATAGTGTACCCGTGGGATGAGCAAGGAATCACACTAATATTATAAAGGCGAAAGTTTGTGAGTGTGTGTGTGTGTGTGTGTATGTTTGTTACTTCTTCACGCTCAAACGGCTTACCCGATTTGGATGAAATTTGGTATGTAGACAGCTTATACCCTGGATTAACACATAGGCTACTTTTTATCCCGAAAAAATGTAGTGCTCCCGTGGGAAGAGCAAGGAATTCAAATACATATTATGCTACTCTTTCAAACTCAAATGGCTCGACCGATTTCGACGAAATTGGGTGTAAAAGTAGTTGACACTTTAGATTAACACATATACTACTTTATATCCCGAAAAAATGTAGTGTTCCCGTGGGATGAGCAAGGAATTCAAATATATTTGCTTCTCTTTCAAACACAAACGGCTCGACCGACTTTGATGAAATTTGGTGAGAGAGTAGCTAACACCCTGGATTAACACATGTGGTACTTTATATCCCGAAAAAATATAGTGTTCCCGTGGGATGAGCAAGGAATTCAAATATATTTGCTACTCTTTCAAACTCTAACGGCACAACCGATTTTGATGAAATTTAGTAACGAAGTAGCTGACACCCTAGATTAATACATAGGCTACTTTATATCCCGAAAAATATTATAGTGTTCCCGTGGGATGAGCACGGAATTCACATATATTTTTAGCTACTCTTTCGAACTCAAACAGCTCAACCGATTTTAATGAAATTTGGTAAAAGAGTAGCTGACACCCTGGATTAATACAGAGGCCACTTTATATCCCGAAAAGTTATGAAATTTAGCGTGGTAGTAGCTGACTCCTTGGATAACACATAAGTCACTTTATACTCTGAAAAATGTAGTGTTCCCGAGGGATGAGCAAGGAATTCAAATACATATTATGCTACTCTTTCAAACTCAAACGGCTCAACCGATTTTGATGAAATTTGGTAAAGGAGTAGCTAATACCCTGGAATAATAGATAGGCTACTTTATATCCCAAAAAAATATAGTGTCCCCGTGGGATGAGCAAGGAATTAAAATATATTTGCTACTCTTTCAAACTCAAACGGCTCAACCGATTGTTATGAAATTTAGCGTGGTAGTATCTGACTCCTTGGATTAACACATAAGTCACTTTATACTCTGAAAAATGTTGTGTTCCCGAGGGATGAGCAAGGAATTCACATATATTTTTAGCTACTCTTTCGAACTCAAACAGCTCAACCGATTTTAATGAAATTTGGTATAAGAGTAGCTGACACCCTGGATTAATACAGAGGCCACTTTATATCCCGAAAAAATATAGTGGTCCCGTGGGATGAGCAAGGAATTCCAATATATTTGCTACTCTTTCAAACTCAAACGGCTCTACCGATTTTGATGAAATTTGGTGTGGAAGTAGCTGACACCCTGGATTAATACATGGTTTACTTTATATCCCCAAAAATGTAGTGTTCCAGTGGGATGAGCAAGGAATTCAAATATATTTGCTACTCTTTCAAACTCAAACGGCTCAACCGATTGTGATGAAATTTGGCATCGTAGTAGCTGACACCCTGGATTAACACATAGTCCACTTTATACCCCGAAAAATGTAGTGTTCCCGAGGGATGAGTAAGGAATTCAAATATATTTGCTACTCTTTCAAACTCAAACGGCTCAACCGATTTTGATGAAATTTGGTAAAGGAGTAGCTAACACCCTGGATTAATAGATAGGCTACTTTATATCCCAAAAAAAATATAGTGTACCCGTGGGATTCGGCGGCGGCGATCTCTCGCGTCCGAGCCTGGTCCAGGCCATGGTGCGGAGCGAGAGTGCATGGGAGGCCGTCACCTCCTTCTGCGAAGCAGTGATGCTCGCGAAGGAGGAGGCGGAACGCGTGAGGGAAAGGCAGCCTCACGCCCTCAGTCGCCGCAGGAGACGCCCTGGGCGGCGGGAATCGCGGGGCGATTTCCGGCCACCGTAGGCGCGGGCCTGCGGACGGTGAGCAGCGGGTAGCTCGCCGTCCGGTAAGGACCAGGCCCGAGTCGACGGCGCGTCGTGTTCCACGCGCGCCTCAAAGAGATGTCAGCAAGTGACGGGGCCCAATAGGGCCGACGCCGCTGGGGTCGCGGGTTGTCTGAAAGGGTTACCGCGGCCCTGGCATAGGCAACTGAAGGAACACGGGTGGGTTTTAGTCAGTAAAAGTCTGACACGCCCTCCCGCTCCACCCAGAGCGGGAGAAGTTATTTGATGATTTCCCACCCTCAAAAAAAAAAAAAAAAAAAAAAAAAAAAAAAAAAAAAAAAAAAAAACCCGTGGGATGAGCAAGGAATTAAAATATATTTATGAATGTTATGAAATTTAGCGTGGTAGTAGCTGACTCCTTGGATTAACACATAAGTCACTTTATACTCTGAAAAATTTAGTGTTCCCGAGGGATGAGCAAGGAATTCAAATACATATTATGCTACTCTTTCAAACTCAAACGGCTTGACCGATTTTTGTGCGAAATTTGTTGTGAACGTAGCTGACACTTTGGATTAACACATAATATATACTACTTTATATCCCGAAAAAATTTAGTGTTCCAGTGGGATGAGCAAGGAATTCAAATATATTTGCTTCTCTTTCAAACTCAAACGGCTCTACCGACTTTGATGAAATTTGGTGAGAGAGGAGCTGACACCCTGGATTAACACATATGGTACTTTATATCCCGAAAAAATATAGTGTTCCCGTGGGATGAGCAAGGAATTCAAATATATTTGCTACTCTTTCAAACTCAAAAGGCTCGACCAATTGTGATGAAATTTGGCGTGGTAGTAGCTGACTCCTTGGATTAACACATAAGTCACTTTATAGTCTGAAAAATGTAGTGTTCCCGAGGGATGATCAAGGAATTCAAATATATTTGCTACTCTTTCAAACTCAAACGGAAGGACCGATTTTGATGAAATTTGATGTGGAAGTAGCTGACATCCTGGATTAACACATAGGCTACTTTATATACCGAAAAAGTGTAGTATTCCAGTGAGATGAACAATTTTTTTGTGAATACTTTTTTCACCGATTAAATAATACACGTTTTAGTGTATCTCATAAACCGCGGGTGACATGACCCGCGTATACGTGGATAAAAAGTAGCCTATGTGTTAATCCAGGGTATAAGCTATCTACATACGAAATTTCATCCAAATCGGTCCAGCCGTTTGAGCGTGAAGAAGTAACAAACATACACACACACACACACACTCACAAACTTTCACCTTTATAATATTAGTGTGAAATAAATAATTTATAGATGTGGACAGGGGGTCGTGCTGGAAAAAGCAATTATAAGAAAATATCTAAAAAAGACAAAACACCCTTATCCAAAAACTATTAGAAAATAATTGATGTGCGGCAAGTAACATATGTACCGCTTTGGTTTCTCATACAACTTGCTAAATTTGAAAAATAAACCAATTTTAGTTTATTCAGCACGGCCCTATATAGTTGTTGTTGTTAAACGCAGTGGCATCTATGCCACGGTACGGGTCTACGGTATGGAACTGGAACATGTCTAATAATAATAATCTAATCAAACTATAAGTAATACTGTATATGTAATAAATATTAAATTAAAACCCATAAATTAAAAAAAAAAAAAATTCTAACAAAATAAATTCAGTAAAAGAAATCACTCTATCTAGACAACCGAGCTGCGGTGCGAGCTACCTGCGGTGCACCATAGTGCCCAATCCATTGTCCACCGAAAATGGTTTTTTTTGTTTGCACACATGTTCAAGGATTCAAGTTCATTCACTCATTGACCTAGTGGTCCAATTCTACAGTGTTTAAATTTACTCAAAATGAAAACTCTCCTTTTTGACCTAATTACTGCACCATCATCAAACGGAATATTATACCTACATTACCATCGTACTAGAGGAGCTCGTGGCTAAGTAATAACAGCCGTACGGGTCAATCCATCGGGTTAAGCTACGATTGCCGAGGTTGGTCCGCGTATGGGTGACCATCTTTACATACCGAGACTCCTCCGTGCATCGGAAAGCACGTTAAGCCGTTGGTACCGGCTGTCATTCGTGGATCTTTGACAGTCGTTAAGGGTCGTCAGTAGCCCGAAAGTCTGACAATCAGTCTTACCAAGGGGTATCGTATTACCCAGTAATTGGATTGTGGAGGTCAGATAGATAGATCTGTTCAGCTTATAATTAAATCAACATTCTCGTCTGCAAAATGCGCTGATTAGTTTTTTCTAATTATCTTTCATTTTCTTCATTCGGATCATCAAAATGATCTGTTTTTATCTCTTAATAAACGGTTCGTTTCATATTAACAATGCATCGGATGTATGTAATAATTAGACTATTTTAATGCTAAGAGCCCATGAAAGCAAATACTATAAAAAAAATGCAAAACAATGCACATTATCAACAATGAAACGAACAGGAACAGAAAGCATAATATTGATTACACACTGGAGTCGTCATGTGGTCTCATTTCCGATAGCAAAGAAGTTGCTCAAGAATTTGTAAATTTTTTTACCAGTATCCCACTTAAAACTACTGAGGTCTTAAACTCCTCGCCCTCGCTCTCTTTTGATTTAGTAAGGGCGAACGTTTCGGCCTGCCCGATTGAATTTAACTTTAAGCATATTAACCCCATAACAGTAATAAAAGCTTTTAAGCAAATTAAGATCAAACTGACCGAAGATCTTTGGGGAATGTCCATTAAAGTCTGTACCTCCATAATTGAGACTATAGCGCCTTACTTAGCCTTAATATTTAATTTTTGTGTAGATCAAGGAGTTTTCCCGGATTTAATGAAATACAGTAAGGTAATTCCACTTTTTAAAGCCGGAGACAGTAAAGACAAAAATAATTATAGACCAGTATCCGTGTTGCCGGTTTTCAGCAAGGTGTTTGAAAAGGTAATGCTTAATCAAATGCTCAATCACTTTAACACGAATAAAATACTTCACGATCAACAGTTTGGTTTCACCAAAGGACGTTGTACGACCGACGCCGGTGTAACCTTATTAAAACACATTTTTAACGCGTGGGAAGAGGCCCAAGACGCCATAGGCATTTTTTGTGACCTCTCCAAGGCATTTGATTGCGTCGATCATGAAACCTTACTCTTGAAACTTGAGCATTACGGACTTGGAAAACTTGCCCTCAGTTCAAAATCTTATTTAAATGATAGACAACAGCAAGTTCAAATAAATGGTGTCAATTCACTCTGTTTAAAAGTTGAAATGGGTGTTCCACAAGGCTCGATATTGGGTCCTTTCCTCTTTTTAGTGTATATTAATGATTTACTCCATTTATTAAAAAATCAACCACAAATGGTGCTATTTGCTGATGATACTTCATTAATTTTTAAGGTAGATAGACGTGCTACAAATTTTGACGACGTTAATAATGCCCTACTGCAGATCCAAAATTGGTTCACTGCTAATAATTTAGTATTAAATGGGAAAAAAACTAAGTGCATCAGATTTTCTTTACCAAATGTCAAAAGTAGTGATTGTGAGATAGTATTGAATCAAGAGAAACTAGAATTCGTCGATAAAACCGTTTTCCTGGGGATTACGCTCGACTCAAGGCTACAATGGGGTCCTCATTTAATATCACTTGCAGGACGGCTAAGTTCAGCAGCTTATGCTGTCAGAAAAATCCGTCAATTTACTGATGTAGATACCGCGAGGCTAGTCTATTTTAGTTACTTTCATAGTATCATGTCTTACGGTATTTTACTTTGGGGACGGGCTGCAGATATCGAGTCCATTTTTATTCTGCAGAAACGAGCCATCAGAGCCATATATAATCTTCGCAGGCGCGATTCTCTAAGGGAACTGTTTAAGGATATTAACATCATGACGGTACCTTGTCAATATATCTACGAAAACATCATGTACGTAAGAAAAAATTTACATCTTTTTAATAAAAGAGGTGAAAGGCATAATTATAATACTAGAAATAAGGACCTATTAGCTCAACCAGGTTTCAGGCTGGCTAAAGTAGACTCATCGTTCATGGGGTACTGTTTAAAATGTTACAATAAAATACCTCCACACATACTTCAACTAAATGAGACGAAATTTAAAACTTGTATAAAACGCACACTATGCAGGCAGGCATATTATAAGTTGGGGGATTACATAAATGATAAAAATGCTTGGCTCCATGCTGGTCCTGCTCCACAACCTCAACTAATTAATTAACATTTGAAGATACTGTTGGAACTGCTGAAGATTGTAAGAATAGCTTTGCATTGTGTAGACTCAATCACCATTGTATTGTATAATTGCTTAGCACATGTGTGAGTACTATGTACCTACTCTAAAGCTACCATTTACTGGGTACGTCTTTATTTGACTTGGATGTGCCCTGGCGGCTGAGAGTGTGTCATGCTCACTCTAATGCCTCGCTGATGGTGGCGCGTGTGTTGGATCATTTAACGAATCCATACGTCAGGTTCGTCAACGGGCGCTGTTGGTGGAGGCCGGTCATACCTTAGCTGCCACGGCTTATTTTAATTTTAATTTTGAATTGTTTTTTTTTTTAATTTTTTAATACGGACGCTTTTAACGTTCATCGTTCTCACATGTATAATTTCAACATGAATGATGTAACCAATATTTTGTAACCATATTTTGATTTAAAAGAGTGTCCGTGGAGTTTCTTGCCCGTTCTTCTCCATAGATCTACGTTTTGGAATGGGCAACTAGCTTCAACTTTCTGACTTACCTACTGACCGATTCTTTGACAATTCAAAAGTGCCTGTAATTGGTTTAATTGAAATAAATGCTTTGAGTTTGAGTTTGAGTTTGCACCTAAATCACCTTTCTCTAACAACAATAATAATCTCAGAATACCTACTTACAAAACTCTTTTTCTTAGCTTTTTTGAAATTATTTTTATTTTGAGATTTAAGTGCAATTTTTGTTTAGTATTAGCTTTATTGAACTCTTGTCATTTGTCATTAAAATAAATAAATTATTACCAAGGCACGATGCAATGTTATTATGAAATAGACCGTTCAAAAAACAGAGCATTTTGAGAAGATTGTGATCTCCGAATTAAGAAAATTAAAGAATAGAAAATACTAATCAGGTCATTTTGAAGAATAGAATATTGAGCTAATTATGCTCTGAACAGGTTTCATAAAAGAATTCTTTATTGCCATAAAGTAAGCATATAAACATAACTCGAAATGTTGTTGGCGCGAGAGAGCTGTATTTAACGCTTGATTTACCTGACATAATCGACCTAGATGAATTTAAAAAAAATAACTAGCTATTACGTATATTATAATTATTTATGTGCCATAATAATATTTCATGTTATTTAATTACTTTTGTCTATAAAAATCTTTCTAAGTTAGATTTCCTGCCGATTCGTCTAAATTCCGAAATCAGACCAATGCGGAGGAAATCTAACTTAGAGATGAGTATTGATGATCTTTATGGTTAAAATTAAGTAAATACATAGTTCTTGCTGCCGCGAATCATATTTTGATTAAGATAGAACCTTACACTGCACTGCAAATTGCAAAAAACGCAAGAACATTTGAATTTCGCGCTCTACCACAGCGCAATCATATTAAGTTGATTTTTGTGTTACCATTCGCTATTAAATCATCCTAAATACATTTTGGCTGCAATGGAATTTGAACTTAGTCACATAATTATATGACATTCAGTTTGTGTATCAAAAGTTGTGTCTCCTGCGCGTCTTTTTGCGCAACATTACACAAAAACCTTACTTACACATTTTTAAAATATTAACTTATTTAATAGTACAAATCGGAAAGCTGGTCTGTGAAGCTAATTTATATTCCATCTAATAAAAGTCCACCGCTAATGTTTTCTGAGACACTCTTTTTGTGCTGTAAAGAGGGAAGATTCGAATCAAACTTACCGGTCGCTGCCGTCCCGCCGCTTCGCACACCGAGGGGCTTATAAGGCGCGTTCGATAGTTCTGAATCCTGCATCAACTCCACTACACATATTTTTCCACAGGCGCTGGTTCAGGGTATATCTGGTATCTTGCGGGGATTGTAGCACGTTTTCAACCGAAGGACCTTATTTTTGTAGAAAAGTATATATCGCGCGTGGCGTGTATGCGCCGACCACCGTATGGTACGTAGTACAGTGAAAAAAACACACGCAGGAGCGCGGCGCTAGTGTGCTCATCCGCAACCAATCAGAAGGCTCCACGAATGGGCGATGAGCAAACACCGGAAGCTTATTCAAATCAACACCCTCGGCAATTACACAAAAAAGCCTGATTACCAGCTGTGGGGTGAAGAAAACACTATTCTAAAATCTCTAACAATTAATTCAGTAGGTACGTAATACCAACTGCAAAGAGAACGGTACGTAACATGCCGCTCGCCTTAAAAGAATGAATTTCTTTTAACTTTAAATTAAAAGACAAAAAAAGAATGTAACATTCGAAAAAAAAAGAATGAAAAATGCTACGAAAGCATGAAGCCTTAAATTTTTTAAACTAAAGTTATTCTAACTTAAGATTACTTAACTAAGATTCGCAACAATATTAACTAAACTTACAGAATGATTAAACTTTTTAAACTTTCGTGATTTGTACACATTATAAAACACTATCGAAAACGGGTCTTATCGCGATATTCTTTTTAATGAGGTAAACTGGTACCTATTGTTTCCCGACGTTTCGACCGCCTTGCAGCGATCCGCTAGAGTCACTAAACGTATACGGGGTCTAATCAAGGACCATGAAGATGTATTCACGGAGGATGAATTTCAAAAGTTGTTCAGACCCAAGAGTGTTCAGCCGCCAAAACTATACGGTTTGCCTAAGATACATAAACAGAATGTTCCCCTGCGCCCTATTGTGAGCCAAATCGACTCTCCTACTTACGATTTGGCGAAACACATCACCAGGATCTTGCAACCGTTGGTGGGTAAGACTACATCTTTCGTGAAAGACTCGCGACACTTTGTAGACATCATCAAGAGCGTGAAGGTGGAACCGGACGAGGTGATGGTGAGTTTTGACGTTGAGTCATTATTCACCAACGTTCCTATTCAGGATTGCCTTGATGTCATCGAGAGGAAGCTTAGGGAAAATGATCTGTCTCCAAACTACGTTGTTTTACTGAAAAACTGTCTTGAAGGCAACTACTTTTTATATCGTGGACAATATTATCTCCAGATCGACGGGGTGGCCATGGGTAGCCCGGTAGCACCGGTTATGGCCAACATCTGGATGGAAGACATCGAAAGATCCATAGACATGCAAACGTCTAATGTGAAACTGTGGAAACGTTATGTCGACGATGTATTTTGTATAATGAAAGGCAACCAGCACGAAGTAGAACAATTTGTGAAGCGCTTAAACTCCATACATCGGAATATCCGGTTTACTTATGAAATGGAGGTAGACAGATCATTGGCCTTTCTTGATGTGAAAGTGTCCGTAAGAGGAGATGGTACCTTGGGACACACGGTGTACCGTAAACCGACGCACACAGATAGGTATCTCAATGCGCAATCACACCATCATCCGCGGCATTTGCAATCCGTTGTGACCTCTCTTACGAGCAGAGCATATGACCTCTGTGACCCTGAACACTTGGACAGTGAGCTCGCACATGTTCAGGAGGTACTTAAGGAGAACGGATACAAACGGAAGAAAGGAGATACCAGACGTCCAAAGAAGAAGGCAGGTCAGATAGGAGTTAGCAGAGTGGCAGCGTTCTTGCCGTATTTGAAAGGAGTGACGGACAAAGTTGGAACAGTACTTAAGAAATACTCCATCAAGACTGTATATAGTCCACTCTCCAGCATTTCGAGGTGCCTGCGTTCTCCGAAAGACATAATTCCCCTTCAGACACCTGGCGTATACAAGGTGGATTGCAGCTGTGGTAGTTCATATATAGGGCAGACAAAACGAACAATCGCCGAAAGGATCAAAGAACATATTGCAGCTGTAAAAAACCGTCAAACCAACAAGTCCGCGATAGCTGAGCATTTGCTGGAGGCTGGTCCAAACCACTGGATTCAACTACACAAGCCACAGGTTCTTTCCACTGATCGTTACTATTACTCCAGAATAGTACGTGAAGCGGTTGAAATCAGGAAATATAGAAATTTCAACAGAGAGGATGGATACCGACTGCCCACAACTTGGAATCCAGTCATTAGCAAATGCAAGCAACGCCGGTCGTCCGACGAGGTCCGCCAGTGTGTAGACGTCCTTAGTGTTGTGTGTAGAAGTACCGACAGTGACATTTATAAAAATTGTGAAGACCAAGTGAGGGTAGATGCACATACCCGCACTTTACGAAGACGTCGCTGAGCTGTCATCAGTCCTCCCGTGACCACGATCGCTGCAAGGCGGTCGAAACGTCGGGAAACAATAGGTACCAGTTTACCTCATTAAAAAGAATATCGCGATAAGACCCGTTTTCGATAGTGTTTTACAGAATGATTATTCTAAGGGCAAAGGACATATTTTGACTACTGAGCGTTTCACGAAAGTTTTGCCCATCTGTAAAGTTACGACACGAGTAATATTATCGGAACCTGGGTGGAGAGTATAGACACGAGCCAGTCTCCATTGTAATGGTGGCAAATTATCATCTCGTACAATGACAATAATACCTTCACGGAGTTGTGAGCCGCGATCTCGAAACCACTTGTTACGTTGTTGAATTTCGTGTAAATATTCACGACTCCAACGTTTCCAAAAGTGTTGCACACATTGTTGTATTCTACGCCATCTAGTGAGTCGATTTGAAATATTATCGGTTAATGAAATGTCTGGTAAGGACGTCAACGGACCTCCTATTAAAAAATGAGCTGGTGTCAAAGGTAACGGATCTAATGGGTCAACACTTAATACACAAAGTGGACGTGAATTAAGTACCGCTTCAATTTGACAAAGAAGGGTATGCATCTCATCATAAGTTTGAGTTTGCGTACCGAGGACTCGATGTAAATGATGTTTAAAACTTTTAACACCGGATTCAAAAAGGCCACCAAAATGAGAGGCGTAAGGAGGCTGAAAATGCCAAGTAATGCCTTGTTCTAAAATTTTACTATTAAGAGTGGCTTGAACAGAATCATTACGTAAAAAATTATACAAGTCTTGTAGATAATTATTACAACCAACAAAGTTCCTTCCACAATCAGAGTAAATGTCGGTGCATAAACCTCTACGGGACGTGAAGCGTCGCAATGTTGCCAAAAATGCATCAGTTGACAACTCGGATACGAGTTCGAGGTGTATGGCCTTGACAGACATACACACAAAAACAGATACATAGCGTTTAATAATTTTCGCATTTCGAACTTTATTTGCTCGAACGTAAAACGGACCCGCGAAATCAACAGATGTTTTAAGAAATGGCCGCTCGGGGCGCACTCTGACGGCCGGTAACGGACCCATGCATGGCTGCGGATTCACGGGGCGCGCACGAAAACAACGAACACAGCGATGTATGCGTGTACGTATAGCGTCACGACTAGACATTATCCAATATTTTTGGAATAAAATGTATTGCACCGATTGCGGACCAGCATGTAGATGCGTGATATGTGTATGGTCAATGATTAAATCTGTAAGATGATGTTTCTTAGGCAAAATCAATTGATGTTTGGAAACAAACGGTAAAAGTGATTTATGAATTCGCCCACCTACCCGAAGATTATTTTTGTTATCCATGAACGGGTTGAGTCGACGTAATTTAATTGATGGATACTTTCCATGTCAAATATTATTAATGTCTTCGGAAAAACAAGAATGTTGAACTAAATGGATAAGTCGATTTAAACAAAAATTAAACTCGGATACAGTTATGTATTTTGGATAGGAATTTTGAACTTTCTTACATTTATTATAGAATCGAAATAACAGTGCTGTTGTCCTAACAAGTTTACCTAGAGTAGAAAATCTAGTAATATACTCGACCACATCAGGTAGTGCTGAGGTGGAAGAGTTTGACACCATAGACATAGGTAGATTGCGTTTGTCTTCAGTGACTTCTAGTATTTTCTTGGGACTTTGCCAAGAACTAGAATCACGCGCGAGCCACCAGGGCCCATGGAGCCACATCTCATTTTGGACAAAACTTGTAGGAAGCATTCCTCGAGAAGGTGCGTCAGCTGGATTGTCAGCTGACGGGACATGTCTCCAAGTTTTGGCCGGACGCCTGGATAAGATTTCACTAGTGCGATTAGAAACGAATGTTTTCCACTCGTGTGGTGGAGAACGAAGCCACGCTAACACGATGGATGAATCAGTCCACGCACAAACATGTTCACAGTTTAAGTGGTTATCATACACACTTCTCACTTTATCAATCAACTTTGATAACAAAACAGCAGTGCACAACTCTAGGCGCGGAATAGTAAGAACCGGTTTTATAGGTGCTACACGCGTTTTAGCGAGAAGAAGAAATGTTTTAACGTTATCATTATTATCGGATATACGGGCGTAAACACACGCGGCATAAGCCCGCTCGGAAGCGTCGGAAAACCCGTGAATTTGAATTGCATTCACGTTTGCAAAAACGAAACGTGGAATTTGAAAATTTGATAATAATGGTAACTCGTTAAGAAAACTAGACCAAGCGTTTATAATATCTAAAGGAGGTGACTCATCCCAGTCGACCGCTGAAATCCATAACAACTGAATGAGATGTTTCGCATAAATAGTTACAGGAGATAACCATCCCATAGGGTCATAAATTTTCGCTATTTGTGATAGTATGGATCGCTTTGTAATTTTATCATTAGTTGACTGAACGCTAAAAATGAAAGTATCAGATTCAGGATTCCACTGAAGTCCTAAAACCTTTATTTGTTTGTCATTCTCCATCAGAGCGAAAGAAACGTTATCAGACCGCTCGCCCTGAACGACTGACGTTTGTAAAGCAGCGAGTAACGCTGGCGAATTGCTCTGCCACTTACGTAGCTCGAAACCAGCTGACGAACAAATACCTACTAACTCACGTTGTAAAACCAGGGCCTGCTTTACGTCGCCTGCTCCGGTGACGATGTCATCAACAAAAACTTGGTTCTGGAGAACCTTAGAACCTAACGAGAAGTTAGCAGCTTCATCATGAGCCAACTGTTGAATAGTACGAAGGGCTAAGTATGGTGATGAGCTGACACCAAAGGTGACGGTGCGCAATCGATAATCACGCAACGGTTCAGTGGGTGATTTACGCCACACAATGCGTTGAAAATCCCAATCGGATTGTTGTAATTTTATGTTTCTGTACATCTGCTTTATGTCGGCAGTGACAGCAATAGCATGGATACGAAAACCCAATAAAACGTCTACTATATCCTGGTGCAGCTTCGGACCAGTCAGTAGAACATCATTAAGTGATATTCCATTCGAAGTTTTACAACCCGCGTCAAAGACGACACGAGTACGAGTAGTCTCACTGGACTCTTTGACCACGCAGTGGTGCGGAATGTAATAGCTATTAGCTAACGAAACAGGTAAATCAACAGGCTCCATGTGACCGAGTTCCAAGTACTCCTGGAGGCACGCATGATAGTCTACCTTAAGTTGAGGATTGTGTTCCAACCTATACTCTAATTTCTTAAACCTGGAGACCGCCGTATCTCGTGATGCGCCGAGGGTGGGTGCATCAGGTTTGAAAGGGAGCGGAACAACATATCGCCCAGTTTCATCACGAGTATGTGAATTTACGAATATAGATTCGCACAACGCTTCGTCGGGACTTAGAATTCTTTTTTCCGGAAGAGATTCCAATTCCCAGAACCGTCTCAGGTTGATGTCGTCATCGTAGGATGAGCTTAAACTACTGAGACAAACTTGAAGTGAAGTAGATGTATTTTGGTTGTATGAAACATCACCCATCAATAAATAACCAAAGATACTGTTCATAGCCATTGGTGAACCGGGTGGACCCGTGATCACGTGACCTAATAAAACTTGGGATAGTATATCCGCACCTAAAAGCATTTCCACTGATTGTGGAAGATAAAACTTAGGATCAGCTAAAGTTAAGTTTTGTATGTGTGGCCATCCCTTAAAAGGCAATGTCACACATGGCATACGTGAAATAAGATTAGATAAAATTAATGCGTTAACTGAAATTGAAGGTTGATCCCCGTGTGTAGGAGTGATATGACAAGATACTACACCCTTTGGGTAAACCGCTCCAACCTCGGTCCCTCCAACACCGAACACCGGAACGTTCGCTTGGCTGCGATGTAACCCTAACCGCTGAACACAAGACTCGGTAATAAAAGTCGCCTGACTGCCTGTATCAATAATACATCGAACTGTGTGTTTTTGTGGGCCAACATGCACATTGATGAGTGCCGTACATAGGAGCACCGTACTCGCGCTAACCGACGGAGCAATAGAACGCGAATCGTTCTTGCGATCGTTCACCGCCGCAGTCATCGCAGCGTGCGAGGTACTGGGAACCGCTGTCTCTGTCGTTTCGTTCACAGAAAGTGAGACCGCATTATCACTACTACCACTAATAACTGATAAACTGTTAGACTTTTCGAAATGAATTAATGAATGATGTCGTTTATGGCATGAGCGACAAACAAAGTTAGATTTGCATTGTTTTAAATCATGACCGACATGTAAACAATTGAAACAAACGTTCTTGTTTTGAATAAAAGAATACCTATCACGGGGAGATAAATTAAGGAATTTCGAACATTTTGTCAACGTATGTTGAGCATCACAACATAAACAATTATTTTTTAAATTATTTTGTTTGGTAGATTGTAAGTTTGTTGTATTCGAACTCGATGAAGCGACATTGGCTGCGAGCGCGCGTCGCGAGCCTTCGTTACCGCGCGATGTGCGGGGAGTACCTACCTTTTCAAGATTATTTTTATTTTGTGGGTGAGAAGAGAATTCGCTTGCAGCTAACTCGCGTTCTAAGAAAGTTATCAATGTACTTATGTCAGGTACATCCGATGGCCTCGATAGTGATAATTCGAAACGTTTTCGAACACTAGACGGAATCTTACGTAGTAAAATCGTCACTATTATGAAACTCCACTGATCTATCGGAAATTGCATAGCCTGCAATGCCTTGATGTTTTCTTGATAAACATTGAGTAAGTTTCTTAGACTTTGAGTCATTTTCTCGGTACTAGGTTCAATGTCTAATATTTTTTCGAGATGTTTCGTGGCGATAGCCCGTTTATTATCATACCGAGAAACTAAAATATCCCACGCAACACTATAGTTTTCGTCTGTAATTGGTATCGATTTAATAAGATTATAGGGTTCATCTTTTAATGACAGTAACAGGTAACGAAACTTCTCTGTCTCCGTGTAGGTATTTTTGTCATGTACTAATGAACGAAACAAATCGTGAAATGGGGGCCAATCCGTGGTTTCCCCTGAGAAGGTAGGCATTGGAAGAATAGGTAATCTACTTGCACAACTATTACTCGTATGAGTAGATGGAACATGTACCACTGAGTTATTATTAAATGACGTACTAGAGGACATTCTTCGTTTACGCTCATTATCCTCTTCCTTAAGTTTATCTAAGTGAACACTGATTGCGAAATAACAATCATTAAAATTGTTACGAATCTTCAGTTGTTCGTCTTTGTCGAAAGTATTGGATTTTATTAAGAATTTTTCTATTTTTGCCTGAAGTTTGAAGAACTTTCTTTGTTGCAAAGTTAATTCTTTTGAGCGTGACCTAAACTGTTGTTCGTCTGAATCTATGAACTCTAAAATACGCTTGAGATCATCGATAATGATCTCACGTTCAAAAATGTCTTGTTGAATAAGTTCCGCCATTTTGGACGCGTAACGCCGCAAATGGACTTTGAACTAAGAACACTAGGAAACTAGGAAAATAACCCCACAACAAGTACCTAGATATAAATCCGGCTCGAAGAGATCAAACAATTATGTGCTGTAAAGAGGGAAGATTCGAATCAAACTTACCGGTCGCTGCCGTCCCGCCGCTTCGCACACCGAGGGGCTTATAAGGCGCGTTCGATAGTTCTGAATCCTGCATCAACTCCACTACACATATTTTTCCACAGGCGCTGGTTCAGGGTATATCTGGTATCTTGCGGGGATTGTAGCACGTTTTCAACCGAAGGACCTTATTTTTGTAGAAAAGTATATATCGCGCGTGGCGTGTATGCGCCGACCACCGTATGGTACGTAGTACAGTGAAAAAAACACACGCAGGAGCGCGGCGCTAGTGTGCTCATCCGCAACCAATCAGAAGGCTCCACGAATGGGCGATGAGCAAACACCGGAAGCTTATTCAAATCAACACCCTCGGCAATTACACAAAAAAGCCTGATTACCAGCTGTGGGGTGAAGAAAACACTATTCTAAAATCTCTAAGAATTAATTCAGTAGGTACGTAATACCAACTGCAAAGAGAACGGTACGTAACACTTTTATATCATTATTTTCGTAAAAATGTTACATCTGGTGCCTGTTCGCTCATTGTGTTTTATTGGCTTCAAACTCTTGAAGCGGTGCGGAAGGTTCGTCAGCCCCATGGTTTTTATTTAACAAAAGACACATGCAAAAGCATAAGATTATTAGAAAGAATGAGTGGCGCAGTTGAGAATGACCAAACCACTTTCATACAAATCAGGCTAAGGTCGGACCGTAAAAGACCATTGTTTTGGTTTCACATAACGAAAATATTATCGTTTCTGAACCATCTCGTCTCTGAAAATTTGAGTGGTCATTAAAACAAACGCCGAAAGGAGCTCGTGGCTGAGTAATAACAGCTGCACGGGTCGATCCATCAGGTTAAGCTACGCTTGCCGGGGTTGGTCCGTGGATGGGTGACCATATTTACATACCGAGACTCAACCGTGCCTCGGAAAACACGTTAAGCCGTTGGTCTTTTTTTAGGGTTCCGTACCAAAATGGTAAAAAGGAACCCTTATGACTCAGTCTGTCTGTCTGCCACTGCTGGATATCTCAAGAACTACTAATGCTATCAACTTGAAATTTGGAACAGTTTTAGATGACGTTTATTGGTTAAACGTCATCTAAAACTGTTCCAAATTTCGCAAATAAGAATTTTTTTTTTTTTTTTTTTTGCAACAGGGACTACTAGGGCATGTGTGGTATCATATGAAAGAGCGCTGTTTGCACATTCTCAAACCTTTTTTTAATTTTATTTCAAAAAAATACCGTCCCCCCACCCCCGTTATCTCCGAAGTTTGCATAGAAATCTGAAATTATTTTATATGATAGAAGTTTATGTAAAGATTACAGGAAAAATAGAACGATCTCTAAATAGCACACATTTTCAGAAATCATCAACAAAAATTAAATATAAATGAGTACGGAGTCCTTGGTGTGCGAGTCCGACTCGCTCTTGACCGGTTTTTTATACCTCTACCTAATTTTTTTTGTTGCTGAGCAGCCCAGCTCTGTTTTTTTTTACTGAAAAAAGGGTGCAAAAAATCTTTAGAAGTGCAAGTTGCAACTGAATACCAATACCAATTAAGGGGATGCGCTGTGGTAGCACGCGAAATTCAGTTTTTTTTGGGTTTTTTGCAATTTACAGGTATCGGGTTGTATCTTGATCAAAATATGATACGCGGAAATAAAACATATGTATTTACATAATTTTTACCATAAAAATCATCAACTCAGCTCTCTATCAAAATTATCTATTAAAATTATGTAAATACATTATGTTTTATTTCAGCTTATCAAATTTTGATCAAGATACAATCTGACACGGACCTGCAAATTGCATAAAACGCAAGAAAATTTGAATTTCATGGGCTACACAGCGCATCCTCCTTAACGTTTAGTAAAAAAAAGCCCATTGTTCATTTTAGGGTCATTCTTAGGCGATATTCTTCGCTCATTGGTCGAACAAAAACAATTAACTTTACAACAATATCCACATCCTTCATTCATTGGTCAAACTGAATAAGGGTGTTGCAATCTACTATTTCTACGTTCAAACGAAAAAGTTTTGAAAGTGATAATGCACAGCGCCAGCCCATGACTCTTCACTTTAGTCTCTGCATCTTTATCTATCTTAGGCCACCAGACTTTTGTGCGCAATCGGCCTTTCATAGCTACGATGCCTGGGTGGCCTTCATGAGCTGCCTCCAATACTTGCTTCCTAAGGTTTATGGGAATTACAATTTTGTCACCTCTGAGGAGAATACCATCATGAACCCAAAATTCTGTTTGAAAGACACGATAGTTGTTGATTTGAGAGTTCCAGACATTTGTGTTCAAAGCTTCCTTGACCAACCGTATTTCTTCGTCTGATTCAGAAGTCTCGCTCAAAGTCTGCATAGCTATCGCATGAGGTCTTGCGTATTGGACCAGTTGATTTATATGGCATTCATCTTCAGAGGGTTTTACATTGGTAGGTTTGCACAACCGCGAGAAAGGGTCGGCAATATTGGCTTTTCCCGGGCGATAAACCACCTTGAAGTTATATGATTGTAAACGCAATACCCAGCGCTCAATCCTGGCACATGGTTTAGATCGTGGTCCAAAAATCACTTCAAGGGGTTTATGGTCTGTAACTAGATCGAAAGTTTTCCTACCATAAAGATAAATGTGAAAGTGTTCTACGGCCCAGACTAGTGCCAGAGACTCCTTTTCCGTCTGGCAGTAACGTTTTTCAACATCAGACAGGCTTCTGTTTCCAAATGCTATAATCCGGGGTCCTCTGGAATCTATTTGTACTAGCACTGCTCCCAGACCCACGGGGTTGGCGTCTGCTAAAACTTGTGTCTTATCTTCGGGGTCGTAATATCCTAAGGTTGAGATGTTTTTAAGTTTAACTTTAAGTTCGCGGAATGCAGTCTTTTGTTCGGATTCCCAATGTCCTGATATATCCGTTTTTTGACCAACCTTAAGAGACAAGAGTTTCCTGATGGGCTCTGTCAACGTTGACATATTAGGGATCCATTTATTTACGTAATTCAAAAGTCCTAGGAAACTTTGAACTTCTTCGATCGTTTTTGGTTCCCTGAATGTATCAACGCTTTTTATGTATGAATCTAGTGGTTTCACTCCATCCGCTGATAGTTCATGACCCAAAAATTGTACAGTTTTAGCATTAAAGATACATTTATTTTTGTTAAGTGTTACATTGTAACCCTTTAAAACTTCAAGGACGCGATTTAATCGAGTTTTGTGCTCAGATTCATCCCGGCCAAAGACGATTATATCATCAATAAAGTTTAATGTTCCTTCACACGGTAATAACATTTTTTCCAACGTCTTTTGGAAAAGTTCAGGTGCGCAGGAGATACCAAACATTAGTCTTTTATAACGAAAAAGACCTCTAGGCGTTATAAAAGTTGTAATCTCACGGCTGTTAATGTCCAACTTCGAAAATATTTGAGCTTTCCTAAACTTTGGGAGGAGTTGATCCATGGTAGGAAGCGGGTAATGTTCTCGGAGTATTGCCTTATTAGCAACTCTCATATCTATACAAAGGCGAACTTCTCCATCACTTTTTAGAACAGGGACTATTGGAGAAACCCATTTAGAAGGTTTGTTGACGGGTTCTATTATGTCTAAATTAGTCAACTCTTCAATACGTTTATTTACCTTTTCTTCGAGGGGTACTGGTATTCTACGGCATGGCTGACTGACAGGGGTAACCGTACTATCAATAGCGATATCGAGTTTTATGCCTTTGAATTTAGGAAAAACCTTAATATTTTGTTGTTGACTTACCATATTAATATTTAGTCCTAGTTTCAACACTTAAAGATCTATGGCCGTTTCTTTTCCTAGCAGGTCTCGGGTGCCATTTTTTATAACATAGAATATACTTTGTTTTTCCTCTGAACCAATTTTAACCATCGCTTCAAATGAGCCCAAAACGGTTAATGGTACGTTATTACCATAAGCAATAAATATTTTGTCAGGATTAGGGACTTGGTTGGAGATTTGTATATTGGAACTTTTCAAATAATTCCAAGTCCTGTCGGTTAGTATGTTAGAATTACTTCCAGAATCGATTAATAGTTCCACATCATTGACTCCGCCTAGGTTACATTTTATTTTCTCGTCTTCACCAAGATAGAATATGTAGTTAAGGCAAGGCAGTATGAAAATATATCACTAAAAGTAAACAATAAAACTATTTCATCCCCTAAAAAGATATCAAATATATTTAACGACTTTTTTGCTACAGTAGGTGAAACAAAAATTGATGCAAATACGAATACCACCTTAAAAACTGGGCGTCCAGTAATGAACTCACCAACTAAATCAATGTACTTACGCCAAGTAAACCAAAAAGAAATACTTACCATAATTAAACTAATGAAAAATAAGCATAGCTGCGGAATAGACGACATACCCCCAATATTAGTAAAAAAATGTGCAGAAGAATTGTCAGTTCCACTCACATTCTTAATAAACCAGAGCTTTGAGAATGGAGAATTTCCTGACTTACTAAAAATTTCCCTAGTTAAACCCATACACAAAAAAGATGATATTCACACCCCTAGTAACTATAGACCCATAGCGTTGTTGCCGACATTTTCAAAGATCTTTGAAAAGGCTATGTGTAACAGGCTAAACTTTTTCTTAGAAAAATACAATATTCTTGATGATTGTCAAAATGGTTTCAGAAAGATGAGATCCACAACATGTGCAGTTTACAAATATGTCCAAACAGCTCTCCAACAAATAAATGACAAAAAGTATGCATTAGGCCTGCTACTCGATATGTCAAAGGCCTATGATAAAGTATCATATACCATATTACTAACTAAACTTTACGGTTCCGGTATACGTGGCCATGCTTACAATTGGTTTAAATCATATTTGAGTGAGAGAAAACAAATAGTTCAGGTTGAAGATCACAATATTAAAAATAGGGAAACAAAAACAGTTCGATCCCAAATGAGAAATCTCACATGCTCCATCCCTCCAGGCAGCGTTCTAGGCTGCATACTATTTTTAATATACATAAACGACCTCCCAAAAATTCTAAATAAACAAACTACATTACCAGTACTATTTGCCGATGATATCTCCATACTTGTGAAATGTGACAAAAGTTGTGACCCAACTACAATCTTACAAAATACTCTCGAGACAGTAACACTTTGGCTACAAGATCACAATTTAGAAATTAACTGTAAAAAAACTAAAATGATGCAATTTAGGTCGTATAAAACACCCCCCCTAAGCTCTAATATAATTTTTAATGACACCCCTATAGAATCAGTAACTACATTTAACTTACTCGGTATAAACAGACACGCATCTCAATTGGAAAAAGCACATAGAAACAATTAAATCTAAATTATCGAAATTTACCTACGCCTTGTTCCAACTTAAGTACAGCACAAATACAGAAACAGCGCTATCGGCATACTACGCCTACGCAAATTCGTGGCTGAGGTATGGAGTGATGTTATGGGGAAACAGCGTCAACGCAAGTGAAGTATTTATAATACAAAAAAAATGTGTTAGAATACTGGCCCATATTGACAATACCCAAAGCTGTAAGCCATATTTTGTTAAGTTAAAACTCCTAACTTTACCTTCTTTATATATACATGACCTTTGCATATTTGTATTTAAAAATAGCAACATTTTTCCAAAAACAAAAGACATTCATAACGTAAACACACGCCATAAAAATAGATTACATCTTCCACCCTCTCGGATCAAAATGCTTTACCATAGCCCATATTACATGGCAATAAAATTTTTTAACAAATTACCGGAACAAATAAAACAAGAAACCAATTTCAATAAGTTTAACAGAAAATTAAAAGAATATCTAACACAAAAATGCTTTTACTCGGTCACAGAATACCTAGAACAAAATATTTAGTGGGAAAATATTTGATAGTTAGATAAATAATTAATACTTACAATTTTATTTTATTTTAATTTTAATGTAATGTAAAAATAACTAAATTATATCTTAACATAACTAAAACTATTCACAAAAGAAAACATGGCGTCGAAAAATTCATCCGCAGTGCTGTCTACTGGTAATGGTGATAATGTACCCAAGAGACTGGCGGCATTTGCCACGTCTCTGTAGGATAACGTTGTTATGATAATTATGTAATACCGTAAATAATTAAGGTGTAAAATTTAAAATTGTCTAAGGGCGAGTTGCGAGTTGGCTTCGACCCCTCGTACGCCTTCCACAGGTCCGGGACCCCAGGGTCTCGAGATTATGTCAATAGCATTTTAAAGTAATGGTAATGGTAGTGGTAACATGAAGTAAGTAAGTAATTACATACATCTTACTATTATGTTATTACTAGTATTACATAATTATTTAAAATTGTTGTTATGTTGCCGTGCCCTAACCGGGTTTCATGTTGGAACTATTTTAATTGTAC
The DNA here is from genome assembly GCA_905163495.3 of Cosmia trapezina. NCBI lineage: Eukaryota > Metazoa > Arthropoda > Insecta > Lepidoptera > Noctuidae > Cosmia > Cosmia trapezina. Next base: position 4,370,593 of record LR991050.1, read on the forward strand.
CTAACAACTAACTACACATGAATGCAATAAAGAGTTTGAGTTTGAGTTTGAATATTTTGTGACATATTGCAATTAAATAAAAGAAAATTCAAAACTCATATTAAAAATACGCTTTGTAAACAAGCATAATACAAATTATAGGATTAATCCAGGATTAGAATGCTTGGAAACATGCTGGTCCTGTTCATAGGACAATCTAGAGTCGAGATGAAATCAAACTGGTTGCTAATTTAATTGTATGACACGTGACGTTATTATTTTATGACATTGATTTTACATTCTGTGATTACTTTAACTCACGACTTGTTACTTGTTAAAATTTCAAGAAAATCGTATATACTTTTACAATGTATCTTTAACATAATTAATTTATCTGTCATTGTTCATTTTTAATTATTTTTACCTAACAAGTATATTAATTTTTATTCTAGTTGTATCATCTTCACATAATAATGATTTATTAATGTATACAAAATATTGTAAAACAGTTTTTTTTTAATGAGTAGGTAACGCTAAATTTTGGAAGGGACAGCTAGAAACAATTTTTTTTTTTTGAATTTTGACGCTCAAAAGTGCCTATTTGAAATACATTATTTGATGTTGACTTTTATTAAATCCCAGAATTTCAGCAATTTTATATTGGTCATTACCTAAAACTCGATGATTTTGCACGAACCTTCTTTATAGGTACTAACAGGCCTTTCGGCATCATAATTAGCTTTTTGTTTTTCTTGGCTAACTCGGATATTGGTGCTGCCCTCATCTCTTAAACTTTGTAACGTGTCTGGTATGGCGTCAAAAAGACTTGACAGAACTAGGTAACATTTACCTGTGCCTATACGACAAGTAGCCTAATGTAAGTTACATCATTTACCAGGTTTACTACTATTAACCTTATATGTAAAACATCTCCAGAATAACAAGAACATAAAGCAAAAACTTCGAACTAATTCGAATATGTTTTATTGTGATATGTTAGATAGCTGAATGTGGTTTTGAAAGATAATTTCTAGGGAATTCAAAATCACTGGCGTTACAACGGAGCCCAGGAGTTTTGCAAAAGAATAACGTACCTACTATCGTCTTTAAATAAAGCTATGGATGGTAATTCAGTACAATTTTAACCAATCAGTAAAGCAGTCTGCATAAAGTCATATTAACCAGTACTTCTACACTCGATTAAATGATACGATGTCAAAGTATATTTTAATCGTAATGAAATTCCCAATTAAATTAACGTATTTTATTGGATTAGGATTAGTAATAACCGTCAAATTATCTTTGGAAATAACAATTTATATATTTATTTTTTAAATTGTAAAAGATAAAAATTGTTACTGTGAATAATCCTTACAAGAAAGACACATGCAGACTTTTCTGCATAGACTTTCCTGTTGAACTTTTTAATATATACAATCCCATAGAACATTAATTTTATGTATCTCTTACCATTTAGTCAGCGCACGCCATGTAAGTGCTAAAAAAAACCTATTTTTCACGACTTGATGGCAAATTTCAATACTATCTACGTTTATGTTTAATATACATGGATAACACATAAAAACCTTCCAGAACAAACTATCTAAATGATGGTGGAAACCGCATCAAAATCCGTTGCGTATCTACGAAGAACAACGCGGACACAGACAATCAATAATACCGTGAGTTATACAATCTACGGCTCTTTGACCAGTAATATGACACCTGTGTATAAGCATTAATTTGTCGTAAAAATATTCAGATGAGTTATCATTACTTTGAGTCGTACGAGCTAACGTTTCTTCTAGAAGCCGACCATAATTTTGCTCACTTGGAAACTCCTTTGTAAGTTTGGCTTGACAGTAAGAATCTTGTAATTAATCTAAATAAAACAAAAGTTATTCATTGCCACCAGCGTCGTAAGTATCCACCAGTTAACATTACGTATAATAACCCTATAGTAGAAGAGGTTACGAATGCAAAGTTCTTGGGTACAACTGTAGATAATAAACTAACATGGAAATCTCACTTAGAGGAAATCTGCAAGTGTCTGAGTAAATCTGCATATCAATTATTTCAATTATCCAAGAAAGTTAATGCTGACATTCTATTAACAGCATATCATGGATTGGTCGCTTCTATTTTTTTTAGATATGGTGTTGTTTTTTTTTTTTTTTTTGGGGACAGTCAACTAATAGAGAACTTATATTCAGGATTCAAAAAAGATGTATACGATCAATGTGTGGTCTGAGAGTAACGGATAGTTGTGTTCCTTACTTTAAAAAAAATTAAAAATACTAACTTTACCATGTTTGTACATATTAGAAACTGCATTGTTTGTAAAAAACGAATCCCAATATGAGAATTTGTTGTGCCAAATCAAATGCAAAACTGCTTTATTAAAAAAAAAGAGTTTCTTTGGTATTGCTCCAAATATTTATAGTAAAATACCTGATTCTATTAATGTATGCCTATAAACAAATTTAAAAGTCCCTTCAGGGTTATTATTAGAAAAGTGCTATTACAGCGTAGATGAATTCATAAATGATATTTTCCTTGTATAGTATTCTCAAATTAAATTTTAATTTTGAATTTTGACTTTGTAATTATAAAATAAATTTTGACATTAAATTTTAATTCAAATTGACATTGTAATCTCTTTCTTTGCTTTTTTTTTGTATTTGTTTGTCTAGTATGACTAATTATATACGCCATAAATGGCAAAACATCTAGCTACTTCATATTAATTATAAGACCTGTATAATTTTACTCATGTTTTACAAAATAAATATATCTTGTATCTTTTCCTTCCTTGAAAAACATTCAAAAGATTCAGTACCTCTTTTTGAGAATAACTTGATGTCCTTTTCTGTTTCTTGCGTCGTGGTGGTGTACTTGTTGTATCAGATATCATGCTTGAAGACGAAGAGGTCGAAGTAGACATCTTGCGCTTCCATTTAGATCGCTTCTTTGCACGTGTCGTCTTTGTCTCTGCCTTGTTCGACACAGGGGCTACTGGTTTGTCTTGTAACAGGCGGCTCTTCTTCTGAAGTTTACCTCAAACATAATAATACACTGGTTAATACAGTTACACAATTTGGTAACTTGTCACATTTGGCTTCCTATTGTAGGCACACATAACCTCTAACAACTAAGCGCACATGGCTCAATAGGCATACATAGCCTCTAGTAACTAAAGCACACTTGGCTTCCTATTGTAGGCACACATAACCTCTAACAACTAAGCGCACATGGCTCAATAGGCATAAGCCTCTAGTAACTAAAGCACACTTGGCTTCCTATTGTAGGCACACATAACCTCTAACAACTAAGCGCACATGGCTCAATAGGCATACATAGCCTCTAGTAACTAAAGCACACTTGTACGTACCTTAGATAACACTACTTGGCTAATTAGCATTTTTAAGGCTCCACAAGAAGAATTATTTGAGGTTCACAAAAATAGGCACAATCATTACATTAGAGGAAAGAAAATAGGAATTATTTGAGATTTGATTAAATACCTAGATGCCTTTTGCACACATGGCCAAATATTTTAAAATCTGACGTACTTAGTCAATAGTAAATCGATGAATCTAGGTCATAGTTAATCGATAAATTCATGCTTTACTTACGTGCTCCAGGATAGCTTTGTTCGTATCGGGCACACTTGGCCCAAGTCTTTGTTAGCTCACTTGGCCAAACAAAAACTTTAAAGCACACTTGGCTTTATCTTTAGCACACTTGGCTAACCTTTAGCACACTTGGCTAACCTTTAGCACACCTGGCTAACCTTTAGCACACTTGGCTAACCTTTAGCACACTTGGCTAACCTTTAGCACACCTGGCTAACCACACTTGGCTTCCATTATATAGCACACTTAGCTTTACTTTAGGCACACATAACCTAATATTTCTTAAGTCACTATTATTGTAGGCTTTTTTTTTTTTTTTTTGTAGGCATGTCCCACTTCTGAGATGTGACGAAATCATACACCTCAATTGCAGTATTGAATATAATTTATTCACTTAATTCCAAAACACATGGTTATTAACAATCACTTATCACAGTTATCACTTATCATCATGAATTTAATAAAAGTAGCACGGATCCGTCAGATATGCTTACAGGTCAAAGCCTAGAAAAAGACTGACCCTGTGAACTCTGTCCTAGCAAATCAGTTGCCAACTGAAGGATCCCCACTTTAAACGGAAGTGAACACTCAGCCGGCTAATGATTTCATGACTTATGATTAGCCTTATGATTATTATAAATAAATATTTTAAAACATAAACAATAATTATTTACTAACTGTATTAAAGAAATATACTTTAATAATAGTATTCTACAAATGAATGCCTGATGCCTGGGCCGCACACATCGCGATGACATTCGGGCGATAAACTTCGTCTTCGGTCTACAGCGAAGCTGCGCGGCCACATAGTGCGTGTTGTCAAGTTTATCGCGATGTACGAGCGATGTACAAACGAATAAAACAAAATGGACGCCGCGGTTGCTCTGTATTTTATGGCAGCAAATAATTATTTTTTACATTTATGTCATGTAAAAAACAAATTAAAAGCAAGAAAAAGGAGGAAGTGGATGATAACTATTCACAAATTAAGAACTATATTAGCTATATTATGCACTGTAGTTTAACTTAACACTTCCACTACGCACGAAGGGTGGGGGCCGACTGAAGTGTGGCCGCGCAAGCGAAGTTCATCGCGATAAAACGCTTTGATCTGCGAGAGTTTACCGACAGCGGAGCGAAGTCCTTACGACTACGCACGAAGCTCCGAAGTATACGCGAATACTTGGCTACATACATCGCGATTACGCGAATCTTCGGGTTATCGCGATGTGTGCGGCCTAGGCATAAACGGATGTATAAAGTTCGTGCAATCACTAGCGCCATCTGTCGCTTGTGGAAAAAAGTCTTATTCGTAATTATTATTTTAAAAATCATTACATTAATTACGTTAAAACTAACGTCACAAGATATAAAAATGTTCATTAAGCCAGGGGTTCCTAACTTTTAAGGATACGGAACACTCGACAAATCTTTTTCATTCTATGGAACCCTACTTTCAATGGTCAAATGAAACAAACTGCAATTTAAAATATGAGGGTATTCCTATTTTTTATATTGCCAGAGGTTTCACGACAATGGTACTAATAACAGACAAAATATCTCTGTTTGTTTTGTGATATCTAGTCATTGTTTTAAATAGCTCTTGGATAAACAGATACACATACCACTCAATCGATAGCGCCATATAACCGTGAGGTTCATAATAGCGTTATTTTTTGTGTGAACGTGAGTTCGTGTTTTCCCTCCTTTTCCTTTTTTTATTATTTTATTTATCTGCAAAATTTACCACTTACTTGAGGGCTCGTCGCCACGTGTGGTGTACTGGTTTTGCTGATGTATTGATAAATAAAAAGCCACACACCGATTTCACCAAGGAGCGCACACACGTCCGTACTCGGCGGTTGAGCCAGTTGTCCCCTCCCGTCCCGGCGTACGTGCATGCGCTGCTTGCCCTTTATTAATACGTCACAGCTTGCATGCGCGCTGTCTTCAATCAACACATGAAATGCGTTTATAAGCGCAGCAGCCACACGGAAATCGTCCATCATGTGGCTCTTGGCCCGATTAAAAAAATCTTGTGTAGGGTCGAAAATCGCGTTTGAACCGTCCGTTGACGACTCTGACGACCTAGCGATAAATCGTCACATTCCGATTTTTATTAGCCTCTAACGTCGTTAGTTGGTATTCACCATGCCGTTTGCTTAAAGCCATATGTGCTTACCACACGACTCCATGTCTTCTATGACGTCTCTGAAGCCACGGTCACAAATAATAACATCGTTCGTATGAAAATAATAATGAAATAGGTTTTCTTCGTTCACGTTAATTAGTTCTCGCATTATAACGGCATCAGATGTTGTTGCTGCGTGAAGACCAGTAACATCTATTATGTAGCCATCACAACATACGATAAGAAATGGTTTTAACAGGTTACTGTATTTATGTAAGCCGTATGTTTTCCGTTGGAATAGGAAGTTGTTAGACTTCTGAATATAAATGTAAGTTCCATCTATTACTACAATGGCTTTTCTTTCTTCCAAAGGTGCATCTGGGCATCCATAAAGGCCATTTTTTGCCACAACTTCATTTCTCGAAATGTGGTCAAGACCCAGGTGCCTCGGTACGAAAGCAAACAATTGCGGACAGTATTCATTTTCACAAAAAATTGGCTCTCAAGCTGGTAGAGGTAGATGGAGAAGCTCTGGTAGTTTTTTTTCTTTCGTTTTTTTGTCTTCATGATTGGTTTGGCGACACTGTCCTTCTTGACTGTTGGTTTCTGAATCTTCTTTGGCGCCATTCTTGTTTAAATTTTGCTACCACCACTTGTGGTAAAACCACAAGACCGTTTTCTCCGGGTAAAATGGAGGTACTCGTATTCCAACCCGCTGGATATCATGCGATGTGCTAGGTAAGCCTTTTGAGTATCGTAAACAGATTTTTAATCAACTGGCACTGCAGAATAAAGACTTATTGTTATTATTTTTGTTTTCTGTAAGATATTTCTATAATTTATTTTTCAAAATCACTGACACCAAAAAGCTTTTTGAAAAATTGTTTGCACACCATAATTTATATTGTAAATTAAAACAATATTTATGTATTACTGTATAGTTCTCAAATTTTATACCCTCTTTAATGTCATTAATCATTAAATGTTCTAAGGCTCGTCTTTTATTACATCATTTTAAAATGAAGCCGGAGCAGTAAATCCTACATGCCTTGCATACCCTAAATACCGAATAATTGACAATAGATGCACGCTAGGCCCATGGTACGTCGACTTGTCAAGCATGTACAATAATGATGTATTATACAGAGTTGATATGACAGAGGGGCGTTAAATTACACTACGTATACTATACGTGTTTAGTATTAATTCGATACGGTATAAAAATAAAAAGCACCATAATTGAGAATTTTTTTTCTTCAAACTAAATAGCTTACAAATCAGAGTAAAACGTAACCACCCTTTGTAAATAAAAACTGACCTTAGTAGGATACGGCCGACGTATCTTGGCGAGTCTGAACATAGGCTCTGCGAACTTTAGCGCATGTACACTCGTGAAGAAAACTGTTATTGCCAATGTTTTTTGTTTTTTTTTTTAAATCAATGTACGAATAAAATTTCCCTAATACAGTGACCAAGAACAAATAAAATAAATATCAAAATACTTTTAGACAAAAAACTACAAAAATAATATACCTTTCGACAGTGCCAGATTTTTATCACACAAACACACAATAAGTTATTTACACATATTAGGTACTTTTTATATATTTACACTTTATTTAATCACTGTCGCTGAATGGGGAAATCCCTAACATAAAGTCGTCGGCCCCTTGCGTACCATGTGAGGTACTTGGCATAGGTTCATCATCGTAATAGTCGCTCTCACTTTCAGACTCACTTTCCGAATCTTAAGCTGTATTAATGATGAATTGTTCCGTCATATCGTCAATAATATGGTCGCTCTTCCTATATTCTTCGACCTCTTGCACTTTTCTGCATAAAGCACTCCATTCTTCCTGACCCATTAAATTTACTTTTTCCCTGAGCTCCATTGTCCGGGTTACGTTCCAGTCAACGTTTTTAGCGGCTACGTGCCCTTTAATGGCAGCCCACGCCATCTCGATGGGGTTTAAATCGGGATGGTATGGGGGTAAACGAAGGACATCGTGGTTGTTTTTTTTAAACATTTCGTCTATTAATAAAATAAAAATAAAAAAATAAAAAGCTTTTATTCATTCCTTACTAATTAATTACAATGCATGCATTATTATTTAAAATAAATACAATTTAATTAAATTTTAATACAAAGATAAACATAAATTATTCTTTTCTCAATAATAATACTATCACAGTTAGTAGAGTAAATAAAAAATAATCAATTCAAAAATTCATTCCAATTTAAATTTTGAATAAATATTAGTAAAATGTCAGAAAATAGATAATTGTAAAATTTATTAAATTATAAATTGAAAATTATTAGAAATTATTATTGATGTTAATGCAAAAATTCAGAATAATTAGTTAGTTATTTTTTTGTTTTAATTATTATTATTATTTAATTTGCTTTGTTACTGCATTATAAGGACCGCCTAGTGCGGTAAAAGCCTCCTCCATCTGTCTCCATCTTGTTCTGTCTCTAGCTAGTCTGCTCCATGTTTTTCCTATCAAGCCTGATATGTCATCACTCCATCTCTTGTAGGGTCTACCACGTCTTCGTTTTTTGTTAATAGGATACCAGTTTGTTATGGTTTGGGTCCATCTATCATCATTAACTCTCTGTAAATGTCCAGCCCATTTCCATTTTATTTTTAGTGTTTGTCTGACTACGTCTTTAGCTTTGGTTTCTTGGCGTATTGAGCTGTTTCTGACCCTATCTCTTAGTTTATGGCCCATATAGCTTCTCTCTATTGCTCTCTGACAGACTCTTAATTTTTGTAGAGAACTTTTTGTTAGGGGCCATGTTTGGCAAGCATATGTAAGACACGGCATCAAGCAGATCTCCATCGCTTTTGTCTTTAAGTTAGTAGGAAGTGTACTTTTGAAGATTTCTTTCATAGCCCAGTACTTACTCCACGTGTTCTTTACTCTCCTGTCTATTTCCAACTTTGTGCAATCTTTGGTAGAAATTAAGTGTCCCAGATAAACATATTCGTTGACCCACTCAAGGGGAGTAGAGTTTAGCGTTATTGTTGTTTTTTTGCAGTTTGACATAACTTTAGTTTTACTCTGGTTCACTTCCAGCCCCACTTTTTTGCTCTCTTCATTAAGTGTCTCCAGCATGTACTGTAACTCGTCTGGGTTTTCAGAGAGTAAAACAAGGTCGTCAGCATATCTTAAATGGGATAGGTATCGTCCATAAATGTTCAGTCCCACGTCGTTCCAGGTCAACGAACGAAATATTTGCTCTAGGACAGCTATAAAAATTTTTGGTGACAGTGGATCCCCCTGTCTCACACCTCGTTCTATATCAAAAGTAGGTCCGGTACTGTCCAGTTTAATTCTGGCTTTGCTGTTTCTATATATCTCCTGTATTATGCTGATGTACTCCAAATTCAGTCCTTGCTCTTCTAACGCTCTCCATATAGAGCTGTGGGAGATAGAGTCGAACGCTTTTGAGTAATCAATGAAGCCAATGTACAGTGGCATGTTGTATTCATTGTATTTTTCAATTATTAGTTTTAATGTGTGGATATGGTCTACCGTAGATCTATTGCTCATGAAACCTGCTTGCTCCACGGCTTGGCCTTCATCGATCACTCTAGTTATTCGTCTCAGTAAAGTTGAAGAAAACACTTTATATAGGCATGACATTAGGCTTATAGGTCTGTAATTAGATATCAAAGTAGGGTCACCTTTTTTATACAACAGTATAATCTCGGAACATGTCCACTGACTAGGTAGTTCTTTCTTCTCCATAATATTGTTGAATAATTTAGTTAGCGGCGTGACCAGTTTGTCTTTTCCAGCTTGTAACATGTCGTTTGTTATGCCGTCTGGGCCTGGGCTCTTGTCTGGTTTTAATTTTAATATTGAACACTCAATCTCATTTTCGTTAAATGGTGGAACAGGGTCCCTATTTGGTGTGTATTTTGAGACATTCGTCTCTCTGTTTGAGTTTGTCTTAGAGTAAAGCTTCTTATAGAATTGAGTAGCTATTTTTAGTAGTAGATCTTGCCTGTTTGTAACTTTGCCTCCTGATGAATTTTGTAGTTGGGTCATGAGATATCTCGTATTGTTCAGTTTTTTGAAAGCTTTTTTGACTGCTCCAGATTTCTGTAAGTATTTTTCTATTGTATTTATTCTGTGGGTTTTGATGTTCTGTGATATTTTTTTATTTATAGTTCTGTACAATTGGCATAGCAAAATCTTTTCTATTCTTGTTTTATTTTCCTTGTTTTTCAGTGAATGTCTTCGGTTTATAAGTTCTGTTATCTCTTCTGTTATAATGGCTTGTTGTCTTATTGTCTTGGTTGCTACGGTTGATTGTTTTGCACAGTGTAATAATGAATTTTCTAAAGTGTTGTACTGAGCCTGTATTGAATCGTTATTATCTTGGCATCTTACGGTATGAAGTTGAGCTTCAAATTTTTCGTGGTCAATTTGATTTAGCTGTTTGTTAATGAAAATCTTCCGGTTATTTGCTGTTTTATCAAAATTAAAGGTGGTTCTAACTAAACGATGGTCGCTAGAGTGCTTGAAATTGCTTAAAACATTTATATTCTCTATGAATGGTCTGGGAAGGTTTGTGGTAATATAGTCTATTTCATTTTTGGTTATACCATCTGGCGATTTCCATGTCCATCTTAAATTTGGCGACTTTTTGAAAAAAGTGTTTATTATTTTCAGATTATATTGATAGCAAAATTCTATGAACTTTTCTCCTCTTTGATTTCTGTTACCATAACCAAATTCACCCATTATAAAGTTTTCATCTGGCAATGGTTTTCCAACTTTTGCATTTAGGTCGCCCATTAGTATGATATTTTTCGTGCTTTTTTCCATCGCTTGTAAGACATCGCCATAAGACAATCATAGAATTGTTGTATTTCGCTTTCGTCGGCGCTCTCTGTGGGTGCATATACTTGGATTACTGTGTACGATTTGTCTTGTATTTTTACGTGGAGTAGGGCAACTCTTTCTGATAATCCAATAAAGTCTTTAACAATAATTTCACTTTGTTTTTTGACGAGATAGCCCACTCCTTTCATGCCTTTTGATTCGCCATAATAGTAAAACAAATATGCACCACGGTCTTCTATTACGTAGCCCTGACGTCGTACCTCTGAAATACCTAAAATATCCCATTTTATAGTCGATATTGCGTTTTCAAGCTCGATTAATCTTACTTCGTTCGACAGTGATCTTGCGTTGAGAGTAGCGATGTAATATTTAGTTTTCTTTTGTGATGGAGGGTTGTAGTCTACTGCCCCCGCGGTGACAAGCCGTTGTGGGGGAGATGGGTGTAGGAGGGGCGGGGCTGGTTGCTAGATTCCATCTGCGGGACCTGCTTCAGTAGAGTCTTTGTAGTTGTTTTTGTTTAGGTAAGAAAGCATTGTTTTCTGTGGGTAGGTAGTTTTTTCTTTTTCGGTTGTAGTTACAGGAACTGAATAGGTAGTTTTGGTTTTCTTTGTTATGCGGTTGTTGTTTATTACCTGTTCTTCTGTGTTTGGATCTGTATACTCGGGTGAAAACGATAAATTACGTTTGTTGCCATGTTTTTGGTTGTGTGAATTATCCTTAAGTATTATCAAGCGGTCGTATCTTAGTATTGCTTTATTTCCTTTCTTCTTTTCCTCTCTCAGCTGTTCAGCTAACTGTTTTCTTTTTTCAATTACTTCTGGTGGAAAATCTTCTTTGATGTAGTAAGAAGTGTTTTCAAACTGTTTTTTATTCTTCAGTAGTTGTATCTTTTTACCCATTGTTGTGAATGTTAAAAGAATCGGTCTAATTTTTGACGCCTTCTTTCCTAATCTTCTGACGAATTCTAAGTCGTTTCTTTCAAAAACATGTCCTGAATTTTCATTTAATATGCCAAGAGCTAATTTTTCCAGTCCATGATACCCTTTCTCTTCTTCTTCCACTCCAAATAACAAAACATTTTTTCTTCTATTTAAACGGTCTTGATTGATGGGGTATTGCAGCAGGGCTGGTTCATGCAGGTATTCGATGGTGTGGAAGCAGAAATAAAAAGCAGGCTTTTGGCGATACGTGAATGGAGCGGAGTTTATTTGCCGACTGAGCGAATGACAGTAATTTTGACATTAGGCACAGATAAAAATTATAGATAGAAAAATATAGTTTGTTGGAGTTGCCAACATGCTGGTGGGGGGAAAAGTTTAGCACTTACAGGACTACATTCATTAATAAAAATATACCAAGAACTACACACAAAAATAACAGTTTTCAATTACTGAATTTAAGCTAAACTTTTCAAAAAAACTATTACATCACAACCCCAGTTTTTTAAATTAATGAAGTTGAACAAAAAATGAAACTTATTTAAGAACGTAGCACAAATTTTTTTTTTCAATAAACAAAAGGGATCAATAAGTATGCATAAATTACAATGCTACATTGAGTATGTACTACATTGTAGGTAAACAAAACATAATTTACTAACATTTAGCTCTCACACTGTACTACTAGGTTAAACAAATTGTAGGGACATATTATAGCATATAAACTTATATCATAAATTTTAGTAACTAATTTAAAGTTTACAACTTTTAGGAATAATCGCAACTTATTTAATTGCAAGTTACATACTTAACTAACATGTTATTATGTAGTACAAAAAAAACATGTTTACTCTTCTAGAGGCAGTAAACAAATACCAGACAATGAACGCTTATAAATCTTTTTGTTAGGTGTCATAACATCAATCACACGGATTTTTCCGTCCTGGCCTGGGTAAACTTTCACAATTCTAGCCATAGGCCATGATAATGGAGGAGAGTTAGGCTCCCTCAGAATAACTAAACTTCCTACTTTTACATTATTTACACTGTCACGCCATTTGGGCCTTGACTGCAGTACATTAAGGTAGTACTTGTACCATATATTCCAAAAATGAGTTTTTACCTTATTACAAACTTCCCAAAACTTTAATCTATTTACAGGCACATCGTAAGCATTATTTTCAGGATAAGAGATTAAAGAAGTACCTATCAAGAAATGTCCTGGAGTTAAATAAGAAAAATCATCTACACTATAAGCTGTAACAGGTAACAATGGCCGAGAATTTAACACAGCTTCTATTTGACATAAGACGGTATTTAACTGCTCATATGTTAAAACATAATTTTGTATGATGCGTTTCAAGTGAAATTTCATACTTTTAACTGCCGCCTCAGCAAGGCCAGCAAACACGGGCGAATAGCTAGGTACAAAATGAAAAGTTATGCCTTCCTTGGCTGCATAGCCTTGTACCAGTGCCTGATGCTCTTGTGAGGTTTGCAAGTTATATAGTTCAACTAATTTGTTCCTTGCCCCCTTGAAACAACCTGCGTTATCACAGAAAACGTCAGTAGGCAATCCACGTCGCGCTATAAAGCGTTTAAAACAGGCAAGGAAACAATCAGTACTTAAATCAGAAGCTATCTCGAGGTGTATTGCCTTCGTGACGAAACAAACAAATACACATATATAACCTTTTGTTTGTATAGCACGTCTAACACGCGAGTTTTTTACTTGTATTGGTCCCGCAAAATCTATACCAATCTTTTGGAAAGGACGACAAGCTGTCACTCTTTGGGATGGCAATGAACCCATTAGTTGCTTAGCACATTTGGCTTTGAATCTATAACAAAGTAAGCATTTATGGATAATCTTTTTTACATGTCTGTAACCATTTACAATACAATATTTTTCATTAAGGCTAGCTAACAATAACTTTGGTCCAGCATGTAATAATCTTATGTGTTCCTGATAAATAATCAAATCAGTAATACGAGATTGTTTAGGTAAAATAATAGGGTGTTTCTGTGAAAATGAGACCTCAGAGTTATCAATTCTACCACCTACTCTTAACATATTCTCTTTATCAATAAAGGGATGTAAGGGTTTTAAAGGGCCTTTAATATTTTCATCTTTTGAATTTAAATGATTTAACTCCTGACTGAAATGTATGCTCTGTTTGCGCTGTATAATTTTATGCAATGAAGTTTCCAACTCGAGAGGAGATAGTGGAGTACCCCTCTTATCTAGGTTATAACAAAATCTTAATATGTATGCCATGACACGGATCATTTTATTTAAATCAGAATATTTATCGATAAACAGATAGATATTAGATTTACCTTGTATGATCAAGGCAACCTGGGAATCGGAGAATGCAGCACCTTTCTTCATTTCAGGCAAATTTTCAAGGAGTGGTAAGGTAAGTTCATTATTAAAATCATACTTACCGTCCAGCATAAACTCTGGACCATGCCACCATAACTTAGAGTTTCTTAGATCATCAGGAACGGCTCCCCTGCTAACATAGTCAGCTGGATTCTCATTGCTCGCCACATACAGCCAGCGCCACCTAGATGTCTGCTCCTGAATTAACTTAACCCTATTAGCAACATATGCTTGAAGTTTAATTGGCTCTGTAGCTAGCCATACAAGTGCAATTTGAGAATCTGAATATAGATCAACACCACTTATATTTATTTTAAGGCTTAATGTATCATAAACTCTATTGACTAGTTTAGTAAGCAAAAGCATTGCATTTAACTCTAATCGCGGTATGGTGAGCGCATTGTTGCTTTGAGGGTTAATTCGGGATTTAGAGCAGAGTAAGGCAGATGAAGCCTTACCTGAATCCTTCGCCACTCGAAGATAAACACAGCAACCATAACCTGTAGAGCCAGAAGCATCAGCAAATCCTATTAAGTGCACTGCATTGGCATTTTTGTCAATTCTTATATTTCTATCAATGTATAAAGGTTGCATGTCCATCAAGCATTTAACAAATGAAAGCCATTCCAATCTTATACCCTCTGGAGGGACATCATCCCAGTCTAACTTTTCTAACCACAATCTTTGCATAAACGCCTTGGCTCTTACTATTACCGGAGACATAAATCCTAATGGGTCAAAGAATTTGGAAATGTAACTTAATATTTGTCTTTTTGTAGGATTTTCAATATTAAAAGGCTCTGGACATGAAAATACAAAGCAATCCTTAGTTACACTAAGTGTTAATCCTAAAGTTTTCATGAAACAATTATCTTTTTGAAGATCAAAATCATCAAAATGTTGTTTTTCAGGGGATATGTCATCTAAAATTTGCTGACAATTAGATGCCCACTTATGGGTTAAAAAACTACCCTTACTTAATAATTCACACAATTGCCGTTTTGCCTCTTTAATAATGTTTAAATCGGAATGGGAATAGCAAGCGTCATCAACATAAGTGCAGTTATTTAAAATATATGAAGCGAGTGGATATTCCTGTTTATGAGTTTCAGCAAGTTCATGCAAACAACGTGTAGCTAAAAAACCTGAGCTCTTTTGACCATAAGTAACAGTGTCTAATTGAATGCATTTTATTTTGTCATTAACATTATTTCTCCACAATATGTTTTGCAATACAGCATGTTCTGGGTTAACATTAACGCAACGAAACATTCGGCGTATATCCGTAGTAAATGTATAGTCACCCAAGCGAAATAAAAGCATAATGTCAAAAAGTTCTTTTTGCACCGGAGCACCATTAAGCAAAATGTCATTAAGTGACATCTTTCTGTCAGTTTGCATGGATGCGTCAAACACCACTCTAGTTTTAGTACTTTTACTATTCTCATTATGGACAGCATGATGCGGCATAAAGTATAAGGGATTATTTTTAAAATCTAGTGAATCAAATTCAACATAATGCCCATGCCCTAGCTGAACATATTCATTTATGAATTTATCATATTCAGAAAGCAATTTAGGGTTTTTATGCAATTTTCTTTCTAAACCTAGAAACCTGTATAATGCAAAATCAAAAGAACTTCCTAGGGTATCTTTAACCTCAGCTAAGGAAATCTTTAATGGTAAATTAACTTGAAACTTTTTATCTTTAAGTATAGTGGTTTCTTTGAAAATACCTTCACATAAATCATGTTCTGATCCTTTTTCACTAAAATACTGTGGAACGGATTCAGTTGACCAAAATTGTTGCAAAGTTTTGTTAAATTCTAATTCACATTTATCATGAATACATAAAAGCGATACCTTATTTTTATCAGAGACTGCATGGTTTGGTAAAGCGCCAGCTATGACATGCCCAAACCTTGTACTGATAAAGCGGGGTTGCAGGTGTTGTTGCTGAACGGTTTGTTCATTGAATTGCGAAGCAGCTTGCTGTAATACTCGTACTGGCTCCGGTAGCAACACCTGGAAAAATATGTCAGCGCCTATCAGCATATTTATTTCTGACGGAATGTTAAAGTCTACATCGGCCAACTTTACTCCTGTAGGTATGTTTATGCATGATAAATCAACTTCAAACTGTGGAATTTTGCATGTGATTTTTTCTAAAACATGACAGTTTATATTGACCTTGTACGGTGTAACTAAAGAAAATACTTCAAGGGGCACAGAGTAATTAGCAATATTAATTGAGTTGCTGACACCCAATATGTCTGTATTATCTGGAAAAGGAGTAATACCTAACACATCTATCACCTTGTTGGTGACCAAAGATATCTGTGACGCAGAATCTAATATTGCCTTTAAGTGCACTTCCCTACCACTCTTGGAATATAACTTCACCTTTACAGTAGGTAATAGCACCTTAGGAATGCTAATATTTGAAATCAAAGAAACAGGTTGTTCTTGAGCTGTTTCCTTGTGAAGCAATGTATTGTGCTCCTTTTTACAAGTCTTGCAGCGAAAATGAAACTTACATTTACCACTGTGTTTGTTAAGACATATGTCACACAACTTATTAGTTTTAACAAATTCTATTCTAGCATTACTAGGCAATAATTTAAAATCATTACAAGAAAATAATTTATGTTGTTCAGACTTACAGTGAGCGCAAGAGTTGGTTGCAGAGGCTGTAGCCACGTGTGTCACTACCTTGTGAGCCTTGGTTGTCGTGCTAGGTTCTGCATTCTCCAATGCCAAGGCCCTTTTTTCCAGGAACAACAGGAATTCCACAACCGTAGGATCTGACTCGTTGCTTCTCTCGAGTTGGTAAGCTCGTGATGTGTAGATATCTAGTTTACGGTATAAGATAGACAAGATTATAGGATCCCATCCCTCAACATTAACATTTAAATTTTTAAGAGCAGCTAAACATTGTTTAATACTAGAAACAAACTCTCGAATATTACTGGGTGTGGATTTTGACAGAGCATTCAAATCAAGCAGTGCATTATTATGTTCAATGATAATTTTAAACCTATGATTATATCTTTCCTCTCAGAGCCTAAGAGCTTCTTCATAACTATCCGGAGAAAGTGGTAGATTTTTTATAATATCAAATGGTTCCTTTTGGAGAAAAGACCTTAAATAATATAATTTTTGCACATTATCAATGGACCTATCTTTATGTATGATGGCACGAAACATGTTGATAAATGGCGTGTACTCACAATATTTTCCTGAAAAGGTTTGCACCTGGATTGTAGGTAACTTTGCTTTAAATTCTGATAAATTATCCATGTTTGGCGAGGATTTACTAAGGATCGTCTCATTGAGCACTGTTAAAATATGGAAATACTTTGCTTCACACTCCTCGACATTCTCAGTGTCGTTTTCGTCAATTGCGAGAATCTTTTTAGTGTAGGATTCGTATTCGGAAAATACTTCAATTATTCTAGCCCGTTTAGCTTGTAATATTGCAACACTACTGAGCTGCACATCTGCGATATTAGAAACGAATTGGTATAATCGCGTAATTGAGGCCTTGTTATAGCCTCGGGAGGCCTTCATAACTTTTAACGTGGCCTCATCCATATTTTACACGTTAACACTACACTGGACCTATACTTGTTTTAGTACTATTGTACACACCGTAAACTGCCTACTAACTAAAACTATTACCACAGTCTAAAAATCATACAGTCGTCCAACGAAGACGTCCAGACAGGGCAATCGTGCGGGGTGTGAGGGGCGAGACGCGGGTAAGCCGATCCCGAACTGCGAACAAAACGATGTTAGTAGTTCGGGATATGTTATTCAGGGCTAACGCGTGTTTATTTTTTATTTGTTTATTTAAAATGGTGCATACGACGTGTGCTGTGAGTGATTGCAAGTCTTATATATTATAATTAAGTATATTATAATTGTGAAAGTGTTTGTTTGTATGTTCCGTGTCAAGATGGTGGACTTTTTTATTATTTACTAAGGGTGAATTTCGAGATGGTGGACGTAATTTTTTATAATTTGATATGGGTGTCAATTTTGAGTTTAATTGGGGTGCTTGTTACGAAAAAGCCATCCTTTTTTAAATCCAAGATGGCGGACGTCATTTTGTTTATAATTTGATATGGGTGTTAATTTTGAGTATAATTGGGGTGCTTGTTACGAAAAAGGCATCCTTTTTGAAATCCAAGATGGCGGATGTCATTTTTTTAATAATTTGATAAGGGTGTCAATTTTGAGTATAATTGGGGTGCTTGTTACGAAAAAGCCATTCTTTTTGGAATCCAAGATGGCGGACGACGTAATTTTTTTATAATTTGATTTGGGTGTCAATTTTGAGTATAATTGGGGTGCTTGTTACGAAAAAGCCATCCTTTTTGGAATCCAAGATGGCGGACGACGAATTTTTTTTATAATTTGATATGTGTGTCAATTCTGAGTATAATTGGGGTGCTTGTTACGAAAAAGCCATCCTTTTTGGAATCCAAGATGGTGGACGACGTAATTTTTTTATAATTTGATATGGGTGTTAATTTTGAGTATAATTGTGGTGCTTGATACGAAAAAGGCATCCTTTTTGGAATCCAAGATGGCGGAACTGTAACTTATATGTATAAAATGAAATTAAGGAAATAATAGTAATGTCATAGGTGTCATTTTCATGGTTTTTGAGTCCAAGATGGCGGATGCAAAAATTTTAAAATTTTTCGTCATGGGTGTCATTTTTATGGTTTTTGAGCTCGCTAAAAACGGTAATGAGGTCAAAATGAAAATCCCAGATGGCGGCTGCGAAAATTTTCTAATTTTTCGTCATGGGTGTCATTTTCATGGTTTTTGAGGTCGCTGAAAACGATAATGAGGTCATGACGAAAAATTTGATAATTTTCGCAGCCGCCATGTTGGATTTTCATTTTGACTTCACTATCGGCTTTACCGTCCTAGAAAACCATAGAAACGATACCCATGACGAAAAATTTGAAAATTTTCACAGCCGCCATCTTGAATTTTGATTTTAATCTCGTTATCGTCATCAGCGACCTCAAAAACCATGATAATGACATACATGTCGAAAAAAATAAAAGAACTTCTAAGAATAATAATATAACTTAAAAGAAAAATAATAAAATAATTTGAAAAAAAAAAACTTAAGAAATAAGCAGGCACTCAAATGTCGTTTATAATAATAATAATGTTAATGACGATGTTGATCTCAAATAAACAAATTAATTAATTAATATCGTTTACTTGGGACAACCCTTGCTGTTGCGACAATGTCTAGACGTTGTCGGCATTTACCACGAGATCAAAGGCGTCGTCCTACTGTATGTTTTTATACTGTGCTATTACAGTAATTATTGTTTTTTTAAAACTTAAACTTAGTTACAAGTAGAACAAAGAAACGCAAATTCACAAGATGGCGTCCTGTTGCTTGTAGTGATGTAGAAAAACTTTTCTTCTGTAATAAATGAAGAATTGAATGTAACGAACGAATGAAGTTTGAAGTTTGAATTGCTTCCGTGAAGATTCGTCCAATAGGGTTGTACGATGTTGCTTGACGTTGCACGACGAAAAATGCTGATTGGCTCGCAGCTATAGCCTCATGTTATTGCGTCAGCGCGCGCGGCAAAAATAGGCCCGCTGTACAACAAAATGGCTGCTTCCTCTGTATGATGAACAAAAAGTAGCCTTTGTTATCGCGTCATGCGACCCTCGGCCCCGGGAGGCTTGAAAGCGAGGATTTATGACGAAATATCGGTATCCTATAAATACCTCCTTGCAATCGGCGACTGATGATTGAATCCGAAGTAGGATTTTGCACTCACGCACGTTGTAGCAGGCGACGTGGCCTGAGCCCGAACGTCGTAGATCGTAGAAAGCACACGACGTAGTTTTCTTCGTTCGTGCTTCTGCACCAATTCCTCTTCCTCCGAAGGACCAAATCCGATGATGGGGTATTGCAGCAGGGCTGGTTCATGCAGGTATTCGATGGTGTGGAAGCAGAAATAAAAAGCAGGCTTTTGGCGATACGTGAATGGAGCGGAGTTTATTTGCCGACTGAGCGAATGACAGTAATTTTGACATTAGGCACAGATAAAAATTATAGATAGAAAAATATAGTTTGTTGGAGTTGCCAACAGATTATTTAATTGTTTTTGCATTGTTCCCATTTTTTCTTCAAGTTGTTGTTGTTTGATTCCAATAACATTAAACTTTTCATTTATATTGTCATTTATAGATTGGGATATGCTTTCTTTTAAACTCTGAATCTCAAGTTTTTGCTCATCCATGCGATCTTGAATATTTTTAAGTATTTTGGTGAATTCTTCCATCTTTTTGTTTAGTGACCTCTGTCGGCCGGTGGCGGATTTTTTGCGATAGTTATATCTCCTTTGTTGCTACTACTGCTGCTACTCCTCGCTAGATGGCGCTGTAAGCGGTAATTTTTCTGGTATGACTGGTAATATTTATTTTTATTTTATAGGTTATGTACCGGTTATAACTATGACTTTTATTGCTATTGAGTTCACTTTCACACAGTACACACCCAGTTTTGATTGATTTTCACACTTCACTTGAAATTTTTCTTTGTTTTGACTGTAACTCGATGTAACGTACAAAGTTCGTTGGATCAATTCAAATCAAAATATTGTCTTTTTCTGTTGATATTTCTTATGGATTTCATGTTTTACGCACAAAACTTTGGCCACTTCTCACTTTTACACTATGTAGACAGATCAAAACGTGATAATATGATTTTAAATCAATTTATTTTTGTGGATTCGATGTTGACAGCGTCACACTAGCGCCCTCTTCATTCAGATCATACATTTGAGTAAATCGCATACTCACTCGCGTATTGCGTTGATTGGCCATTTTATTCAGTAGAGATTAGTAGGTACACCAATGTATGTATGTAGGCACGGGTAAACTTTGGGCACGGGCACAGTGGGCACTAGGCACTATTTGAAAAATTCTGACGTTTCACAACTTTCATGCCATAACCGTACGTAGAGCATTGTCCATTTCAGTGCAGTGACCAAGAACAAATAAAATAAATATCAAAATACTTTTAGACAAAAAACTACAAAAATAATATACCTTTCGACAGTGCCAGATTTTTATCACACAAACACACAATAAGTTATTTACACATATTAGGTACTTTTTATATATTTACACTTTATTTAATCACTGTCGCTGAATGGGGAAATCCCTAACATAAAGTCGTCGGCCCCTTGCGTACCATGTGAGGTACTTGGCATAGGTTCATCATCGTAATAGTCGCTCTCACTTTCAGACTCACTTTCCGAATCTTAAGCTGTATTAATGATGAATTGTTCCGTCATATCGTCAATAATATGGTCGCTCTTCCTATATTCTTCGACCTCTTGCACTTTTCTGCATAAAGCACTCCATTCTTCCTGACCCATTAAATTTACTTTTTCCCTGAGCTCCATTGTCCGGGTTACGTTCCAGTCAACGTTTTTAGCGGCTACGTGCCCTTTAATGGCAGCCCACGCCATCTCGATGGGGTTTAAATCGGGATGGTATGGGGGTAAACGAAGGACATCGTGGTTGTTTTTTTTAAACATTTCGTCTATTACGTATCTTTTATGCACGTCCTTGTTTTTTTTTATTAGATCCTAAAGTTGTGGTTTACGCATGTCTTTTTCATATACCCTTTTCTACTAACCACGATTCCATTTTGGCCTTCTTGTCATTAGAAGTAGGGGCAGGATTCATTAATTTGTTGTGGTACGGAGCATTATCAATAACCACCACCGAGTTAGGGCTCAAATTTGGAATCAGTTGGGTCCGTAACCATTTCTCATAATTTGAGAAATTCATGTCATCATGATAGTCTCCAGTTTTGCTTCCAGATTTGAACATTAGGAGGGCGTTCGGAACAAATCCTGCTTCTGACCCGGCGTGTACCATGACTATTCGCTGACCTTTTGATAGCGGGCACTTTAGTCCTTGAACGGAACCATCTGACCACGCCTTACCTTTTGTATGTGTTGAGTGGGCATACGACTCGTCAGTGAAAACAATTGGTCGCCCTTCATCCCTGTATTTTTTTATTGCTTTCAGGTACAAGATCCTTTTCAAGCGAATGTCAGTCTTCTCTATAAGCACCATTCTATTGGTTTCAGTCTTTCGCCACTTGAAACCCAAGTTTTTAACTATTGTCTTTAAGCTCGTTTTAGCACCTTGAAAATTTATATCCTTTTTGAGTTTTGCTAGTAATTTGTTAATGGTTGGCATTTCTTTTTCAGTTTTGTGGAAGTTGTGTATGCATCTTTTTATTACACCTTGGTTAAAATTATCTATAGCAGTAATAGGTTTTGCCCTAGACCTTTTTTTACCAGGCGTGCGGAATACCGAAAGTAAGCCCGAAATATTACCTTCAGTTGCGATCCGCTGTATCGTGCGTTGGGACACACCAGTTGCGTTAGCAACTCTTAAATAAACTTTGTCTAAATCTTTTACGCCTTCTTCTTTTTCTTTTTTCATAAACTGCGTTAAATCATAGATCATTTTTCTCGCCCGGCGATTTAAGACACTATTATGCTTTGGTGGCATATTTGGCGAATGTGCCAACTGACACTTGCAAATAACACAAATTAAACAAACTTAACACTAAACAAAAAACTTAACAATAATAATAACAATTAACAACGATAACAACGAAAACTTTTGTAACCGACTGTGCTCAAGACAGAGACATCGACACGAACACGACACCAATGCTAACGTGTGACTGAGACATATTACCGTGTACCGAGCATTGCCGAATAAGCACGAAGCTTTACGAAGTAACTAAAAAGGGATGTCCAATACGCGTGCCTGAGGGTATTGTTTAATCGATTTTTGTTCAAATCGATTGTAATTAAGTCATAAAAATGTATTTCTTTTTAACTTATAGGGATGTTTTAAATTTTCTCAAACAGTCGTTACTCAAGTAGTCGTTAATGAGTGATCAAACAAACTTACCTGTAAGTGATGTTCGATCATCATTATATGAAGACATGATTTACTTAAATATCAGTTATCTATTATACTTCAGACGTCCTTCGATGATCACCATGTAGTCCCCTGGATTTCCATGGAACCGACGCACGATTATTCAAAGCTTTTCACAGCAAAAATAATTTAATTTGCTGTGAACTGAACGCAACCGGATGCTACCGTCCGCTTCCGCTGTCATCTGTAAACTCATTCCTTTTGAAAGCCACACATTTCTTACAATTTCGGGGTAGTTCAGAAACAATGCTTTTGAATGGGTTCTGGGTGGGCCCCTGATCATCGAAGGACATGTCTTCATATAATGATGATCGAACATCACTTACAGGTAAGTTTGTTTGATCACTCATTATACTTCAGACGTCCTTCGATGATCACCATGTAGATGTTTAAAGTTTTATCTAAATTGTAACAAATGTGTAAAAAAATAAATAAAGACATATTCACAATCAAATCTATTTCTTTATTTTTTAGGTATAGTCTTTATAATAATTTCCCTTGCTCGAATTTATAATGTCTAATGAACACAATAATAACACAAGTTGTTAATAAACAAACTAAGTTTTATGTAGAAACTCTGTATTTAGGTTAATTTACAATAGGTATTGGTAAGTATTCGTTGCACATTTATTTCACGATAGATAGATGTTAGTTGCGCGGTTGACGTTTGCGGAGTGTCGCGCGGGTCGGCGCATGGCGTGGGCTGCGCGAGCGTTGGCGCCCCTCTCCCTCCGTTTCGTCTGGCTCGCCCTAGTGCGGGGCGCGTACATCCTCCCGGGCCTTGAAAGGGTGGCTTTCAATGATTAGCATTCTTAGCATTGGCTGTTGGCAACATCCTTTGCATCATTTGTGGCCGGTAATATGCACATTTTATTGATGGCCCTCCTTAGCGTGCCTTTTGAAGTCAAAACGTCGGCAACTCTGCTGATTCCGTCTTTCCCAGGATATAAATGGGTGATGCGGCCAAGTTTCCATTGTAGTGGGGGAAGATTTTCTTCTTTGAGGATCACTAGATCGCCCACACGAAGATCATATTGCCTCGTTTTCCACTTGGTGCGTTCCTGAAGTTCGGCAACAAACTCCCGGCGCCATCTCTCCCAGAATTGTTGTCTCAGCTGCTCAATGTACTGGTATCTGTTGGGGTGCTTGCAGGTGATAGGCAACGATGGTACAGAGGTTAGAGGTCGCCCTATTAGAAAGTGCCCTGGGGTTAGAGGACAGGGATCGGTTGGGTCGGATGAGAGGGGAGTAAGGGGACGAGAATTTAAAATCGCTTCGATTTGAGCAAATAGCGTCGCGAGCTCCTCGAATGTCAGGGAAGCATTACCCGCTACACGCTTAAAATGGTGCTTTGCTGATTTAACGCCCGCCTCCCATATACCTCCAAAGTGAGGTGAATATGCTGGGCTGAACACGAACTTAATGCCTTCATTATTGGCGTAATTAATAGCAGACTCACGACTGGACCTGAGTATTCTGCTTATTTCATTGTTCGCGCCCCTGAAATTGGTACCATTATCGCAATATACAACGTGTAATGCTAAATGCGCAAAACCTCTTAAGGGGTCATTGTACTCATCATTATGAACAACTTTTACTATGGGACCAAACCTGAAATCGCGAAAAAAAAATCAGCTGTTCAGTACATTTATGTTCGCATAATTCGTCAAAATGTACTGAACAGCTGATTTTTTTTTCGCGATTTCAGGTTTGGTCCCATAGTAAAAGTTGTTCATAATGATGAGTACAGTGACCCCTTAAGAGGTTTTGCGCATTTAGCATTACACGTTGTATAACGTTAGGTTTACCTCTCCTAGAGACGAACCTTCGCAGAGACAAAATGAAAGCATCAGTGCTCATATCGCTGACTAACTCTAAATGAATCGCTTTGGACGAGAGGCATACAAACAAACATAGGTAGCATTTTGATATACGATTGCCTTTACCCTTACGGCTAGAGATCATAAACGGACCAGCAAAATCAACACCACACGAGTAGAAAGGAAACATGGAATAGCTTCTTTCGGCAGGTAAGTTTCCCATTAAAGGTTGTAGAGTCTTCCCACGTAGGCGAATACAAACTATACACTGCTTTGTCGTGCTACGTGCTAAGTGCCTGCCCCCTATAGGCCAAAATCGTTCTCTTATTGAGGCTAAAAGATGTTGAGGACCAGCGTGAAATAGGCGTACATGTTCATATCTTAATAATAATTTAGTTAAATGATGCTTGGCATCTAAAATAATGGGGTGTTTTTTATCATAGGCGAAATCAGAGTTTTGAATTCGACCCCCAACTCTTAATATGCCATCTAAATCGATAAAGGGATTTAGCGGCAATAATTTAGACTTACGATTAAGAGTTTTATTATTTCTAATCAATTTTATTTCACTTAACTAATATTAGCAAAGAATCATCTAATTCCTTAATATCTAATGGGCCATTAATTTTAGCATTTTTATTTTTACAGTAATTTAGGAAACGTTGTACATAGGCATATATTCTTTTTAATCTATTTAAATTAGAATGTTTCTCAAACTGAATTATTTTATTTGTAACAACAACATGACATTCAATGTTCTGCGAGTGCTTAACTTCAGGTAAGATATTAGGGATTTGTGTGTGTCTTTGTGTAGGCCAACAAGATGGGTCATTAGCAAGGAACGAAGGCCCTTCCCACCAAAGGAGACAGGACTGCAAGTGCTTAGGAGTCACTCCTCTAGACGCAATATCTGCAGGGTTTTGATCTGTTGGAACATGACAGAAGGTGAATCCAATTGCAAGTTGATTGATTTCATTCACTCGGTTACACACAAATATTTTAAGATCCCTGGGTGGCGTGTTCACCCACCCTAGCACAACCTTTGAATCAGTCCATATGAATTTATTATTGATCTTACAATTTAATGACTCTAATACCTTTGAACATAAACGTGCACCTAACAAGAAGCCACATAACTCCAATCGAGGTATAGTGGTTGGGTTCATTGGTGCAACTCGTGCCTTAGCACACAACAACCTGACTGTAACTTTCTGATTGTGATCAACAGAACGCAGGTAAATACAAGCTGCATAGGCTTGTTGAGAGGCATCCACAAAACAATGTAATTCTATATTACTGGGTGTATCACACAGAACTCGCCTTGTAATACGAATATTAATTAAATTTGAAAATTCCTTTAATAGGTTAGCCCAGTTTTTACAAAACTCAGCTGGCACTGGATCATCCCAGTCTAGCTTAGAGGACCACAATTTTTGAAGTAAAATCTTAGCTACTATAGTGCAGGGACACAATAATCCTAAGGGATCGAAAACCTTAGAAGTAGTAGAAATGATTGATCTTTTAGTAATATGAGTAGAAGGCTCTAGGTCTGTAGAGAATTGCAGCGTATCAGCCTTGGGACACCAATTGAGACCTAATACACTGGATTCTTTGTTGAAATCAATAGGTTTTGAAGAGTCACATTCATCATCAAATAATTGAGGGCAATTTGTGCGAAATTTCCTTAGGGGTAGGCAAGCAGAATTTAGTGTGCTTACAACTTCATGATAAATGTGTTTTAGCCCTTCTACAGTTTCTGAACCTGTGTTTAAGTCGTCTGCATAAAAATCGTTTCGAATTACACACGCAATAGATTCATCCTTACACTCCTTTGCCAATTGTAATAGGCATCGAGTACTTAAAAAAGGTGCCGAGGCAGTACCATAAGTAACTGTATTTAGTTGTAAAACATCTATCGATTGTGACTTATCATCACGCCACAAAATAAGCTGCAGATGGCGCTGCTGTTGCCCGACTTCAATTTGCCGGTACATTTTCTCTATGTCGGCTGTGAGAATGAATTTATGCCTGCGAAATCGCAATAAAATAGAGATTAAATCACTTTGCACTACTGGACCAATCATTTGAATTTGATTAAGTGATTTGCCAGAGCTAGTTTTAGAAGAGGCATTGAATACTACGCGGAGCTTTGTGGTTTCGCTTTTTTCACGGATTACTGCGTGATGGGGCATGTAGTATCCAAATTCTGGTCTAGTAATTTTAATTAAATGACCTAACTTTGCATACTCATCTATAAATGCCTTGTAGTTGGACTTTAAATCAGGATATTTTATAAATTTTCTTTCTAAACTCTCAAAACATTTTTTAGCTACATAGTAAGAGTCCCCAAGAGCCTTTTCAGGCGACTCTTTCATGGGCATTAACACAGAAAATCTGCCATTTGTTAAGCGAGATACATTTTGTACAAAATGATCCTCACAGAGTTGCTCTTCGATGGAATATGTTTTTGTAGCAGGTAAGTCATCAATTTTCCAAAATTTTTCTAACGAGTCCTTTATCTCCTGAGTGAAATTACAATAAACCCTTGAAGCGGACTGACTACCTTGTATGGGGCCACTTATGAGCCATCCGAGCATAGACTCCTGTAGAACCGGTTTATTACTGCCCAACTTAATTAAATTAGAACCAACTATATCCCAATACACATCTGCTCCTAAGAGGATGTCAACCTCAGCGGGGGAAAAATAGTTAGGATCGGCTAGAGTGATATTTTGAGGTAATTTTATATGCTCGGTATTAATTATAGAATTTGGTAATATTCCTGTTATCCTAGGTACTACTAGACACTTAACATTAAATTCGAAAGTCATACATCTAGATTTAATTTTAATATAACAACTTTCAGTAATATTACATGTAGTGTTATTGATCCCACAAACATTCACTGAGCTACCGGGGTTACTATCTAGCCCTATCTTCCCTTTTAATTTGTCTGTAATAAATGATGATTGACTACCTGTGTCCAGCAGTGCACGGGCTGTGTAATTCTTATTATTTAATACAATTTGGACTAGCGCCGTACATAAAAAAACTTGGTCATTGGATGCCACAGACAGTGACACAGGTAAAGAGAAAGACGTAGAGGGTTGTTCAGTTTCAGTAGAGGATGTAGGGTTGCTTTTCGTTATATGTATTAATGTATTGTGTTTCTTTTTGCATTGGCGACAGACAGCTCTCAGCTGACATTGAAAAGCATTGTGACCACTATGCAAGCAATTTTTACATAACTTTAACTTATTTACTTCATGTAGTCGCTCGTCTACATTCATATTTTTAAATTTTAGACATTCGTGCAAATGATGATTTTCATTGCATAAAACACAATTCTTGTTTTCTTTTTTATCAACGGATACAATTAAACTTTTGGATTGTGTGGTTACCCTAGGTTTATAATCTACCTGCTTGTCAGAACGACTATTATTATTAAAATAGGCAGTCTCTAGTATGTCAGCTCGACTGCGCAGGAAAGAATAGAATTCACTGAGTGAAGGTAAATCTGTAAGATTGCACTTGTATTCTTCCCATTTTCTACTCGTATGAATGTCTAGTTTTGCTGAGACCATAAAAATTACAAGAATATCCCACATGTTAGTAGGCTGGCCAAGAGTGTCAAGAGCCCGCAAATGTTTTGACAGATGGTCAACGATAAACCGCAATGATTTGTAGGACTCCCTTTGAATCGACTCTATGTTAAATAATGCCTTTAAGTGGTTATTTATTAATAGGTTTTTATTATCAAATCTCTGACATAAGAGATCCCATGCAACCTTATAATTTTTTGAACTAAATTCTATCGATTTAATAACAACAGCTGCACTTCCTTCAAGCGCAGACCGTAGATAGTGGAATTTATTAATTGGTGCAATACTTTCATTGCCATCAATCACTGACTGAAATGTGTCTTTAAATTCTAACCAGTTTAGGTAATTCCCATCAAACGTAGGAAGTTTGATTGTGGGTAATTTTATGCCATTAAATGAATGGCAGCTATTGAATGCATGGTCACTATTTTCTATCTCAGCCTTTTTCTGGGGAGAATTTTGTAAAATATCTTGGCTCTTAGCAATTAAACTAATAAACTGGTCTTCTAAACTACCTCTTTCTTTAATTTGCTCTGTACTATCAGAATGCAATAATTCTATTTTGTTTTGAATGTCCTCAAACTCTTCCATAAGCGATTGAATTTTATTTAATTTTAATTCTAATTCTTTATAATGAATAGAAGATATTTCTTTTAAATCAATTAAATTATTTAAATAATCCGAAAATCTTGTTACCCGTCCCTTAATAGTACCGCGCTGTTTGACTAACTTAGTTAATTCTGCTTTGAGCTCTGGTTCAGACATTTTTATAGATATGTATGGTCACCAATAACACAGGCGAACAAACAATGAAACAATAAGATGTGCACTCAAACCCGTTTGAAGAGCAGAGAAGCTCAGGTCCAGTCGCTCGCGCTGGTGCAATAGCACGACGCGATGCTCAGGGCAGCTCGCGCCGAGCAGACAGCTTAGGCCAGCAGCGCGCACGTAGCGGCGCACGCGACGGAACCGGGCGGGCGGCGGCGATGCCGAGACCGATGCGCTCCACTTCACGGAGGTTTGCTGGAATAGTCGGCATGTGGTATTGAAATAACAGTCTTCACAACGCTGTCTTTGTGGTACAGGTACAAGGGATAGGTTATATAGGCACTCTATGTGCTGAATTAGTGAAAATAATACGAGTTAGGTAGGCTAGCCAATTGTTATAGATGGGATTGGCTATAACAGAATTCTGTACCTAACAGAATCAGTAAAATGCGTGCATAAAGCGTGGGCGCGTGCTCTTATTTTATAGATTGATTAGATAATTAAATCCAACGCTGAGACGCACGTGCACGTGTTTATTGTGCCTAAACACCATTGAAAGCTAGCATACGACAATAAACCCAACACTCAAATAGCAAGTCGGCCATTACACACAATGCGAGAACAAGGATCGAGAGAATTGGTTAGAGATAGGTATGAAAAGGTTAGGAACAGGGCTACTCTCCTGGTTGGACTAGACCTGCGGTTCACGATGTCCCCACAGGCTCCCGAAGCAGCAGCAACGAATCCTTTTCTTCACTCGACCGGTGGCTCGCTGGGTAGGTATTGGTGAATAGCGGTTGCCACGTGTGAGTTGTGTGACGCCCGCAAACTCGACGCGTCTTTCTTGATTGAATATTATTTGTTCGTCACGGTCGCCACTTTTGTTAATAAACAAACTAAGTTTTATGTAGAAACTCTGTATTTAGGTTAATTTACAATAGGTATTGGTAAGTATTCGTTGCACATTTATTTCACGATAGATAGATGTTAGTTGCGCGGTTGACGTTTGCGGAGTGTCGCGCGGGTCGGCGCATGGCGTGGGCTGCGCGAGCGTTGGCGCCCCTCTCCCTCCGTTTCGTCTGGCTCGCCCTAGTGCGGGGCGCGTACACAAGTCTTAAGGCTCTAGCCTAATTATACTTATGTAGTACTTGTATACCTACTTTATTATATGTTTATTCAAAAACCCTTAGGGTCTAACAATCTTCTATTGTCATTACTGCTGACTATATAATAACATAAAATTGTAGAAAAGAGTAGTAGGTAAATTATTATCACTATATAAGAATAGTAGGTAATTAGGTACCTATATATAACAGCATTACATAAAAAAAAAAATTAATAAAAGGATCTTAGTTGCCTCTATCACTGAGTACTGATCTTGCAAAATTTAGTTGATTCATTATAGGACGATTATAGAACTTTGCAAAGCTCTGTGATTGTGAGGTCCATCCTGCAGTTCTCCTTATCTCGTCAATATTGACACCTTTTTTAGCTGCTGCTGAAGTAGACGCGTGTCTAGTGCTATATGCACTGAACATGTTCATATTTATCCCACAATTTTTAAGAGTGTCTTTAATCCATCTACTGATTGTGGAAATTGTAGCCTTTTTGTATGGTTTCTTATAAGTTATAAAAAGGTTTTTAATATTGTTTCTGTGAGCCTTTGTTCTATGCATGTAATCAATAATTGACCTAGCAGGGCAAATCTTAGGGTCATCATGAAAGAATGGAAGAATTAAATTAGGTTGGTACCGGCCTGGCGCAGTAGTTTTGATAAAGTCAGGTATTTTAATTTGTAGCTGGTTACTATGTTGTATTATATTGTCAACCATTATTAATGAGATAGTTTGAATTCTATGGCCGGTAGAGATTGCAATTAATGTTACTGCTTTTTTGGTCAGTTCTTCTATTGACATAATTTGATTATTAGAATTATTGTTTTTAAAATGATTAAGTACTATAGAAACATCCCAAACATGGTCATATTTAGGTATTGTAGGTCTCAATTTGAATACTCCCTTTAGAAATCTTTTAATCCTATCATCCTCAGATAATCTTGGACCTATAATTAGACTCAGAGCAGATTTAGCTGAATTTAGTGTATTGTAGGATGAACCTCCATTGAACTTATCAGTTAAGAAAGATATTATATTTGGAATAGAACTATTAAAAAAATCTAAATTGTTCATATTGCAATACTCACGCCAAGCATTAATTGGTGATCGGTATTGTTTTAGCGTTGATTCAGTGATAGAGGCTAACATTATCTCGGCAGAGGTCGCTGTTATTCCACGCCTCATAAATGCTTCCCGGACAACACTCCTACAGCAAGTCGCAGATTCTTTCTGAGAGGGTGTAGGTTGCCCGCATCTGAACATAAGAGGTTATTCTTTGGTTGAATTATCATTGATTCTGACACTAGCATTGACATAAATATAGGGTACCAAGGTTGGGTAACCCAATGTGGTACTACAACAATACCCTCAGCTTCATCAATCTTAATTTTTCGGAGTGTTTTGAGAATTAAAGAAAATGGTGGGAAGGCGTAGAAAAAAAAGGGTGACCAATCAATTGTGAAGGCGTCTATTGCATATGCATCTGGGTCTCTATGCCATGCAACATACTTTTTACATTTATGATTTAGCCTTGATGCAAATAAATCAATATTGGGAAAACCAAAATTGTGTGTTATACAATCGTACGTAGTTTTCTCTAAGCTCCATTCTATTTCTGTTTTATGTTTTCTTGATTCCGAGTCTGCGATGTGATTATCCTTGGAGCTTATATAAGAAGCAAATAACCAAATATTTCTTATTTCACACCATTTCCATATTTGTTCAGAAATTGAGTGAAGCTGAGGGTACTGAACACCACCCATTCTGTTTATATAGCTAATAGCTGTGGTGTTGTTAATTCTTAATAAAATTTCACAGTTATGTAAACTATTTGCAAAAGTTTTCAATCCCAAGAATGTAGCTTTTAGTTCTAACACATTAATATGCATTTGTTGTTCCTCTAGTGTCCAAAAACCATGCATTCTTTTATTATTACAACTAGCACCCCAACCAGATAAAGATGCATCAGAAAATATCTCAATTTTATATTTATGTTGTTTAAAAGGTGTCACTGCTTTGTGTATGTTGGATTTCCACCATTTTAAATCTTGAATGCACCAGGAGGGTGTAGTAATCTTACATTCATAGTTATCATTATGGTTTTGTAGAGATAAATATCTATGTTCTAATTTCTTTGTATATAACCATCCATAAGAAATAGCAGGGCATATAGAGGTTAGTGAACCTAACACTTTAGCTAAGTGTCTGATAGTGTACTGTTTATTTTTAAGTAGACTACTGATTAATTCTAAGTTGAGCTTTCTTTTTTGTTCAGATATTTTTAGTGTCATGTGTTTGGAATCAAATATAAACCCTAAGAAGCTACATTCCATAGTTGGTGTAGTATTGCTTTTTTCCTTGTTAATTATGAAACCCAGGTTTTGCAATAAGTCACATGTTTTTTCTATGTTAACCTTACATTGTATGTAATCTTTTTCAATACATAAGAAATCATCTAGGTATTGAACGGAATTTAAGCCCCAGGATCTTAGGGTATAAACCACTGGTTTTAAAATTTTTGTGAAAACAAAGGGTGCAGTGCATAAACCAAATTGTAAAACATTAAACTGGTAAAGTTTATTTTTGAATTGAAATCTTAAGTATTTTCTATTATTTTCTTTAATTGATATCATAAAATAGGCATCCTTAAGATCTAGGTTAGCCATGTAACAGCCCTTAGTTATAATATTTGAAGCTGTTCTATAATCTTCTAGTTTAAAATGTTGTGTTATTATAAACTGATTTAATTCCTTCAAGTTCAAGATAAATCTATATGAACCATTTGGTTTGCTAACCACAAAAATTTTTGAAAGGAACTGATCTTTGATGGGTGCACATTCAGAAATAGCACCTATTTTAAGTAGATTTTCTATTTCCTGTATTATGACCATCTCCTCCTTATTCGAAAAGGAGTCATTGGATGGTAAATATAACTGAACGGGTTGTTGACAAAAGGGAATGTCATATCCCCTAACCCAGTTGAGTACTATAGGATCTTTACAGATTCTCTGCCAGTTATTATAAAAAAGGTTTAACCTGCCAGTTTGAGTCAGTTCCTGTGATGACGTTGACTGTTGAAATTCGATCTCCGGTAGCCTCCCCGTAGCGGTGCTGCACCTCTCCTTTGGGTTGTTTGCCGTGGCCCACTGCTGCGGTTCTTGTTGGCACGAGGCTCCGAGGACAGCTGCTTCTGTGTTTGCCGAGGTGGGCCCCTCCAGTTTAAAGGTTGTGTACCTTTGAATGTGTTCTTAGGAGGTGGAGGTGGTTTGGATTGTAACCGTATCTCCCGACCTGTCTTGCCAACAGATTTTGCTGTTTTGATTATTTCAAAGAGATTATCTCCAAACAGATACTTGTCTGGTTTGGTTTGTAAGAGAGTGTCTCTTACATCTTTTTCGAGACCTGATATTATAAGGTTTCTTCTTGTTTTGTTTTCGTTGTGGAAAACATCAGCGAGTATCTTCCCAGTATTATTTAGTATCTCTAGAAGGTTCAGTTTCAATTGTTTTGGTTGCATTTCCGTGAGTACTTTTTCAGTTGCACATGCAAGCCCAGCAATAACATGACTCAGCATTTTTTGTCTTGCTTCGATACTAAAGTCTCTCTTTTTATTGGCCTCGCTACATGCAGCGAGCGTCTCTGGATTCAATTTTGGCACGATTAGATGAGGACAGTTTGACGGAGGCAGGATATAGGTGTTTGTTGAAGAATGTTTTCTTTTTCAACTTTGTCAAGGCCATTTTGAATGATGTTTTCCCACCTGTCTGCAACCTCGTCATGTATTTTGTGTCCCGTTTCTTGTTGTTTCTTATTATTAGATCCTAGTACTTGAATTACATCTTCGTCGAGAATGTTTTCTTTATCTGAAAGAAATAAGTATTATGTTACCTTGTGATATGTGATGCACAGCCCCCCCCTTTTCTTTCTTCTATTGTTACAGTTACCAAGATGAGCATTTCGTTATCTAGGTACACTTTTGCCATTGAAAGGTCCCTCTGTACCAATCCTAGGCAGTACCACAGCGCCGTGAATGACCCCACAGTGACAATCCTTGGCGTGTTACTGTCATTGAACAACCCCTATGTGTTGATTCTAGACATATTTATGACCATTAAACGACCCCACAGTGTCGATCTTAGGTCTAGAAGGTACTATTATTCTTGTGAACAAAATGGCGATAATGTCGAAAGTACGAAAATGCTGCAAACTACCTTGTTGGTCATCTTGGACCTCTTGAAAAATCTCTCCTGGAATATCTTCTGGTGTAGGTGATCTAATCACATTCACTGCAGTATATGATTGTTCCTGTGATGGCGGTGATTGTGGCGGCGACGACGATGGCGATCTCTCTCGGCGCCTTCGTATTTTCTTCTCGAGTTTTTTGATTTTCTTTAAAATGTACTCGTCACTATCACCGTCTATGCGATGCTTGCGTTTCGGCATGTTTAATTAACTATATTAACTTGTTATAACTTTGATGTAAAAAGATTCTAACTTGAAGAAAAATTTTTACGTCGCGCGTCGTTACACGAAAAAAAAGGAATGAGTTTACAGATGACAGCGGAAGCGGACGGTAGCATCCGGTTGCGTTCAGTTCACAGCAAATTAAATTATTTTTGCTGTGAAAAGCTTTGAATAATCGTGCGTCGGTTCCATGGAAATCCAGGGGACTACATGGTGATCATCGAAGGACGTCTGAAGTATAATAGATAACTGATATTTAAGTAAATCATGTCTTTCAACCAAGGAAATTAAATTTTATTGTTTTTTTTTATTTATTAGAGTCGAACTCAAGTTTATTAACGACACAATGCAAATTATTTGTAAATCTATTTCGTTTAATATCTTGTATAAACAAAAATCAATACTTTCTAAATAAAATTAATCCATTGTGATAATTGATTGAATAAGGTGTCGATTGTGTTTACATAGGGTCAATCTCTAGCCTAGACCACCGCTCCCCGCACGTCGCCTCATGCCACCATTTGGTTCCTAAAAAAAGTTATTGCGCAACCTTCTGCGCGAAGTTCGGACTCGCCAAGATACGTCGGCCGTATTGTAACAAGACAAAGCGGCAACGTCGCGCGCGCGCGCGCCACTCTTGTCAAAGCGGGCGCACAGTATGCCCATACTGAAAATTAGTGGACTTAGGCAACAAAGTTCCTATATCGATGCGATTTTTTTTTATATGACGTGTTATATTATACCTGACAACTTTTATTCTTATAAAATTTCTTCTAAAGTTGATAGTTTGTCTTGAAAAAAATTAATTAGATTTTTTTGTATGGAGCGAATCACGTTTAATTTTTTTTCTTCAATTGTACTAATATGTTGAGTGTGTGGCGTGAGTATATGATAGCTAGGGTCATTCTCTATCCATGAAAAAAAAATCAGCGCCGGCCATCTGCGGCAGCGCGAGTAATCATTCAGTAAAAAAAAAATGATTTGGAAGAATTTTTTTGTCATTTAAAATAAATTCAAAGCATATTTTTTGTCTCATTTGGCTGTTTTCACCTTCTTTTTAGTTAAATAAATAGTTTTAATAGCGCATAGGTACGTACTTATAACTAGTAATTCTGGTAGAGATTTAGTTATTATTGCATGTTATCGGTACAAATGAGTCATCAATCACA
This sequence comes from Cosmia trapezina, assembly GCA_905163495.3. Lineage (NCBI taxonomy): Eukaryota > Metazoa > Arthropoda > Insecta > Lepidoptera > Noctuidae > Cosmia > Cosmia trapezina. The sequence continues at coordinate 4,406,487 of LR991050.1, forward strand.
ATGCAGGTGCTCTGCATTGTGATTGATGACTCATTTGTTTGTGCGCGCATAACTAATGAGTCATCGAAAAATGCTCGTCTCTGATTGGCTGTGTTATTTTTTAACTGCACGTTATCTATTGTTGAATAAATATATCGTAATGTTTCAGGTTATACTAATTTTGTTAATGATAGGTGAAATAATTTAAATTTGTACGGGCAAGTCGTTGATAATTATCTACATAATCAATTGTATGTATATTATTATAGTATAAGTTATCGTACGTATGATCAATATGAAACTGTGAAGTAACTGTAGCCCTGAAAAGGGCTGTTTGTCATATTCCTAACCCTGATGGGCATTTGTGGGAATAATTTAGAGCCGGATCACATTATTTCTTGTTCCAGAAGTGCTAGTGGGTCCGGCAAATTTTCGGACTCTGCTATGAGGCATTCTTCTTCCTCCATAATTTCACTGTCACAGGGAGGCTCAGTAGTCTGTAACAACTGAGTTGCTTCAGGCAACAACTCATTATGAACCTGTTTCATTATTTTAGGCCTTATGTAGGATATGTGGAGCTTATTAGAAGTCCATGGAGGATGTCTTCGTTTGTTGCTATTCTCCCCGTTTTCCGAGTGTGCCTCTCCCTGACGTTTCTGAAGTCCTTATTACGGGCTTCCGAAGCTTCTTCAGATAAGGTACCTAAAACGAATAAGTACATACATTTTAATTTCAAAACGCAATCGAGTCAAATAATACATCAAACTATATTTATTTTTTACTTACCGATTGGCAAAACACCAAAGTGGTTACAGATGTCTGCACCGTGCATTAGAAGTTTATGTACACTAACTGGCATGTAGTACCACGAATAGTGTTGCACGTACACATCAGCTGTTTCTCTACAGTATCTTCTAAATTTTTCACAGTCAATGTTTTTGCCTGATGATATGGCTTGTAGAATAACGGAAAATCTGAAAATCAGATTTTCGTCAATTCCCGTTATTCTGGAAGATCTTTTGTAATCTTGGAAAAAGCGCCTCGCTGTATTCCCGTCGTTTGTAGTTCCAAAACCCTAAAATGGGAAAACAATACTGTAATATACAATACATAGAGATATAATTCACAAACAACATAAAGAGAGCGAAAATTAAATACATACCTGTTTGACTATATCAATCAGCATTCCAGTTTGCTCACGAAACTCTTGCTGTGTGGTATTTTTTTTAGCTTGTTTCAAAGCCTTATGTTCGCCGCGAGCAGTCCATCGTTGAAAATCCAGATTATAAGATATATGGAGAAGACATTCCATACACCGAATCTTCATATGCAGTGAAGAAATTCCTTGTTTGTAAATTTCTTCACGAAGTGGTTTAGAAGTCAAAGCGTCTAAATTATTCATCTCACTCGGTTTTGCTAAGCAAATGGGACACGTTGGATATGATGGTACTCCAGCAATAATATTGGCCACTTTTCCATCAATCATGGTCATATGCAATTCATGTGATACAATAATATTTCCACACTGTGTAGATATTCGTTCATCAATTTGTTTTTTCATCTCAGACTCTTCAGACTTTATAAAGTCAGCTGTCTCCGAAGTGAAAGTGAACTTCACTGGTCGACAGTACAGAGTTGAGCAAGGTGTGGGGTTCTCCCAAACTAGATTTTCATTCCCAGATGATGGCCTAGTAGACACTAGCCGAAGAGGGACGATGCTTATCATGACTACTGATGAATCATCGAACTCTGTAGCTGTGTTTGACGTTTTCTGTTTATAGTTACTCTGCGACGAAGAACCATCAAGTCCCCATTTCCAGGTCAACTTGAGTTCTTCATTTTGAGACCTATCAACAGTATTTATATCAAGTAATATCCTCTCCACAGTGTGGTCCAATAGCGCTTGCAATTTAATGTGAGCTCCGTTTTCGGTAATCTCCATACTCTCTTGTGGTGGGTAACATCTTTTCATGGCATTTACAAGCTTTGGATAAGATGGAAAGGCAGCACAGTTTTCTTCTTTCAGAAATTGTCGAAGAGCTAAGTACTTCCATTTCGAGAGCGCAACTGATGTATAAAGAGCTAAACACTTATCTTCAGAGACAGTACTTAAGCTCTGCTTTTTGAATAGTCTCTCTTCTACTTCGGATAGCGCATCTGGATTACTGGAAAGGTATTCGACCACTTTTGCCAGATTCGTTTTGCCGTTGTCTTTCAATTTTGTTATGTACCAGTGCTGCAACTCTTCCTCGGAATTTTCTTCTACTATGGAAGTAGAACGTCTTTTCTTTTGCTTATTACTCTTCGAACGGTTTTCTGTGCTCCTTTTCTGTAGATGTTCCCGCTTCCGCAGTACATACTGCAAGAGTAGGAACATGGCAATCTATATCCACAAGCTCAGATAAGGATGCGTCCGAAAAGCCCATCACACTTCTCAGATCAACACTGTCACAAACAGGCCAGTTGATGTTTTTTTCCAACCACTTGCGATTAATTACACGATTCATAAAAGTTTTTTGATTTCTACTTGACTCTATCCACTTTTTATTTAAATTTACACAAAAAAGTCGACAGAACTCCTTGATTCGGTTCTTGTCTTCTTCAGAAACTTCGGTAGTCAAGACAGAAATGATACTTTCATACAGAAACATCAGATTCATTCAGATCACCGCCACTTCTTAATTTCACAAAAAGATCTAGGTTGGTACAAAATCCAGCCATAGTTCTAATGTTAATATAAAAATACAAGTATTTCACTGTGTTCACAAACAAGCGACAAGAGCGAAACTAGATGGACTTAATGAATGTCTTTATATTTATAGTTAGTGTTAATTACTCAAGTAGTGGACATAACAGTGAGTGAAAATTATTCAGCCAATCAGAGACGAGCATTTTTCGATGACTCATTAGTTATGCGCTTAGCCGAGTGCACAAACAAATGAGTCATCAATCACAATGCAGGTGCTACCGATAACATGCAATAATAACTAAATCTCTACCAGAATTACTAGTTATAAGTACGTATGCGCTATTAAAACTATTTATTTAACTAAAAAGAAGGTGAAAACAGCCAAATGAGACAAAAAATATGCTTTGAATTTATTTTAAATGACAAAAAAATTCTTCCAAATCATTTTTTTTTTACCGAATAATTACTCGCGCTGCCGCAGATGGCCGGCGCTGATTTTTTTTTCATGGATAGAGAATGACCCTAGCTATCATATACTTACGCCACACACTCAACATATTAGTACAATTGAAGAAAAAAAATTAAACGTGATTCGCTCCATACAAAAAAAATCTAATTAATTGTTTTCAAGACAAACTATCAACTTTAGAAGAAATTTTATAAGAATAAAAGTTGTCAGGAATAATATAACACGTCATATAAAAAAAAATCGCATCGATATAGGAACTTTGTTGCCTAAGTCCACTAATTTTCAGTATGGGCCCACTGTGGGGCGGCCAGCGCGGCGATGGCGCGTCGCGCTTTTATGTTACGAAAGGTTTTGAAGTACGCACTCAACAACAATCAAAACAAAAACAATACATTTTTAAATTCTCGATGTGTCCTCCATTCTCATTAATGCACAAATTATACCGACGGAGAATATTGTTATTTATTTTTCTAATTAAATCCGTCCGTCGCTAAGCACTTTAATTTGTGAAATGCTAAAATAATCCTATTTTTTAGTTCATCAATTATTATTGTATTTACCTCTGAGGCATACACTTCACCCTTAATGTACCCCTACACAAAGAAATCCATGGGAGTGAGGTCTGGAGATCGCGGTGGCCACCGAACAGGTCCGAATCGTCCGATTCATTGCTGCCCAAACATTTCTGTGAGCCGCTCCCTGGAAGCCATCACAGAATGTGGAGGCACTCCGTCCACCTGGTACCACAACTTGCGATGAACGCATAAAGGCAGTTCATTAGTGTACTCGGCCACAGCACCACTTAACAATTCTAAAAATTTCGCCGCTGTAAGGGACAAAACAAAAGCGAAGCTTCCGTGCGTTCCGAGAGGATAGCATCGGCAGGATCTAGGAGGATGCAATAGCAACACACTGACCTAGTTCTATTTCTTTTACGCGCGGGATAATTTGTTATGATTGTCACTCTCGTAATGAAAGTGAAAGTGTGTGCGTATTTATTGCTTCCTTGATGCATTGCCATCTTTTTAGCGAAATATTTGGTTGTACTTGTGACTTGCGTCAGAGCGGCAACAACGCATCGTAGGTTATACTCAGATTTATCGTTTTAAGGTGGATGACCGACGTATAGACATAATCAGCTGTTAGGAAAAATACATCGTGTTCAAACGGGGCAAAAACTTAAAAAATCATTTGCGACTAAACTACTGCTCCTATTTAATTGATTTTTGGTACAGAGCTTGAAAATGGTGCCTAGTATAGGCAGTTTAAAGGAAAGCCCCTCTGTCGTATCAACTCTGTATATAATATAAACCGTTTCGCATTTATGTTCAGCGCAATAATACCTGGCCAGTTTTAATTGGTATGTACCTAACGCAAGGATAATTATTTGTTCTTCGGACAGCCTCGGGCAGTTTTCTAGGTCATTAGCTTCCAAACGTTGAAAATGAGCCCTTCAGGTATTCAATCGCGTCCTCTCTACGTAATCGTCTAAGATATTATCTACCGCGGTAAAGCCCACGTTGACTCATCAGACAATTGCGCGGTCGTTCCATTTTCAACAATCCAATCATTACAGTTCAGTTTCCTTGAGCTAGCCGGTAAACGTTAAAACAGAGCACAATAATGACCAAATCCACGACTAAAAAAAACCGGTCAAGAGCGAGTCGGACTCGCGCACCGAGGGTTCCGTTCCGATTTCTGAAAAAGTGTGCTATTTAGAGATATCGTTTTATTTTTCCTGTAATCTTTACATAAACTTCTATCACATAGAATAATTTCAGATTTTTCTCTTTGCAAACTTCGGAGATAAGGGGGGGAACGGTATTTTTTTTTACATTTACAAGAGAATCGGCACCAGTGTAGAAATAAAAGTAATCGTTTCTAATAATCACACCTGGTTTACTTTAATTATAAATCTAGTTAGAAACAACATTATAATCATAATAAGGCTCTAAAATAATTCAGTCTTCAGTAGTTAACTCATTTGTTGGTCTTGGTATAACTTTTTATAACAAGCTACTTTCTTCTTTGCTAGATTTGCCTTTTAATGCCTTTAAAATTAAAGTAAAATCCAATCTTTGTTCAAAGGCATACTATTCTATCAACGATTACTTAAACGATAAGAATAGTTGGTCGCTGTAACTCAAGACAATGTTTACGTTATGTTCTTTCTCCAGAATCAGCTTACATAATGACAGGTTACATGAGTTAAGTACTAAAATTGGTTATTTTATTTGACAAAAATATAATTTAATGTATTGTGTTGCGTAAATTATTTTGCATAGGTACTATTGTATAGAATCTAGTTCTTCTAACTGAACAGACAGCTGTGCTGCTGGGGAGTTTGTTCCGCTACTTCTTCTTCCCAGCTAAAGCACTAGGAAGTGGTGAAGGGCGGGCGTTTTGTGGGGACTGTCTTAATGTAATTTCGACGTTCAAAAAGTGCCGATTCTCAGCCTAATTTGAATAAATGACTTTTGATTTTGGTTTTTGATTTTGATTTAAAAAAAATCAAAAGAAAGGCACTTGCATACTCTTGTACAATAACTATGTATAATCGATACATTCTTCATGACTTCATGCTTGACACCTCGAACGTTCTATCCAATCTTCATCATCCTGGACACTTCTATATTTTCTTTTTCGGTGTATTTTTTTTTGTGTCTTAAATTGTATTTTGTGTTTTTAGGGTTCCGTACCTCAAAAGGAAAAAACGGAACCCTTATAGGATCACTCGTGTGTCTGTCTGTCTGTCCGTCTGTCACAGCCAATTTGCTCCGAATCTAATGGACCGATTAAGTTAAAATTTGGTACACATATGGATGTCTGTGACCCAAACACGTACAGCTAAAGTAAATATATGAATTTTGAATATGAGAGTCACTTTTAGGGGGAAAATAAGAAAATTAAAAAAAAAAGTTTTGTAAACTGTACCGTGTGACATATCAAATGAAAGGGCTTACTATGAGGGTCTCAAATATATTTTTTTTATAAATTTAAAATATATTGTTTTAAAGTTATTTAAGAAAATTGACGAAAATCAGTTCACTCGTATGCTTCGCGTCGTACGGTCACTTATACCCCGCTCACCGGTCTCGCTCAGAAAGAAAACCAGTGTTTCCCAAAGTTTTCTCGATCGTCATCATGAGTAACAATTGCGGAGCCTGTGGAGAAGTGTTAACCGATGGTGCTACCTGCACTGAATGCAATCAAGAGCTACACTTTCACTGCGCGGGGATTACTGAAGCTAACTTTCGCAGACTGGGAGATCGCAAGCGTACGTGGCGTTGTAAGAATTGTAAGCAAGCCACTTCCAGCCAATTATTTTCTTCACCTAGGGTCGAGTCCGAAAATATTATATTAAAAGAAATCAAATCCCTCTCTGATAAACTTGCGCCCTTGGAGTCATTAAAGGATGAAATTATGGCATTGAGAACCATTTGCAGAAATGAAATCTAAATTATTATGAGAGCGTCGGCCTGCTTCCGGACTCTAAAAACTGTCAAAATATTGTATTGCGCGTATGTGCGTAGCCATCTCGAGTACGCATCCCAAGTGTGGAACCCGCAGTACCAAGTTTACATATCTCGAATTGAAGGCATTCAACGCAAATTCTTAAAATATTTAGACTACAAGGCGCACCGGCACACTTCAGACTACATTGCCCGATGTAAACATTATCATTTTCTACCTCTTGAACAGAGGCGCAATATTAGTGACATCTGCTACTTGTCTAACATAGCGAATGGCGCTATTGACTGTCCGGAGTTCCTTGCGAATGTATCGCTTCGCACCGGCCAAAGGAGTTTAAGGCAACGGCCACTATTAGATTAGATGTACCATTTGCCGCGACCAATTATAGACGGAACACATTTCATATCCGTAGTGCAAGGAGCTTTAATGATCTTGCATTGCGGCTAGACTTTGACCTTGACTTATTCTGCACCAGCTCGAGAGCGATAAGGAAGCGCGCAGGTGATGGGTACTTTGGGGATCGTGTGAACGTCCTTTAGGTAGCTTTTCACTTGTGCATACTCGATTACTGCTTGTGCTGTAATCTATAGGGTGTCGACATAAATGGAACATTGACTGAACTACATATAAATTTGAACTTAATCTCATTTTCTGTAGTGTTTGTAGTTGTTTAAAAACTGTAATTATTTACTATTCTTCTTTTTTTTTTCAATTTTTTATCACTCCCCTTGGTTTGTATACCAATAATATATATTGCACTAAGTTACCTATATGTGTGGACTTGTAATTAGCTAAATAGTTACCTATATTGTAATTATTTTAATTATTTGTCTGTAAGTCCTCCTAAAAGATAAAAATAAATAAATAAATAAATAAAATTGACCATTCCCCCCCCCCCTTATCTCCGAAACTACTGAGCCTAAAATTTTGAAAAAAATATACAAAATAGTTCTATGCCTGTAGATTACAGGAAAACCTATAAGAAGTCTGTGGTCTTGAAATAACATGGTAAATCTATATATATAAAAATCAAAGTCCTGACTGAGTCACTGACTAATACACTTGCGTGCAATAAAATCGATCCACCCCATTCTCTTCGATATGAAACGTGAAAATTTAACAAGTTTAATTAACAATAACCTAATATATTGTGTACTAAAACCTTCCTGACTGTATGTAGATTACGTAAGTGAAAAAAATATCAAAACTGATTCATTACTTTTTGAGAAAAACGCGAATTTAAAAACATACAGATCGAATGAAAAACCTCCTTTTTTTCAAGTTGGTTAACAAACAAAAAAAAAAACAAAAAAAAAAAAAAAAACAAATGATCAATAAACGAACAGTAATAAACAAAATTAAGCCTATGTCAACTTCACTGACAAAAAAAAGTCACGCAGTTTTTTCAAACAAAAGTGATTGATGAGAACATCAGAAGAATCGAGTCGATCTTGTCAAGAATATTGCTTTTATCAAAGTATATGTGTATGTGTAAATAAACTTTATTTTACCTACCTTCACACAGTATAAAATAATTAAAATAAATACATTAATATCTTTGAGCTATCGTCTCTCAAATAGACGGCACGGTTGGCGCAGTGGTTGAGCGATTGACTGCTGCGCAGCATGTCGCGGGTTCGATTCCCGCACGGAACAAATATTTGTACGACCTACAAGTATTTGTTCCGAGTCTGGGTGTTTTTCTATCTATAATATGTATGTATTTACAAAAAAAAAATGTATATAAGTAGTTTATCAGCCATCTCGTTACCATAACACAAGCATTAGGTTGCTTAGCTTGGGACTAGATGGCGTTGTGTGAAATGTCCAAGGATATTTATTTTATTTTTTATTTAGAGAGCATGGGGTGGGCCAATTTTTTTGCACGCAAGTGTATATCAACGCACAGCCCAAACCAATGGACCTAGATACTTGAAATTTTGCACATAGATACCTTATATAGTGTAAACATCCACTAAGGAAGGATTTTTGAAAATTCCATCCCTAAGGGGGTAAAATAGGGGATGAAAGTTTGTATGAAAAATCCTATCCCTTGAGTTAATAGACTTGAAACTTAGCACGAATATTCATCTAAGTAAATTATAAAGTTTATCATTTTTAGTTTTCCTAAACTACCCCCTAAGGAGGGATTGGGGGTGTCAAAGTTTGTATGGAAGAACTTTAACACGCGGTCCGATTAACTCAAAACTCAGTTTTTATACTTGAGACCAAAAATTATGACTAACGTGTATCAGGGTTTTCCAGAAATCTACCACTAAGGGGTGAAAAGTTGATTTTATAGCGGAGGATTTTATTGGGGGCTTGATTAACTCTAAAATTGGTGTAAATAATGTTTGAGTCAAGTTATGGAAACATACCAGACGATTTTTGAAATTCTTTACTTGTGTTCGTAAAAACAGAGATACCTACAGTTTATATGAAAAATCTTATTAATTTGGTTAAAGAACTTGAAACTTAGCACAAATACTTGCATAAGTAATTAATAATGTTTGTCATTATTAGTTTTTCAAAACTACGCCTCAAATGAGGTTAGGGATGTTAAAGTTTGTATAGAAGTATTTTAAAGCGCAGTCCGATAAAAAAAAATGGTACTTTGAGGCAAGTTAGGAAACTTGCCAAACGAATTTTCACCGATTTTGACGACATATGGCTGATGTCTTAAGAGGAAATGGGGTCGAAAAATTAGGTATTTTAAGAAGGTATTGCTGTCGCTCTGCGAGCGCTCCACCCTCGAATTCGTGCGATAAGGACAACAGCTGCAGATTCGACTAAATAGCCTGTGTAAAAAGTCACATTTCGAGGTTTGGCTCTCGCCTATTTCCTCCTCCAATATTGGACCAATTTAAAAGATATTTTATAAACAGAATAAGAAGGATATATACTATGCCCCTATGTTTTTCTTTTTTCGTTAATAGTTGTCAAATTGGTACACTACTAGGTGGCGTCTGTTGACAGCGGTCTGAATAGGCAATTTTGAGCATTTTTGGAGGGTTCTAGTTCCTATAAAAATAATATATCATCAAAAAGGAAAACATAGGGGCATACAAGTAACTGATATTTATATTTCTGTAAAAAATCATTACTTTATGGTCATTAACCAGAAAGAAAACAGGCGAGAGCGTTTGTATCTTTTTGTATGGAGAAAAGAGCACCCACGTTTCCTCTTCAGGAGTAACTTATGCTATTTTTATTTTAGAAAAATAATTAGGGTTCCGCGCAAGAAAATTAAAATCCATGAAATCAGACAACCACGTACAGTCCAGTACAAACTTACTAAGCCTCCGCTGTCTATTACGGCTATAACAACAAATAATAAAAATAAAGCAAAGTTAAAAATGTAAGGGGTCGATCCCCATACAATAAACTTTTCACTTTGAAAAAAAAATAATAATAATCTAGCATGTGTGTCATCGTCTAGAACTCATTGGGTAGAGTACAAACATATTTTTTTAAATCTTTTAAAATTAAGAAATAGGGGGCCGCAAAAGTTGTAAATTTTAGACCATTTTTGTACGAGCTCTAGCGCAACAATTCAACAAATTAGGAATTTGAAACTTCTTTATACCATGTAGGTACCATGAATACTGTATTTAATCAACAATACTGAAAACGGCGATTGATAAGGTATTTTGTTTAAACATGGGTGATTTTCTGCAACTGCAAAAAATAACCTTGTCATTCACAGTATACAGGGTGTAAGGGACAGCCCTCCGCAGATTGATAGGGTGAATTCAATACATCATACTAAGATGACCGGTACATGAAATTATTTCAGGAACGTTATGGGAATCCAATAAACCTGATTTGTTTTATTACCTCGCACGCAATGTATTGCTTCCGTGGCAAAACGCACGTAGCGAACGGTAGCGCAGTGAGTGTTCGGCTGCCCCACCCGCCACGGGGTCAATTCTCGCGCCACTTGGCTTAAACTAGCGACAGCGTAGTGCACAAGTTAGTTGAGTAGGTAGATACTTACGCGCAGGTACAGTAAAAGCGACAATAATTTAGCCTTCATTTAATTATTTTTATAACTGAAAGATGTTTAAAGTGGTGTATGGTACCTACTTATTGGTCAGTTTGTCAAGTACGGGTAGGGTTCAATGAAAAATAAAATAAGTAGGTTTTATGAAATAAGGAATAATGTTTTTATTTTGTATTTACGATGATGGCTGTATTCCCTCAAAAACCTTTATCTTTTCTGGCTTGCCTACGTAAAACGTTGTATCGTCTGCGAGGCATTTTTAAACAAATTAATACAAAAGTATTTTCCGCTCAACCAACAACAGTCTAAAACTTAACGAAAATTACAAACAGATGAAACAAACAGTCAATAAAAATAAAAAAATACTAAGTACTTGCAAACATGCATTCAGGCTTCTCATTAGCTGCCCTTTCACACAGCGGGAATTCCGCTTTGGTAAAGCGAGTAAAGATAACAAAATAATAAGCACTAGAGTTAATTTTGTGCCAAACAATAGCTACAACTAACGTTGAAGTGATTTTCGTTTTTTTACCCGACTGCGGCAAGTTAAAAAAGGAGCGTTATGTGTTTTTACCATAAGTACAATGCTTATTACATAGAAAAATAATGTAAATCAATCAGTCTTATTTCAATAGGTATCAAAAATTAATCCTACCTTAGAATCGCTCCGGTCGTATGAGATACGGCTCGAAATGACCTCCACCGAGACCTTCACACACATTGGCACGGCGCAGGGTCTCCCCGTGCAAGCGGGTCAGCAAGTTGGGATCTTCGTTGCAGCTGTAGCGCAGCTGCTGGAATGTGTCTGTGATTCAATCTCGCATTTCTTCCTCACTCGCACATGCACTAACAAACACTTTTTCCTTTACGTAGCCCCACAAAAAGAAGTCTAAAAGTGTGAGACGCGGGCTCCATGATTCCGGCGCAATAGTCGAGCTGCAGTGCGTGTGCCTAGGCGTGGATTTTGACGGACCAGGTCTAAAACTCTTTCTACAGTTGCACCGCGAAGTGGTCTTCCGGCGCCTTCTTGATTGGGAACTATGGGCTGGTTATCTAGCACTCGTTGATAGACATTGGTAATTATCCGGGAGTCTGATGGATGCCGACGGTCAGGATACCTATCGATGTAATTTCTGAGCGCTTCCCTGGCATTTCCCCGAGCTTCCCCGTAGCACATTATCATTTCGCCATATTCACGAGCTTAGTGCTCGTGTAGCCATTTCTCACAGACAAAAACACAAATGGGTAAGTACGTAAACTTCACGACGCGACTGCGCGAACAACAGCGAGCGATACTGCGCAGGACACAGTCGCAGGACAACTAAACTGTACTAATGACTACACGAAAAATCACACACAAAAACAGTGTTGTCAACTACTCAAAAAATTTTGCATGTTTCTTGCAAAAATGTTGTACAAAAATACCACTATTTTTAAGCTTGACTAAATGTTAGAGCTGTTATTTTTTTTGGAGAAATGAAACGATTAATTTGTCAATTTAATTCAAAGTTTATGTTAAGCAAATTAATAGTAGTGATAGCCCAGCGTGATAGAAGACTGGGCTTCCATTGCAGAGGGCTTACGTTCGATTCGCGACTCGACTACCAGTCGGTAGCTGCCGTAAAGCCATGAAAAGGCCCTTGGGTGGCTTGGAAACTGGATCCAGTGATCGCTTGAAAAGTAGAATTAATTAAGTAATTAGGTATGTACCTACCACGAATACTCAAGGGCACATTATGTGCGTTTTTCCTTTAGAAATTAAGTGCACTAAAAGATTTGCATTTAACATTAGAGGAGTTCTTATGTGAACCAAGTTTGATCTAACATTTTCGTTCACAAATTGAGGTTTATTAAGTTGGCAATACTGTTGCGACTCGGTAAATCGGAGCGTCTCGCTTGTCTCTATTGTATTGTATGCAAGTAGTATGCGGTGAGTTTGATGAACTCTGAAGCTATGCAGAAAGTGAACAGCTGATTTCGCGCGTAGTACGTTAGAGTATTTCGACATACATTGCTGTTTTTTGGATTTTAGCTGTTTTATTTACATAAATGGAGTGCTGCAAACAGAGAATGTAATTTTACATTGAAATAAAGGAATATTAGCCAAAAAAACGTTAAAAAAAATGAAACTTTTCCTGAGAAAATTTCCGGTGGAATATGATTCACAATAAGGAGCTGAATGCACCCTGTTAATTTGTGGAGGGCTGTCCCTTACACCCTGTAGATAGAAGATAGATAGAATACTCTTTATTATGCACACCATAAAAATTACAGATATAAATGTTGAAATTTTACATAGGGTGACACAATGACACAACACAGTATCATTATAAAATAAGTAAAAAGTTATCTTTGCGATTGTTAAACATATAATATGGTACGAAACCCTTCGTGCGCGAGTCTGACTCGCACTTGACCGGTTTTTTTTTTGAGTTTTCTTGTTCTATGCGCTTTCTTCTTTAAGTCGTTTAGAAACAAAACTGGTCAAATCCATTCGTTAGTATTTATGGGAATCAACGGTTTTTCGTTCTGATCTCTTTGCACAAGCTGTTTAGAGAGTTAATCAATAAGGCTTTGCTTAAGTTGGTATTACTGATTTAAAAAAAAACATTCATGAATGTTTTTTTTAGGATTGAATTTTGGATTTGACCTATTTCGAAACTAAGCTATGGATTTCACTAGTTTTGTTATTTATGTAGTTGGATTTGCCCATGTTTGATTCTTAACACCGTGGATATGACTGATTTTGATGCTGAAACAATATAATGTCAGGGCATCTCAATATTTCGGGTTGGTTGGGTAGTAACAATAAATATAAACAATTTAGTACATTGAATCAGTTGCTTTATTTGAAAAGCCTTAATTCATCATCACTATTATAAATATTATTATGTTAAGTTTATTTAACAATTTAGTACTTTTGAAATCAGTTGCTTTATTTTAAAAACCTTCATTCATCATCACTATTATAAATATAATATATAGGATAGTGATGAAGATGATGAATGAAGGTTTTTAAAATAAAGGAACTGATTTCTAAGCAAGTACTAAACTGTTTAGAAAAACCTCTACTGCTCATGTTATTGAAGACTGTGAAAAAAATAAATTTAAAAAAAATTGTGAGAAATTTGATTAATGTTTAAATTTCCTATACAACTATAGCTGGTAATTTTTCGGAGAAATCATAGTCTTCAACAACTTGTTCATAATTAGTAGATGATTTAGGTCTTGATAGTACTTGTTTATAATAACATAAGTCTGTGATTTCATCCCACTTCTCTCCAAAATGTGTGATTAATAATTTATTCACATCATTTAATTTTTCTTGTTTAACGTCAACATATAATTTAATCACGTCTGGATTTATAAGCAGAAACCTTCTTTTTTTCTTTGCAGATATTTTGGTACTTATTTAAAGTATAAAACACATTTTGTTTGTCACGACTTCAGGAGTCCTTTGAAGAAAAAATCTTTTTGATTTTTTTATTGAAAAATGTATGTTGGTTTTAGTTTTTAAGACTTCAGGTGATGATTGTTTCCTGTCGTAAACTTTTGTATTAAGTCCCAAGCAATACACGGTTCCATGACGGATCAAAATTTCGTAATAATCATCAGGCCAAGTCATTACCTCACGACTTTTAATCTCTTTTTAAATTTTTGCGAAAACTCGTATGTGGTGGCAAAAATGAATGGCCAACAACTGGAAACGAGAATTTCTAGGCGCATAATGTGTACAGGTGCATAGTCTTGTAACCATTTAGCTGCCATACCAAGAACAGATTGGTTTTTATTTTGGCCGCTGCACCCATTTGCTACCAAACGAACTTGTGTGATGTTTTCTAATCCGGGACTCAGAAAAAAGGTATTCGAGCAATGAAAAAAAGCGCTAGCAATTTCATTCGATGCTTTCGGCAGAACATCTTCAGTCCAGGTGTAGATGAACGTGTTATTAACAGTCAGAGGTGATTTTGAATTTCCGATAACCACCGTAAAATTGTACACAAACAACTGCCTCGAGTAAAATGCATGATCTTCACCAAATGAAGAAGCACCCTCTTCACTGGCCATAACAACTCTGTAACCACTGTCTCACAATAATGACTTTGACTGTCCATATCCATTATACAGGGTGTCCCGTAAATAATGGATAATCTCTTAAGGGGTCATCGTACTCATCATTATGAACAACTTTTAGTATGGGACCAAACCTGGAATCGCGAAAAAAAAATCAGCTGCTCCCTACATTTTGACGAGTTTGATGTAGATAAATGTACTGGTCAGCTGATTTTTTTTCGCGATTTCAGGTTTGGTCCCATAGTAAAAGTTGCTCATAATGATGAGTACAATGACCCCTTAAGAGATTATCCATTATTTACGGGACACCCTGTATAGTTGAAAAGTTCTTTCTCTCCGTCATGACGGAATGCCTACAGGAACTTTCACTGAAGTTCAGCATTAGGATCTTCTAGGGTTACACGAGCTTCTTTAACTTTTCTTTCCGAACATAAAAATCAAGTAATAATCGTCAAGTTATGTATCGTATCTAAATGTACGGCATTTGCCAGACGTGTTCTCTTAAATCAAATAAGTAATATCCATCTAGCAAAAACAATTATATTATTTTAACGTATTTTTGCTGGTGGAGCATGGGCACCTTCACTGAACCACCAGATTGCCATCAATGGACTTCGAGAAATTTGTTGTAGAGGTCCAATCAAGGCAACTAATTATTATATTAAATTATTTTATATATTCTAGTTTTAAATATACACGTGCACATTCGTGTTATGTCTGTAGTAGTAATACCGTAAGTTCAAGCAACCATCCATCTCAAGACCGTGTTTACAGAGCTCATTTTCTAATTCTGGATGGAGGTCACTTTCGGAACTCCTCTCTCTAACTCGGCAATTGGACGTGTTTTTTGGATTTTTGGTTTACTCCGTCTAACATTAGTTTAAGTGTTGCTTTCGGGACTCCATAATTATTCTACATGCTTCATTTTAACCAACTCTTTGTTCCCTTATTGATTCTATAGCAAGGTTCATACTTGTTTTATTCCATGCAAAGTAGGTATTTCCTTTTTTTCGGCGACAACCTGGAATTTTAAATTTATAATGATGTTTCTATGGTTTTTCTCATAATTATCATGACCAAAGTAATACAGTAAAAAGATGATATTATTGGACCGGTCCAACGGTGGAACTCTCTTGGTACCTACTCGTTAAGAAAAAAAAAATCGAAAATATACATGGACATGATTACACAAAATTTAATAGCATACAATGCATTCTGTACAATGTATGTATGGGAAACATTGTTGCTCCTGCTTTTAATATTACTCATTCGGCGCCATCGATCTCGCGTAAAAAAACCGGCCAAGTTCGTGTCGGACCACGCACAATGAAGGGTTCCGTAGTTGAAAAGAATTTATCCCAAAAACAAACTTAACATTGGATATCAAAAAAAAAAAAATGTCATAAAATTACAAATTCACAATTTTCGAACTTTTTCCTTTACTTGTGCTGAGAGACCTTGCTTCTTGCCAAATTTCTTTATTCTAGGTCAACGGGAAGTACCCTATAGGTTTTGATTTACTTGCGACAGTTGCGAGTATCAAAATGAGTCGCAAAATGGCCGTATTTATTTATTGCTTTGACTTAGAAGCTTGAGTTTTTTAGGACTTCAAGAAACTATAGACTTACGTATTTGATATTAATTTCAACTTGATACCTCTATGCGTTCCTAAGAAAAAGGGCCTTGAGACACTGACATCTTTGAAAATATTTTTTATGTGACAGAATTACAAATTAACAGTTTTCGGACTTTTTCCTATATTTATATTGTCAGACCTTGCTTCTTGCCAAATTTCATGATTCGAGGATGACGGGAAGTACCCTATAGGTTTTGATTTACTTGCGGGTACCAAAAAATGTCGCATACATGGCCGTAAGGGCCTTGAGACATTGACATCTTTGAAAATATTTTTTATGTGACAGAATTACAAATTAACAGTTTTCGGATTTTTTCCTATATTTATATTGTGAGACCTTGCTTCTTGCCAAATTTCATGATTCGAGGATGACGAGAAGTACCCTATAGGTTTTGATTTACTTTCGAGTACCTACCAAAAAATGTCGCATACATGGTCGTATTTTGTTATTGCGTTGACTTAGAGGTTTGATCCTTTTAAGGACTCCAAGGGACCATAGACTTACGTATTTGATATTAATTTCAGCTTGATACCTTCACGCGTTCCTGAGAAAAACGGTCCTGACAGACTGACAGACAGACAGTCAGACGGACAAACAAGTGATCCTATAAGGGTTCCGTTTTTTCCTTTTGAGGTACGGAACCCTAAAAATGAAAAAGACAGTACTGGGTTAATCCTTTATTTCGAAACCTTTCTTATATAAATAAAATAATAAGAGATACCTGCTGCATTTTTTTCGGACCCAATTTCATTTTCGAAATCAGGAATAAACAATGCACATAATTCTTGCCAGTCTTTCTTTTTTTTAGGGTCCTGTTGTTGTAATCGTCGCTTCTTGAGTCCCACAAAACAGGACGCATTTGAATTTCTATAATAAATTGTTCGGTGTCAAACTCGCTCATTGTACAGTCTGTAATTACGTGCGCTTGCAACACTGGTTCATCGCCAATTGAGCGCTTGCGGCAGCCGCGTCGCACAGTGGTCCGGATTTGAAAAATGGTGGACTTAGGAGCAAAAGTCATTATTTTGATTTGAAAAAAATTGTATTCGATAGGAAACCTGATTTACATTAACAAACGTCATATTCAATTTTTCGATATATTGACTCACATGTTGAAAAAAAATTATTACGGTAAAAATGTATGGGGCAAGATTGATTTTATTTTTTTCTCGGTGTGTTCAAAAGTGTTAGCTGTGAAACCATTTATATATTGTTGTTTTCATTTTGTACTACGCCTATAATGAAATTATTCGCAAATACTTGCAATCTTGGAGTGAAATCGCTGTTGAAATTCCAAAATTTTAATTTGCATTTGTCCACATCAGTGTTGTGGTTTCTCAATACTTTTTTAATATATTGCGCCCACAAATGATGATTTTAGCTCTAGGAGTGTATTCCGTGAATTAATGAAATATTAAATAAAATGTCAAAAAAGCATTACGAAAGCTATATTATTATCGAGTTTATGTTATTGGTGATTTCGACGGGTGATAGTCACCCGTCGATATTAATGTGCTTATTTTTACTAGCGTACTTAATCTCTTTCTCTCAGAAACTTGAAACATATGTTAGCCCTGAAAAGGGCTGTTGTGTTGCTCTAAAAGAGCGTGTAGATAAGACAGTCCCAAAAGAACTTGAGTGTGACCAAAGCCATCACTCCAAAGGATCTGGCACGTTTTCTGAAGCTTCCAAGACGTCCATTTATTCTTCTTCAATCTCTTCGACTGCTAAGAGGTGCACAGCTTCGGGAAAAAAACTCAATTTCTTGTATTTATCCAACTTCGGCTTGATGTGCGATATGTAAGGATCTGAAGTAATTAGAAAATTATGTAAAATATCTTCATTCGTAAGTGTCCTCCCCATCTTCCTTGTGTGATGCTCTGATGTATTTCGGAAGTCCTTGTTCCTTGCTTCAGCTGCCTCTTCGGATAAAATCCCGATAGGAAGGCAAGAGAAGTGCTTGCAAATATCAGCACCATGAATCAACATCTTATGCACACTGGCTGGCATGTGGTACCAGCGATAGTGATGCACAAAACGCTCAGCTGTCTCCCTGCAGTATGCCCGGAATCCTTCGATGTTGATATGACTTCCAGAAGATAAAACCTGCAAGATAACTGCAAAGTGTTTTATCAAATCTGCATCTATCTTCGTGATTTCAGCAGTTTTTTCGTAATTCCTGAAGAATTTTCTTGCCGTGTTTCCATCGTTGGCGATGTCCATCAACGGCCCCATTTGTTCCTTGAAGTCACGCTGGGTCATGTCTTTCCTTGCCTGTTTAAGATTCTTGTTCTCGCCTCGTGCACACCACATCTTGAAATCCAAGTTGTAAGAGATGTGCAGCAGACACTCCGTGCTCCTAATCCACATGTGAAGAGTCGAAAGTCTATACTGGTAGACATCATCTCGAACAGGTCTTGAAAACATTTGTGGTAGGTCATTCATCTCACTTGGCTTAGCGAGACATACATTGCAGGTAGCTGCAGATGGTGTCTCTGTGATAATCGTGGCCACTTTGCCATCAATCATCGTCATGTGCAGCTCATGTGTGATTTCAAGATTTCCGTATCTCGAGACGGTCAAATTTCGTATTTCTTCCTTCATAGCTGCTTCTTCTTGTTTTACGAAGTCAATTGTTTCCTTCGCAAACTGAAATTTGACGGGCCTGCAGTAAAACGTTGAAGACGGTTTCGGATTTTCCCATATGACTTCATCACTAGACTCCAGCTCCAAAGGAACAAGGCTCGTCATAAACACCGATGACTCATCAAATTCTGCCAGCTCGCTTCTCTGATTGTACTGGTACTTTGTGCTGACGAGCCATCGAAGCCCCATTTGCTAGTGAGCTTCAGATTGCTGCTTGAAATATCTATGGTGCGATGCGCGTATACGATGGTGGAGTCTAGCGACCAGTGTATGTAGGCCTTCAATTGATGAATATTTGTTTTTAAATAATCACACATGTATTGTGATGGAATTCTAGGAACAACATGTTTTTGTATTTAATGGTGCGGTATTCAAGAAATCCTTACTTGTTCCAATATTTCAGTTTTAATCTGTTCCTTAGTAATAAACAACGCTAAATGATTACTGTAATGGCCAATTTTGAAATTTGGTTTATTCAAGGAATATCCTCTTAGAGCTAAAAATCTTCATGGTAGGCGAAATATATTATAAAAGTACTGAAAAACCATAAAACTGATATGGACAAATACAACCAAAACGTTGACAGTCTTAGAAAAATAAAATTAAAATATTGGAATTTCAACAGCGATTTTACTCCAAGATTGCAAGTATTTGCGAATAATTTAATTATAGGGGTAAAGTAAAAATTGAGGACAATACTATGTAAAAGGTTTTACAGCTAACCCTTTTGAACACACGGAGAAAAAAAAAATCAATATTGCCCCATACATTTTTTTCGTAATAATTTATTTTCAACATGTTAGAGTCAATATATTGAAAAATTGAACATGAAGTTTCTTAATTTAAATCAGGTTTACTATCGAACGCAATTTTTTCTAAATCAAAATAATGACTTTTATTCCTAAGTCCACTATTTTTAAAATCCGGACCACTGTGCGTCGGCAGCGCGCGGTGGCCGCGCTTCTGTTTATAATATGAAATTCTGACTCGGCGATGGTCGCGCGACTGACGCGCATCTGTCGCGCTACTAAAGTCGCGCGTCGGTATAGGGTATAGGTACAAAACTGACAACTCAATCCGTCTTATTACAAAACAAGGTTCATCTTCAAACCATAGGTAGAACCTTTTTTGAATTTCGAAATTTATTCCGACAAATTAAGTGTCCGACATGCTCATGAACATTTCTTCCACATGTCTTCCACTAGCTAGCGTACCATTTTCTATCAGCACTAACTCCGTGCGACTCTCTGAAGAGATTCCAGCCCAAACCATAACAGATTCACCGCCGATCGGCACTTTTTCCTCAAAACAAGCTGGAATATAACGTTCACCTGGCCGTCGGTAGACTCTTAGCCGCCCATCATGTGCATACAACATAAATCTGGATTCGTCAGAAAACATTACTCAATACTCAATACTTTATTGCATTCCACATGTAGTACTTAGGTGGTAAAACTTAAAATTAGATCACATGGACCCTGTCGGGCACAGCAAAATAAATGAGTTAGGAGAGAGGAAGCACTTGTAATAGTACATTATGATATAAGTGCGGTAAGTTGAAAATTACAGCCGAGGCGATATTGCTAGCCCGAGCCGTAGGCGAGGGCTACAAGAAAGCAGAGGCTGTAATTATCAAAGCGCACGTATGTCATACGACGTTTTATAACACATTTGCGAGGAAATAAATAAAACTCGGACTTTCTTAAACGAATAAATCTTTAATCACTTGTTAAAGCAGTTAGAAAAATTTGAACAATTTGTGAAATTGATTATTACGTTGCCAGTTGGCATTTTTAATGTTGTCAAGTTATTATTATTAGTTACAATTTCACCAGTCTCTCTCTCACTCTCTTGAGTGAAAGTAGGAGAAACGAGACCACAGAGTTCTGCAGTCGGTGGCGGCGACGGAGGCGGCTGCGGCGGCGGCGACGATGGTGGAATGTACGCGTGTGTGCTCGTTGATGGTCGAGAGTCAACACTTGGCTCCAAATTTATATTCCTTGTAATGCGGGAGCTAATTTCTTCTTTATTTCTCATCGAGTCATCTATGTAGCCCTCGGCTACACTGTTCGACCGCCACCCTCCGTGCCGTTTTAGTGTCAATAAGTTCGCACCTGAATCGGCGAGCAATGTAGCCGAGGACCTTCTAAAACTGTGCCCTGTGTATTCATGTGGATCATCCAAATGTAAGAAAGTGGCAATTTGTTTCGGCATTGCTCCAAATTTATTTATGCCAATGGGTTGGCTAGTGCATTTTCCATTTTGGTAATTTTAAAAAAATCTGTTAGACATCGCTTTTGTTGAACGAAGCGCTTCGTATTTCTTCACTATGTCGTGAAAAGGCCCCTGTATTGTGAACGACCTTGGAATTTTATTTTTTGTGTTTTTGACCTGGACAAGAAGAACCCGCCCATGGTTCTCGACATCATTAGTTGTGATGTTTGCCAACTCTTGACGTCTACATGCGCCATTTATGCCGAATATTAAAACAACCTGAAAAGAGATAAAAACAGCGTACAAAACACCTATATTGTAAAGAAATACGAAAGTGAAAGAAGTTAATAACAATAATTTAGTTTCAACTGACCTTTGTTGCCAAATATCGGCAATCTGGAGCTTCTTTTAGGAACTTCTTGACATTGTCAGCCGAAAATACTTTCGACTTTTTACTCACATGGCCACTTGAGCGTCTTTTTAGAAATGCCAGCAAGTTGGAATATGACTTGATATCAATACCATGTTTTGTTTTCACAGTGCTTTTTAGCATTGAATAGTAGCACCACAATGAGCTTGACTTATATTTTTGTGAAAGTTCCATGAAATAGGCTAAAAACACACTTTCTGAAAATGAATTTGCATCTTTGCTTGTTTTCCATAACATGAAATTTTGATACGCTTGTAAGTATCTATCGGTCGATTTTTCGGGCAATAGGCTTAGAGTAGCCTTTTTCGCGGCCTCTGAGACATCTGGCGGTGTCGAATTAATAAATTCATCATTACTTGACGACATTTTCAAATAAAAACAATACAGCGAAAAGAAAAAGCGCGCGGAATAATTTTTACTTGTTCACAAATTAGCGATGCGCGGGCATCAGTGCTTTTTTTTTTAAGGCAACGGTACAAAAACAGCCAGTATTACTAATAAAGTAAATTAATATTTTTTGTTTCTGTTACAGATGTAATTTACTGTCAAAATGAATTAAATTAAAGAATTAAATGTTTATTTTTTATATTTTATCTCCCAAAGTTAATTTTATTCATAAAATATTGACCACTTTTCTGACATAAAAACTTTTTGATTTGCTTTCTTTGCTTTTTTTTTTCTTAAGATTTAAAGAAGTACCGTTGGTTTTAGACGGAGCATGATAAACCGTACGTGTTACCTTATTAGAAAGAAACTCGTGTGTTTTACTTTACGATTACGCACAAGTACGTAATGACATACATTACGATATTGAAATTGGTGAAATAAGAGGCCCTTTACGAGCAAATGTGTTATAAATTATAATTATTACACAATAGGTAGGTAATTTCTAAGATAAACTAATAGTAGGTATAAATTATAATATAGAATATAAATAGGTATCTATTGGGAGATCTTGTAATAATTAATAAATATAATATAATATTTAATTTTGACTACTAAAATTATGACTTTATAAGTATATCACTTAAATATTCATTTAATTATTATTATTATTTTTTTGTCTTTGACATATCTCGGGACCATGGGGTCCCGGACCTTTGGAAGGCGTACGAGGGGCCGAAGCCAACTCGCAGAGGCCCCTTAGACAATTTTAAATGACGAGGCGGCACCAGCCGACGATTATCCCTGTATGCACTATGCAAGTGCACTCAAGGACAACCCCCGGTTTGTGCAGGACTATTGCAGAACATGGAATCAAAACATATTGGGCTATGGGTTTGGGTGGCTATAGTGGATCGGGTACCTTAAACTATGGAAGAACTATGTCCCCTGCCTTACCAATGTTATAATAATATACACAGTTAAAATGGCAGGGGGTGACTTGCACACTCAATAATGGGCCCCCGGAAACGGTCGCTAGCACAAAGTGTCGTAACGGCAAGGGGGCAACATGTCCTGAGGCGCTTGTGAGGAGTGGAGAGGCATCCCACGGCTATCAGGACAATCCCGGAAGTACGGTCAAGATCCCTACCAGCATCTTACTGAAATACTTCCTTCCTCCGAGCACGTTTGCTCTTGCGAATCTCCACTCAAACCGGCCAATAAAGGCAAGAAAGAGGTGGGAGCTCTGTTCCTCGTCAGTGTTCACTCAAGCCGGCCAATAAAGGCAAGCGAGAGGTGAGGAACAAGACTTCTCCCGGGAGATAGGGTCCGTGGGGTCGCTACTGCCCAACAGCTCGCCACATGCTGCCCTGCGGGTTTCTGTATCTCTCTTGGTCTGGCTCCTCATCCTAGACCTGTTCCGGCAAAGTAAACTCTACCGGCACAGACCTAAAATTCGGAGCGCGCAAGCCCCACCACGACGTCAACGTAGAGATACTGCGGTGGGGTATTATTATTATTATTATGTATTTATTTAATTTGACAACAACTGGTCCACTGGTTAGTACAAAAAATATAAATAAAAGAAACTTATCAACTAAGGGTTAGTAAATGTTTTGACAACGTGTAGGCACATTATTGCTCACCCCTGCCGCACGAGCAATCGGACAGAGTGTCTGAGTAGCGGTGCATCGTGCTGTTCAGCTAGGGTTTTTAAAATGCTGTTGCTGCTAGCCCTGATTCTGCTTATTAAGGATGCGGTCTTCTTCCTCATAACGGCATAAAAGTCGTCAGTCCGTGCTACAGCAAACATGCTAGACGCGCTGCAGAACCGGGGCAA
Source organism: Cosmia trapezina (assembly GCA_905163495.3). NCBI lineage: Eukaryota > Metazoa > Arthropoda > Insecta > Lepidoptera > Noctuidae > Cosmia > Cosmia trapezina. Next base: position 4,430,326 of record LR991050.1, read on the forward strand.
CCGCAACAGCACCCTGAATCCATTATTATATTGCACACGCAGAGCATCTAGAGCCTTCCGCGTACAGTTGACCCACAAACTGCCCGTGTAGAACCCTTGACAATAAGCTTTAAACAGAGTTATTTTAACTTCGTTACTACAACGAGCGAATCTGTGAGCCAACATGTTGCATCTGGCTGCTAGTGCCCTGCGCTCACGATCCACATCTACCTGATCCTTGAGATCCTCGGTGACATAGTGTCCCAAGTATTTAAATTGGGCAACTCTTTTAAGTGCTCGTCCATTGAGGGATATTGAGGGCTCGTAATTTAGACGTTTCCCGGGAACCGCAAAGATCAAGTATTCACTCTTAATGACATTATATAGCAGGCCATGGGTTGCCACATACCTTTCACAGACATTCAGCATCTCTCTGATTGAGCCAGCCGTTGGACCCAGCAGCACCATGTCATCAGCGTAGCTCAAATTATTGACGCTAGCACCACCTATTTTGCACCCAACTGGTCTGCTGCTGAGCTCAACGATTAACTCGTTTACATATAGGTTGAAGAGCTTAGGTGAGGTCAACCCCCCCTGTCTCACCCCGCACTCCAACCTGTACGCTTCAGATAGAACGCCACCCCAACGAACTTGATTTAACTGGTTAGAGTACCAGTACTGGAACAAACCCGTCAACTCAGGTGGTACACCCGCTCCCTTGAGCTTATCCCACAGGACATCATATGACACAAGGTCAAACGCCTTTGAGAGATCAAGGAAGCAGGCATAGACCGGAGTACTTCTATCCTTATAATATTGGACCGTCTGCTTTAGACAGAGGATAGCGCTTTCAGTGGAAAGTCCAGGCCGAAACCCAAACTGTGCGTCATGTTAAGTTACCCATTTGTCAAGTTCCTTGTCAAGCAGACCGTCCAACACCTTAGCAATCACAGTAGCCAAGGATATCGGTCTGTAATTCGCCTCGTCCGACACATCCCCAGTCTTATTTTTCACGATTGGTACCACTATTGTTTTCAGCATATCAGGTGGAAGATATGAGTGGCTAACGCAAAGCGAGAAAAACATCGCCAGAACTCTAGGCAGATGTACCCCAGCACACCTGAGGTGCTCAATGCTGAGACCGTCGTGACCTGGAGACTTACCCCTAGCCATTCTTTTAATTAATTCAGCCACTTGCTTGGCAGAGAAACGAATCGGTTCATAATCACGACTAGTCTCATCATTGATCACCTCTTGAGGCGGCCCTAATGGAGATGATACCCTAAATCGATCCTTGAACATGCGGGCTATGTCCTCCGGCGAACCACATTCCCCCACACTTACGGGGCGGCCCGGCCCAACCTTCAGCTTATTGGTCGACTTCCAGAACTCAGAAAAATTCTTAGACGCTCGGTGCGACGCTAATATGTCCATCTTAATCTGTTCCTGATGATTTTGGCACCATTTAAGCCTACCCCTGAAAATTCTCTGAGTCTGTCGCATTTCTTCCCAAATTTTACCAGATTTCGGCTTGTTATAGAACAGCCACGCTTGATACTTAGACCGAGCCTCCCCATAAGCGCCCCGAACGTGCTTGTTCCAGCCTGCCACTCGTCTTACCTTTTGAGGTTGCTTGTCATCCCAGGCCTGCACAGCAGCCACTGACAAAGCATTTACAATATTGCCATACATACGATCTAGAGCAGACCTGTGTTCTACAATCTGACACAAACTATCTCCACACTTCCCAAACAACTCAGGATAGTGAATATTCCTCAACTCTTTGCCACATAGATCCCGATACCTATCTATTTCCACCTTATCGCGCTCCCGCCATAAAACTTTATTCTGTGCCTTAGTTTCCTGAACCAACTTTGGCACTATTATATTTAAATCGCACTCAATAATTAAGGATAGATGATCTGACCAATAGGTATCGAGATCCACAATGACATTTGTTACAGTGTGCCACGCTGACTTCGTAACGATACAATGATCCAACCATCGCTGACTACCATTTATGTCACTGACATATGTAAAAACGTCCGAGTCAACACCTAGTTTTTCCACATCAGCGCAAATCCACTGATGATCCTGACAGTGGTTACATAGCTCATACCAAAACGGCTGATATGGATGAGAATTAAAGTCTCCTAACATGAATACTGTTTCAGTGTCATTGTTTTCCACAATGGCACTGATTTCACCTAAGCAATTTGAGTATTCTAGGAGATTTTCTGAGTTGTCTGTCGGCATGTAAACACTAAATATTATTACGGAGCGATTGTCACTTAATGTTGCTCTTATGGCCGCTAGCCTGTTACTATTACAGTCAATAACACTCACCACTTTAAACAATCCTTTACGCCACAAAATAGCCACCCCCCCATAAGGACGCCCTTTAAGAATACCTGCGGATGTATCTACCGCAGACTTCCCCGTGTATTCAAAGTCATTATGTATGGTATTGAGAATGTGCACATCATGGGGGAGGAGCCAAGTCTCTTGAAGCGCTAGTACATCCGCAAGCTTACATATATCTCTAACACTGTCTAATGACCTCTTTAAAGATTTACAATTAAAAGTAACAAATCTATTAGGACACACTTGTTTCAAGCAATTATCCATTACGGTTGTTTCTGAACGATACCCAAATCAGAGCTTACACCAACTCTGTCTTTACCCTTAAATTGCACAAACCTCCGAAAGTAAATACCTTCCGGCCAAAGTGCATCATTCAAAAACAACGGTAGTTTGTTTTTTTCAACAAATAATTTATATGAATTATAACTACGCTCCTTCTTCGATACAATTTTTTCCAACTTAACAGTTATTTGAGTCCTATCACGAATATAATTTACAATGTCATCATCACTAGCTTCCGTACATATGTTAGAAATATAAAGAGGTACCTGGGTCCACGCTGCCCTAAACTTTGCATGTAAATCATAAGTTGCCTTTCCCGTGTTACTAATAAACTTATTCCGTAGCCTCTTTTTATTTGTTACCACAATCCATTCGTCACTTTTGTCCCCTACTATCTTACTTGAATTCACAACTCGCAAAGTTTCTCGATCTACATTCGCCGCCAGCGCCGACGCATACCCATACACAGCCGTATTATTCACACTCGCGTTCGACTCGGGCGCACTCGTAGCACTCGTAGTAGCGATCACAGGGCCGCAGGTGGGGGCACTGGTGCACTCAATAGCCGGTCGCTCGTTCGAAACCACTGTAGGGGCCTCCACGCGCGACTTGTCTTCCAACGATATCTCAGCGCGCTCGCTCGGTGCTACCGAAACCGGGGTACGGGCCTCCACGTGGATAATATCCTGACCTTGCACACTCATGCCCGCATTATTTTTTGTTGTGTTTACGGTAGACGTACCTTGTCTAGATGTAATTGTCCTATCGGGTACATATTCTAAGCCTGTAGGCCCACTGTCATACTCGAAACTATTAATTAAGCACGCTCCACGTTTTTTATTAACAGGATCGAAATGCATTTTTTTTTACTCTTTCAACTTCATCGAATCACTCAGTTCTTGCCGAGTAGCAAATTCATTTTTTAGTCCACCCATTTCAGCCTGTAAGTTAGACAACTGATCTTGCAATTTCAAAATATCTTTCAACAGACGTGTCGCATCTAAGTGGTCGAAAGTTACGGGAGGTAATTTGTGCAATTCCCTCGCCACAAATATGGGTAGCCGCTCAGGGTCTGTAGCATCTATATATTTCAGCATTTCGATGATATCTTCTAGGTCCTTTCGCGATTTTTCATCCTTCTTTCTATTAATCATCTTCTTCATTGGAACAGCTTCAAATAACAGTTTCTTTGCTATCAATATATCCTCAGCCGTAAACGCCGTTACGCATATCCTTGATAAAGTGATTTCATCCATAACAGATATTTTGTTATACACGAACGTAAGTACTTCATCTATGACAATGTTGCACGAACTACACTTTACAATATTCGAGGTCATTGCCCCGACAACAGCTGTTCACGCGCGCACGATTAAAGTTGCGTAGGTCTGTCCTTGACAGGCGCGAGCGTCGAACTGTAATAACTGTGATAAAACTTTTTCTAGTTTCAGCCAGAACTTTGTTTATTCTTAATTTTTAGAGAACTTTTATTAAATAACTCGATTGTAAACATTGATTTCCTACCTGCGTTAGAGAGAAATCACCATCACCTTTTCTCACTACCCTTGGGTTCAAAAGAGAGGGAATGTAATCATTAATATCATCACGATTCATCTTCCATTTCAATGTAAATAAATTAAATTAACTCGTAATCAACAATTTCTGGTTTGCAAAATATTTATTTCGTGTTTTTAAGCTATTGCAAACATGTACTGTGTACTAATGAGTAGTAGCTTTTCTTTAACAAAAATTCTCTTAGTTTTTTTAGAAATGTGTGAGTTTTTTCTTCGTTTTTTATTGATCCGGGTAGTTTATTATATACTTTAATGGACATTACATAAGGACTTTTTGAGTGCATTTTTAGTCGAGAACTTGGTATGTTTAGTCTATATCGGTGTCTGAGTAGATAGCGCGACTGGATGTCTTCACGTTTTGAGTAACTAGAATTATCTACTCTTGCCCATGCTTCTTCTCCACATTATGCACAATGTTCGCGGGCGTAACGTAATCTTGCAACCCTTTCAAGTTATGGACCATTTGCGGGTCTATCTATGTGGGGTCAAATTAGCTTCGAGGAACCGCCGCCTTACAGTCGCTTCCTTACGTCGTGTATACGGGTCTCCCGAAGTTGATTTGTTACTTCTACTGCTGTGAGGTGCTGATTTCAGAGAATGGTTGCTCGTAACAATAAATCGATCCTCTCGAGCTGTATGTAGTACATCTCGGTCTTGCGGTTCCTGGTCTTCTAAAGGGCCCTGTTAGCGACGCGCTCAATATGTCTTAAAAATTAAAGTTATTATGTATTTAGTTAGTAAGTAGCATCACTAATGTATAAGCTAAGGGCTGGGACACGCTGACATGTTTGTCACATTGTGGACCCCCGCCAGTCTGCCACCAAACGCGAATCAATGCGCACGCCCGATTTTGCTATTTTGCGCACGCGGCCATCTTGCTATTTGTTTTAAAGCTCAATATACGGTTTTCAAAAGTTCGCCTGAGTTTCTGTTGCGACTAACCCGGTCCTGCAGCACCACCACTAACAGGCCCCATACACAGTCCGCCGGCAGGCGGTCATTCATAAAAACTGTCAAGTTTATATGTAAAAGTAGAAAGTATGTAGTAGTGTGTTTGTATGTAGTAGTGTTTATATGAAAAAAAAAAAAAACTAAGACCAACCTAAACCGCTGAATCCGAAGCAATAGGTATTTTGCACAAGAGTTCCTTAAATAACGAAAGTAACATGAGCACTATGAAAAGGATTTTTTTTGAAATTTCTTCCCTTAAACGGAAAAAACCGGCAAGTGCGTTTCGGACCACGCACTATGAAGGGTTCCGTAGTTGGGATGAATTTATCCCAAGAACAAACTTAACATTGTAGTTGAAATACATGTTACATACATTCCAACTGTAAATGTAAGTTTGTACTCACAATATTTAGAGATTTACCATGTTACTTGCTTTGTTCAAGGACTATTTTTGCGGTAGGAAACAAAAAGTCAAAATTGGCGATACTGTTAGCCTTGAAGAGACAATTACTTATGGCGTTGGTCAAGGAACTGTCATTGGCCCCACTCTATTTTTAGTTTATATAAACAGTCTCTGTAATATGAGCATTGACGGGGCTCACATCTACTCACATGCTGATGATACTGCCATAGTTTTTAGCGACACAACTTGGAACAAAGTCAAAGAATATGCTGAGAATGGCCTGTCCAGGGTTGCATCTTGGCTCGACCACAACCTACTGACCCTAAACATCTCTAAAACTACCTTCATTTGCTTCTCTAAGTATAATAATTTCCAACCTTCGGCTGATTTCAAAATCAAAATTCACAATTGCCAGACCCCTTCAAATTCTAAATTTACTTGCCCTTGTATAGAAATTAATAAAGTCCAGCATACGAAATATTTAGGTATAATGATCGACCAACGTTTGTCTTGGCACATGCACACCGAATTAATAATGAAAAGAATAAGAAAACTTATCTCGACATTTAAAACGCTGCGTTACGTAACTTCTAGAAAACTTCTGTTAAAAATTTACACATCGCTGGCACAGTCAGTACTAGCATACTGTTTACCAGTCTGGGGTGGAGCAACGAAGACTAAATACCTAGAACTTGAGAGAGCTCAGAGATCGCTATTAAAAGTGATGTTATTTAAGCCTTTTAGGTTTCCAACCGAAAGTCTTTACCTAACTTCTGGCCTTCTAACGGTTAGAAAACTTTACGCTTAGGAAAACTACGAGAGATTTATGTTTTTTCAATGTAATTTGAAGAAAAGTTACATTGAAAAAACAAAAATCTCTCACTTACGAACCCGTGAAGCGACAAGGGAGAAGAAAATATATGATTCCTAATGCCCCTGTTAAATCAACATTTGCTAAAAGACAATACGCTAGGCAATCCTCTCACTTATACAACTTAATAAATCTAGAATTAAATATTTACTCACTTTCATATCAAGACTGCAAAAATGCCCTGACTGAATGGCTAAAGCCCAAAACTTACGATGAAATTGAAAATTTAATCCAAACGATAAGCTTATAAATACTAACATCTCCGGTTAATTTCTTATGACAAATTCTCCCTCACCTCATAAGTATAACTATTATGTAGGTACATCATTTATGCAATTCATATATAAGGTACTATCGTTAAACACACGTACATTCACCCCCATATACACACACACACACCCTCACACACCCCCACACCCACCCTCTCACACACTCAAAACCATCAGCGTGTCTATGAATATCTGATTTTTACTTTGTTTTCTTCTTCTGTTTATTTTTTTTATTTGTATAACTTTTAACTATAACCATATTCTATTATTAGCGCGATTTCTACTCAATAGCTTGCACTGCAACTAGTGGAAGGGCGGAATTTTCCTAACACAAGTAAATTTTTTACTTAAATGGAAATTCCATAGAGAATAAGTAACATGTTGTAAGTTTTGAAATAAATAAATAAATAAAATAAATAAATAAAATTATGTTTATTTATCCCCACAAATTACATTCTTATTAATAAACATTTTTCTTATTAATTATTATTATTAATAAACATTTTATTTTTTATTTATTTTATGTTATTTTGAGACCACAGACTTCTTATAGGTTTTCCTGTAATCTACAAATAAAGAACTATATTTTCTATATTATTTTCAAAATTTTAGGCTCACTAGTTTCGGAGATAGTAGTCAATTTTCGTATATAATAATAGTCAATTTTCGTCTATTTTCTTAAATAAATTTGAAAAATATATTTTATAATTATTAAAAAAAATATATATTTGAGGCCCTCATAGTAAGCCCTTTCAGATATGGCACACGGTATAGTTTGCAAAACTTTTTTTTTAATTGTCTTGTTTGCCCCTAAAAGTAAATAAATGAATTTTGAATATGGGGTCACCCATATTCAAAATTCATTTATTTACTTTACCCGTACTTGTTTAGGTCACAGAAATCCATATGTGTACCAAATTTCTACTTAATCGGCTGTGACAGACGGACGGACAGACAGACAGACACACGGGTGATCCTATAAGGGTTCCGTTTTTTCCTTTCGAGGTACGGAACTAAAATCATCCCCTTTTCAATAGGGGATGGAAATTTGAAATTTGTAATTTGCCGATGGGAAAGCCCATCGTGCACAAAGCTTGTTCATAATAAATACCTTTCTAATAAAATCTTCTTTATATTTCTCAACATAACCACAAGTCTTCAAGTTCACTATATGCTGTGAATCAATTATATGCTCTTCAATCTCCTCTCCGTACGGGAGGATCTTTTGCCATCTGTCGTCGAGTGCGGTCGTGTCGCTCCGACAAAAATAAAAAATCCCCGTCGCGAGAAATAAGTGGTTTGCGAATCGAGCAGCGCATCGGTCATAAAAATTAATTTAGCGTTTCGAGCGTAAATTAACCGGTGCACCTGATATGTGACCTGAAACAAACGACACGTTCCAAGCGTGGAAATGATGCCCGCCTTAGGATCGTGACTTCTCCCAGCAAGCAAATTTGGTGAGGGCGTTCCTTATATTCCTTTGTCTAAAGTAATGCATGTTTATAAAATTATAGCATCAATCCAAATTCTTAGGAGATAAAGTTAAACAAACAGTTTACCTACTTCTTAAGAGCCCATAATGCCTCAGGGTTTTGTCTCGCTCGCAAGTTACCACTCGCAGACTAAGTGAGAGCGAGACTGAGTGTGGTGCTGGGCGCCGATAGTTTAGGTAATTGCCTTTTACTGTGAAAATAATGGTAATTATAAAAATAAATAAACAAATAGGTAACATATGACCTGCTTTATAGTTGATTCAGTTAGTGTGCAAAGTTTCATGATCTAATGATTTACTTTTTGAATACCAGCGGCTTATTGTCCGGCTTGGAGGTAATTTTCGGATCTTTTTCTATCGAGAAAATTTTATGGAATCGTGTTTTCGTATAACATAGTATGTACCTAATATAAATCTAACATAGTACCTATGTACGTAATATAAATCCTCAACTTTAGATTATAGGTACTATTTATTTTAAAATTAAAGCTGCAGTGTGTTCGACATAGCCGAGGATCATGCTAAGCCATTTGAGGTAGTATGGGCCCTTAATAAGTGCAAACCAACAAAAACCACTGCAAAAAATGGATCCTTTTTTTGTTGAATGTCGACTTACGGCAAGTTAAATTCTATGTTCACACAAAAACTTCGGTAAAGCTTAAAGGAGTCTACACACCAAACCCGCCGACCCGCCGACACAGCCCGGCGGCTTGGTGTCGGCGACTTTGCTTCAAGAATCATGTCGGCGACTCGTACCCGCGCGTGCAAGTCGGCGGCATGGCCGGCGACTTGCGTACGCGCACGCTCAGTTGCCCGCCGACACTCCAGCGATAGTGACGTGCTTGTGTTTTTTTTGCGATTTTCTGCAATAATGGAATGGGACGAAGAAACCACTCTAAAGTTAATAAATTTGTATCATATAAAGGAATTATTATGGAATCCAAAACACTTGGATCACAAATGTAGACCTAAACGTTTTGATGCACTAAATGAGATGGCAAACGAATTAAATACAAATGTCACAGAAATAGAACGGAAGATAAAAAATTTGACGAGCCAATATTATAGAGAAAGAAAAAAGACGATTGAATCAAAAAAGTCTGGAACCAGCGCAGATTCTGTTCATGAGAGCAAGTGGTTTGCCTTTAAATCTTTGAATTTCTTGCTCAATAAAAATAAACCTACTGGAACAATCGATACGGTATGTAACATTTCAGTGATGTTGTATTATTTTATTTCTAACCTAATTATTAGAGCACACAAGAATAATATGTAAGCTTGGCCCGAGTGAAGAGAGGCGCGCGGTAAATAAAGACATAGGTACTTATTTTATTTGCCTTTGTTGTTGCGCTGCCGCTATTGTTATTGCACCGAAATATTTCCTAAACAAATTATTTCTTGGAATGGCATGTGCACAGATATAATAGTCATTGCAAATGTATTTTTTAAAAACTAACAACTCTTTTCGCAACAATCTTTTAATTTCGCCGAATTTCTATTATAAACCGAGAAATTCCGTACCATTTTCTTTTTTTTTTCTTTTTAGGTTGTTTTAGAAATATTATTATTAATTATTATTTACATTGATAATAATTATCAATGTAAATAATAATTAATAATAATATTTCTCAATAATAATAATTATCAATGTAAATAATAATTAATAATAACATTTCTAAAACAATTAGTATTAGGTATGATTTATGACCATTGTCTTTTTTTTCATATATTCCGTGCGGTGTACCTACTCGCGGGTAAAAGCTAGTGTATAATACATTTCATAAGTAAACTGTTGGTGATTCAAATAAAATATTATTTCAGGAGATAACAGCAACTGACAATAATGCCCAACATGCGGACAATGATGCTCAACATGGGGAAAACGATTCACCTCAAACGTCAAACATCATTCCCCAAGCGAATAAACGTTATAAACCTAATCCAAGTAATGAGATGGTGTCGGAAGCATTAAATTTAATGAGAACAGTCAGTCAACGGACAAATCAAAAAATAAAAGATGAGGACGATTTGTTTGGCGAATATATTGCGACACAACTTAGAAAATTTGATAAAACAACAAAGGCAATAATAAAACATCGGATTAACAATATCTTTTTTGAAACCGAAACTGGATATCGTTCAGACATGTTCGAAGCTTCGCCAAGACCTTCTACTTCCCATAGTCATCCAGGATATTATACAATGGATCAATGTGATGTAAATTCCTACTACTCATCATCCAACTCTGCCGTAACAAACCCTGTTTCACCGCCTCTTGGTGAACCTTCAACATCTTCAATTGAACCTTCGTTACGTGTGTCGCTTCAAGAGAGTGGTGATATTGAGAACATATTATCATCTATTGAGTCAGATAAATAGGTTTATTCCACAAATCCCCACCGTATGCACTCTGAGAATAACCCTATCACCTGATGCGAGATAACGTTATGTAGGCACAAGTATTTCGTCTTAATGTTGTTGTCATAGAATCGTCATAGTATACTCAAAATGCATAAAAACATCAGTGGGGATTTCGCGGTGGGGATTTATAGAATAACTCGGTAAATAAAACCACTTATAAATGAACAAAAACAAGTGATTTACGAAGTTTTTAATACAAATTATAATAAAAATACAAGTACTAATACAAGTATGAGTTTCATTAAAACTTACGAGTTAGTCATTGATCATTCTGCCATGGTAATCTCCCGACATCGGAAAGAAAATATTGAACCAATTCTGTCCTTATAACCTCAGGAGATTGTGTCCTTGTAACCTCAAGGGAATGTGTATTGTCTTGTCTAGGCAAGTCAGCAAACAAATTATTTTCACGTGGTTCCCTGCGCCAATCTCCTGGATTGATTTCTCCCCTACTATTTTCAGTATCATATTCATTTTGTTGTATTATACCATGTCGTTTTACATAATTGAACAAATGAATACATGCCAATGTTACAATAGTAACTTTTTGTGGATTTAGCTGGATGGGTTTGTTAAATATCTTAAATTGTTTTGTTAACTGTCCAAATACGTTTTCAACTACTCTTCGACCTCGACACATGCGATAGTTGTACACTCTCTTGGGAGACCCTTTCGCATGATTACCATCATAAGGTTTTAAAATATTGGTTTGTAAAGGAAACGCATCGTCGCCCAAAAAAAAATAGGGTACTGGCATAATTCTTCCAGGTAGAGGTTTTTTATCGGGCAAATTTAAATCATTATTATATAACATTCTGCATAATGAAGAGTGAGATAAAATCAAGAAAGCAGCTAACGAGATTTACAAGAAACTTGAAACGGATAGCACAAAGACCTCAGACGAAGATAAACAACAACGTGGCATAGCAGTGACAAGAAATGAGTCGAAAACGCAGTATAATCACCAAAAGATTCACCGGGGAAGCTGAAGTTATAGCAACATTGCAACGACGTTGACAAGAGACCGTCCAAAATCCGGACATCGCGGCGCCACGCACCATCTGTAGGTACTTGAGTTTACTTCTCGGGTCGTCTCAGAATTTCATCGCCTTCACGCAAAAAAGCACTCCAATTTTGGGACACAGTAACACTATACACTGCACATAATATTATTATAATTGACAAACTCGCGATATACCTACTTAATTTGAATGTAGAGGTGTGTGCTTTGCAGAGAGAAGCATATTCCTGAAAGACATGAAAAGATATCACCCAGCTTGTCGCTTGGGAAACGGGATCCTTCGTCAGCCAATCAGCCTCTCTTACTTTCAGCAGACCGTTACAAACTCACTACCTATGATAGAAATAATCACTGACACTCAATCACACACCACACATGAAATATATGTTACGGTAGGAGTGATTAATTTGAGGGTTGCTAGTGATTGTCCATCATCACACTAATATTATAAAGGCGAAAGTTTGTGAGTGTGTGTGTGTGTGTGTGTGTGTGTATGTTTGTTACTTCTTCACGCTCAAACGGCTAGACCGATTTGTATGAAATTTGGTATGTAGACAGCTTATGACCTGGATTAACATATAGGTTACTTTTTATCCCGAAATAATGTAGTGCTCCCGTGGGAAGAGCGAGGAATTCAAATGTATATGCTACTCTTTCAAACTCAAACGGCTCGACCGATTTTGATGAAATTTGGTGTGAAAGTAGCTGACACTTTGGATTAACACATAGACTACTTTATATCCCGAAAAAATGTAGTATTCCCGTGGGATGAGCAAGGAATTCAAATATATTTGGTACTCTTTCAAACTCAAACGGCTCAACAAACTTTGATGAAATTTGTTAAGGGAGTAGCTGCCACCCTGGATTAACACATATGCTACTTTATATCCCGAAAAAGTATAGTGTTTCCGTGGGATGAGCAAGGAATTCAAATATATTTGCTACTCTTTCAAACTCAAACGGCTCAACCGATTTTTATGAAATTTGGTGAGGAAGTAGCTGACACCTTGGATTAACACATAGGTTACTTTATATCCCGAAAAATATTATAGTGAACACGTGGGATGAGCACGGAATTCAAATATATTTGCTACTCTTTCAAACTCAAACGGCTTGACCGATTGTGATGAAATTTGGCGTAACTCAAACGGCTCAACCGATTGTGATGAAATTTGGTGTGGTAGTAGCTGACACCCTGGATTAACACATAGGCCACTTTGTACTCCGAAAAATGTAGTATTCCCGAGGGATGAGCAAGGAATTCAAATATATGTGCTACTCTTTTAAACTCACACAGCTCAACTGATTTTGACGAAATTTGGTGAGGAAGTAGCTAACACCCTGAATTAATACATAAGCTGCTTAATATTCCGAAAAAAATACTGTTCCCGTGGTGTGAGCAAGGAATTCAAATATATTTGCTACTGTTTCAAACTCAAACGGCTCAACCGATTGCGATGAAATTGTTGTGGCAGTAGCTGACACCCTAGATTAACATATAAACCACTTTATATCCCGAAAAATGTGTGATGAGCAATTTTTTGTGAATACTTTTTGCACCGATTAAATACACGTTTTATCTCATAAACCGCGGGTAACACTGCGGGGCGCAGCTAGTTATTAATAATTGCCTCATGATTTGGTAAATGTGAATATAAAATTGAAGTTCATTACATTAGGCAGTTGTTATTAATAGTTCACTACTCTCGTCGGTAAAAGTAATGAAATAAAAATAAGACTCCAAGCGGTTTGTCCAGTAGATATTTATTTATTTAAATACCACAGCACTTACGAATACATAACTAAAAGAAACTTACATTGAAAATCGTTTATTCTTTAGAACAGATAAAATAAAAATTATAAGTACAATCATAGGCACGAGGAGCTCGTGGCTAAGTGGTGGCAGCTACGCGGATCGATCTATCGGGTTGAGCTGCGCTTGCCGGGGCTGGTCGGTGGATGGGTGCCCATCTTTGCATGCCGGGCTCCTCCGTGCCTCGGAGGGCAGGTTGGGCCGCTGGGGACTGAGGGTCTGGCAGCCGGTCTTGCCGGGGGCTGTCGTGTTGCACAGTCGCTTGTGTGTTTGTGGAGATCGGATGTGCAGTCGATCCATTTAAATTGCTGGCGTTCGTTCGGCTGCATCCGGATGGACTGGAGGCCGACCCCGGCAAGGTTGGGGGAAGGCTAGGCAGATTGATTGAAGTACAATCATAGACTCCGTAAAATCAACGTAAAAAATCAAAATCTTCTATTTCTTTGTTCAATAGGTATTTATTGTAAAATCAATGTGCCTGAACTAGGTAAACCTATATGTTTCAGGCAATATGGGCTAAGCTTTAAGTATATAAAATAATCACGATTTAAAATTTACAATAAAATAGAAATGTATAGTTGGCAAACACGAAAAGAGAGACATACATTTCATGCGAATTTGTTAAGTGTACAGTCAACGACTTTTGTCCGTCACCCCTATACGAGTGTTTTTCGTATGCATGGGCCAGTGGCTAATGGACTACATTCTTCTCGTCCACCAATAGCGCTTCGGCGCACATCATAAAAAACGTTACAACATTTTTTTTTTTTTTACGAAACGTTTAAGAAAAGGGACATTGTATATTTTAGGGTCATTGGTCAAACAAAAAATAACTTTAAAAAAAGGCTTATCCTTCATTCATTGGTCCATTTAAAAAATCGGGACTCGCACACGAAGGGTTCCGTACCATATACGTTTAACAATTGAAAAGATAACTTTGTATTTCATAATGATACTGTGAATTACAGGGTTGTTTTTTGCAGTTGCAGAAAATCGTCCATATTTAAACAAAATGCCTTTGAATTGCCCTTTTTAGTATTTGTTGATTAAATACAGTATAATAATATGGTACATGATATTACAGAAGTTTCAAATTCCTAATTTGTAATTGTTGCGATAGAGCTCGTACTAAAATGGTCTAAAAGAGACAATTCTTAAGTAAAGAACTATTTTTTGTATTTTTTAAAAAGTTTTGGCTCAGTAGTTTCGGAGATAGGGGGGGGGGAATGGTAAATTTCGTATATTTTCTTAAATAACTTCAAAACAATTTATTGTAAATTTAAAAAATTATTTGAGACCCTCACAGTAGGCCCTTTTATTTGATATATCACGCGGTACAGTTTACAAAACTTTTTACAAAACTTTTTTTTTTCTTTTTAAATTTTACTTACTTGCCCCCAAAAAGGGCCGCCATATCCTCCATTTATTTACGTTACACGTCTGTGTTTGGGTCACCAAAATTCATATGTGTACCAAATTTCAACTTAATCGGTTCATTAGATTCGGAGCAAATTGGCTGTGACAGACGGACAGACGGGCAGACAGACAGACAGACACACGATTGATCTTATTAGGGTTCCGATTTTTCCTTTTGAGGTACGGAACCCTAAAAAGGGCGTTGCATACTACGATTTTAACGTGCAACCGAAAAAGTTCTGAAAAGGGTGAGGCGCAGAGGCTTTTGATAGTACCTTAATACCTACTCAATCTATAAATAGAACAGGGTCGGGTTTGTTCGAACACTTATAACATCGGAGCGGCTGGACCGACTTTCCTGGTTTCTGGCTCCATCCCGAATGGCGGAGTAACTGTTAAAAACAATGGAAAATTGACGAAATAATAAAATAAGGGAAAGGTTTTCCAATACAAAGTGTTCATGGGTTTCGTAACTGTCGGCCATATGATGTTCGTCCCCTCGTTGGACTCTCCCCTCAAATTAGGGAACGTGTTTAAGTAAAGGTTTAGCATCGACAGGATATATCCACAATCTTCGGATGGTGGCGTGTTTTGGATTTTAAAAATGTAGAATATAAACCGATCAAGTGCGAGTCGGACTCGCGCAGCGGGGGTTCCGTTCCTATTTATGAGAAGGAGTGCTGTTTGGAGACGTCGTTTTGTTTTTCCTGTAATCATTGCATAAACTTCTATCACATGGACCCCCGTTCAGTCCCTGTTGCGGGAAGAATACCTATATATATATTTGTCTCTTTTTCGTAACTGCGGGATGGTTGAGTAAGCGTCACCTGGAACTGCTCCGGGTTTCTGGTTGATGGCGTTGGTCGTCCTTGGGATATCCAGCTGTGACAGACGGACGGACAGACAGACAGACGGACGGGGTCGCGCCATAGGGGTTCTTTTTGCCATTTTGGTACGGAACCATAAAAAGGATTGACATATATATTGGTTGACAAATATTTGTGCGTGCGTTCGGAAATGTATGTTGTTTAAACTAAGTCTCTTTCATAATGTTGACCTTTTACTTTGAATTGTTCCGGTACTTTGCTTTTCGGCAAAAGATCGTAGTTCGCTTTTTAAAGCGTAAATTGGGTTTCCTACACAATTCAGAGTGTTCCCGGCTTGCGCCTTCGGGAGCTTCGCGCGTTTACATTAGGATATTCATGGCTAGGACGAGACAGCGTCTGTCGGGTCAGCTAGTAAAAGTATAAAACAGTATCTCACGACGGTTAATAATTTTTCTGTATCAGATTTTGGAGAGCCTCATGGAGAGTTTTCTCACAATTCATGTAATTTCGAGGATAGATGTCCGCTGCTGCATTTATTCTATTGGAGATTAGCGGACCAAGGAAAACAAAAATTTGTACGAAAATGCACGTTTCGTTTCCACTATCCGAGGACGAACTATGTCTTTCCGTCTTTTGTTAGTACATACAATACTTACAGGTACTGAACTAAAATACTAAATAAACTTACTAAGGTTACATTATTGATAATAACAGGTAAATGTGATTAATTTTTCACTTTTACCTCGATTTTCGGTAGTTTTTGGTAGTAATGGGCGGTTATAGAGTTTTGGGTTGATCGCGCTTACCGTAACACATACACTACACGACACGATCAGACGCTAAACAATCTGGAGTCATTCTAAGTCAGAGTAAACAAGCTCTACACACGTCTTGCAAACGCGGTCTTCACGCGTCGCGGTCGCGCAGGTGTGGAAGGCGCCATACGATAGAATGGGCGGCGGCGTCGCCCCCGCTCCACAGACGCTTTGGTCCAAAGAGTTTATATAAGCAATAGAGCACGCGCATCGCTCTAGCCCCCTCCTCACAGGGGCGCGACAGTCGCGCCCCATCATCTTTAGGCCGTGCTAGGCCAACAAAACGACGGGCCCGTATTGACGGGCCGAGGTGTTGCTGCCGCGGGAGAGGGGCTACGCCCCGTTACCGCTAGTCACACCCCCTGACCGGGGTGTAGTGACAGCCATTACGATCGCTCTAGTCCCTTTATGCCAACCGTAAGCAGGTGTTGTATAGATACTGATTTATAGATATAGCGGGTGGTAGCGGTAAAATAGTGATGCGCCGTGACGTGACTGACGCTTGCGCACAGGTATTATTACTTTGAGTAAGTAGTTGAGTATCTAGGAGTATTGAATAATTTGTTTAGGTTTTAAAAGATAAATAAAACAATAAATAATATACTGATAAAAGAATATTTATTATACTATTGTTGTGCCTATACCAAAGAATGTCACTGGTGATGTAACCGACAAGAATAATTATAGGCCTATCTCACTGGCTACTGTCTTGGCGAAAGTCTTCGATGGGCTTCTGGATGTTCAGCTCAGCAAGTATATTAACCTACACGATGCCCAGTTTGGATTTCGTGAGACCTTGTCAACTGAGAGTGCTATATTGACACTAAAGCATACAGTCGCTTACTATGTTGACAAAAAAACTCCAATATACGCTTGCTTTCTGGACCTATCGAAGGCTTTTGACCTGGTCGATTATAATAAGCTCTGGACTAAGCTTGGGGAGGTCGGGGCTCCCGCTGAACTCACTAATATTTTTTCTTTCTGGTACAACCACCAAAAAAACCGTGTCAAGTGGGGAAATGCATATTCTGATGAATATTCACTTAAATGTGGGGTGAGACAAGGGGGACTGACCTCTCCAAGGCTTTTTAATCTGTACGTCAATCAGCTGATATGTGAGCTCAGCAACAGCCATGTCGGATGTCATATAGATAACGTGTGCGTCAATAACATCAGTTACGCGGACGATATGGTGTTGCTGAGTCCATCTGTAGGAGGTCTAAGAAAGCTGTTAAGTACCTGTGAGGCCTACGCTGAGGATCACGGCTTAAGGTACAATGTTGGAAAGAGTGAGTATATGCTCATCAGAGGTAATAATAAACAGCCTGAGCATATACCACCAGTATATCTCAACGGGGTATCTTTGAGCCGGGTCTCTCGGTTTAGGTATCTAGGCCATGTTGTGACCGAAACCCTGCATGATGACGCAGATATTGAGAGGGAGCGGAGAGCATTGTCGGTGCGCGCTAATATGTTGGTGCATAGGTTTGCGAGGTGTACAGCACAGGTAAAAGTAACTTTGTTCAGAGCCTACTGCCAAAGCTTTTACACCAGCGCCCTATGGACCAACTATACGCAGCGGGCCTACAATGCTCTCAGAATACAGTATAACAACGCCTTTAGGATTCTGGTGCGACTACCTCGATTTTGCAGTGCCTCGGGTATGTTTGCCGACGCGAGGGTGGATGACTTTTACGCTATAATGCGCAAAAAGTCAGCCTCACTACTTCGCCGAATTCGAGGGAGTGGCAACGGAATCCTAAGAATGATTGCAGACAGACCAGTGTCGCCAGCTGTGGGAAGGCTTATCAGGTTGCATGTTACCTGATTATTTATTTTTGTATTTGTATTTTAATTTAATAATTTATTTCAATTGCAATTTCATTTTAGTTTACTTTCAATTTCTTACATTAAATTATTATTATCATTACATTTAATTTTAATTTATATTCAATAATATTATTTTTTAAAATTAATTAATTTTCAATTATTTATATTTTAATGTTAATATGGATATGTATGGTAATAACCAGGGAATAACATACATTAATAAATTGAGCTCCTCTTTACTAACATAGTTTTTAAGATAATTTTTAATTTTTTTTACTAACAAAATTATGGACATTAGTGGTCTGAAATAAACGAATTTTATTTTTTTTTTTTATTTATTTATTATAAACAAAAAAATTTACTCTGTCAATTAAAGTGATTACTGCCCCTTAAAAAGAGTTAATTTATTATACAATTGTCTTTTTGTTGGATTGATCGCCGTTTTACGTACTAGATATTTTATCCTTATATCGATATATTTTTGAATAACAGCACGCAACAAATGAACTAAGTGATTACTGCAAGGGGATTGATTAAAAAATATGTGTTCATGAAGAGACGTAAAAATATCTTTCCCTACAAACAACTTCAAGGTTTCAGTAACTAAACTAAGGGCCATAATATTACCAGTCTTTTTTGGAGTTACAGTTTTTCGAATTATTGTTTCCGCTTGCATACAAATGTCTAGTACGTCATTTGAAGGGTATTTAAGACCACCTCTATCTTTTAAAACAATAAATTTATGAAAATGACCTTTTTCATTTGATATCAGTGCGCCTTGACATTCATCGCAAGCAAGTTTTTTTAATAAAAATCTTACTACATAGCCAGCTATGTAGGAAATTACTTGCTTTGATGGTTCAGATAGAAGAGTTTCAGGTAGTGATAAATCTTCTTCAAAATCGGCCATAAATTGCGAGTCTGTCATATCTCCAACAGTTTCATGTTCTTTAGATCTGTATCCTCTGGTGGTTAAGTTTATATGGTCAGCAGACGAAGAACAATGCAGTAATGTTATGTTCTCTAAAGGAAAGCAATTTCCTTTAAGTGTTTTTCTTAACTCCATATGAGTTAAGAGTTTTTTATAAATCGATCTAAACTGAAGTGCGGATGGATTATTGTTAAATCCTCCATGTGACCTTATTACTGAAAACAGTAATTCCACGTGATCCTGACTGATCTTATACATAGGAATAAATTTTAAACATTTTTCCCTTTCGATGAGTCTCAAATACAACGTTTTCATACTGGCAATACAAATGCAAAAGCCTAAAAAGCCCACTTTGTTCCTACTTAGTATGAGTTTCTTATCATCAAACAAGACCAAACTTTGTAAATAATCAAATGTAGAATCTAAAAAAGCAAAGTATTTGTTTTTATTCCTTTCGTTTATTGGCTGTTTATAGTCTATACCAGGAAATTTGTGAGAATTGAAAATGTCAAATAAATTGTTAAGTATTTGTGTGAATTTAACTGTAGCTTTAGAGTTTTCAAACTCGGGGAGACATAATTCTTTGTCGCAAAATTCTAAAGCCTTAGATACACTGTTACTAAACAGCTGTACGGCCAGCTTTACTTTCATTTTTTGGTCCTTGAATGATATGTGCCGAGACGTCAATTTATTAGCAAAGTGAAATGATTCTTGTGCTTGAAGAGCATGTAAATCTGAAAAATATTGCCATTTTATTTGATCGCCGTCACCATCTTTAAAAACTTTTTTACTTTCTAGTGTGTTCCGA
The DNA here is from genome assembly GCA_905163495.3 of Cosmia trapezina. Classification (NCBI taxonomy): domain Eukaryota; kingdom Metazoa; phylum Arthropoda; class Insecta; order Lepidoptera; family Noctuidae; genus Cosmia; species Cosmia trapezina. The sequence goes on from LR991050.1 coordinate 4,450,393, forward strand.
ATAAGTTTTAGCATGTGACATGGATCTAAAAAAATTACCACTTCTTTGCCTGTAACAGGATTCAAAAATTCATTTATTCACATTTGATGCGCAAATTTTTTATTAGTACATACCTTTGTAAATCATAGTAAGTAATATGTATATTTTCTTTTTATATGTATTCAGAGCATGTGTACTCGATAATGTGTAAGCTGTGGTTACCTGTAATTGAGTACGCATTACAGGATAACGTATTTATTACGCATGTTTGTTACTGTACAAGTTAATTGTAATGTATCTCGTTGGTAATCCTTAAATAAATAAATAAAATAAATAAATAAATAAATGATGTTTTAAAATTTTCTTGGCTGTCGAAGCAACATCCAAGCAACTTACACATAGCAATGTTGGACGGACATCCATCGAATGTAATTGATACAACTTCAATATCAGCTTCGTGACAATTCTCTAAACACACGTTCACTAAATTTGCCTTTTGTTCTGCTGAAACTCCGTTGACAAAGAAATAAGCTACCGGTAACTTCCAACTCTCATTAAGTGCAACTAATAAAAATACCAAAGCCTGCGTTGCTAGTTCGTTGATATTACCAGTAACTTCTGCACCAAAGTCAACGTAACCATGTACATAACTTCCATCGTACTCTTCTAATTTACGTATTGACATTTCGTCAAATATGAGACTGCAAATTACTTTGCTATCAGATTTTTTAGTCTTTTCTCGTAAAACTCTAAAAGCTTCTTCAGTGAAACCTGGAGAAGCATTAATAGAGCTATACCATTTTCTAATGGTACTGGAATGGGGCAGACAAGAATTAAATGTATCTCGCACATAAGCATATGCCTTGGGCGAATAAAAGTGCAAAGTCAATGCGAATGAACGAAGTTCAGGTGAATATGTTTTATCTTTATGGCACACTCTTTTGAATAGCTCAGCAGTAGATGCTCCGCATATTTCAAGAATATCATTGTGTTCTTGTGTTATTAATTGTTTCTCACGAAGCTGGCTAAGCATTTCTGTCAGAGATGCTATTTTCTTCTTGAAACGATTTCTTTGGACATAAAGAGCATTGCAACGCAGTCGCCGTCGTTTTGCAATTTCATTTAAATGGATGATATGACGTTTTAGTTTACGCTTACGTGGAGTGTCATTAGGTTCGGGAGTGCTATGATCAGCGATCACCACCTTTTCACCTGCGGATGGAACTAGTCTCTCTTCATTCGTTTTTGCCGTCCCTATAGTTTCACCCATAGAAGGAACCATCGCGGTTGCATTCGTACATGGCATCATCGACGTTTTACTGGTATATGCCACCTCAGAATACTTTTTTTCTTGATCCTAAAATAAATATAGCAGGTATTCGTTTATGTTAGGGTTCAAATTAAGGTTTTATTTAATAGTAAGTAAGTAAAAACAAAATAAACAAAAATCTCACTTCACTGTGAAGTTCTGGAATGGCACCTTCAACCAGCTTTCGCAGTCCACGCTTGGTTTCGAAAATTGACGAAGTGCTAAAATGTATAGAGCAAACAAAACTTCGGATGTTGGGCTCCCAGTTAGGTCTTTTTATTGCTTCCACCCATTTGTTTGCCACATCTCGGCTTTTTGGAAATCTGAAATTTGATATGTTACTGTTAGGTTATCTAGTACATATTTTTTAATTTATCGTCGTTTTAGATTTTCTTTCGTTAATAAAAAATAATCCTGCTGTAAAAAGTAGTCTATTGCATTTACTGGCTCGTAAGCTATCTTTATGAAAAATCACGTCAATCTGTTGCTCTTTTGCTACGTAAAAACAAACCAACAAACACACTTTCGCATTTAAATAAATAAAAAAATATTAATAACACTAGCTGTCCGTCCGCGGTTAGAGTGGGCTATGTCACTCTCCGACTCTTAAATATGTATAAATCACATGGACTTATTGCGTGAAGGAAGGATAAACTAACAAACCGATAAAACAAAAACACACTTTCCCATTATTGGTAAGTATGATTACAAATACTCGAATACAATGTAGTACAACACTAGCTCTAAGGCGGGGAAAGTATGAAGCGGGAGGCGCGGTAGCACGTGCTGCGCTGACCCGCCCGCGCGCCCGCGCAACCGTCTTTCACGCCTTAAGTAATTTAGATAAAATCTGTGTTTTCTTATCAAAATAGTACTTACCGGTGAAAGGTTATATCATTATTCTTTTTAGTTTTCTTCCGTGAGTCATTTTTACAATTTGGCACTGCACATTTCACCATGATTTACTTTAGATTTTAACTAATTCTGTCGGGAGAAACAGCCAGCGCTGACGACTATTTGTTACTAATTAAGGTGCGCGTGCGATTTCGAGACTGTTCATACCCGTGCTTACTGTTCATACTCGCTAACGCTTGCTCTATTGCTTATATAAACTCTTTGAGTGTCCCTGTGGGATGAGCTAGGAATTGAAATATAATTGCTACTCTTTCAAACTCAAACGGCTCGACCGATTTTGATGAAATTTGGTGACGGAGTAGCTGACACCTTGGATGTTAACACATAGGCCACTTTATATCCCGAAAAAATATAATGTTCCCGTGAGATGATAAAATTTGGTGTGGAAGTAGCTGACACTCTAGCTAGATTAACACATAGGCTACTTTATATCCCAAACAAATGTAGTGTCCCAGTGGGATGAGCAAGAAATTCAAATATATTTGCTACTCTTTCAAAGTCAAACGGTGCGACCGATTTTGATGGAATGTGGTGTGGAAGTAGCTGACATCCTGGATAAACACATAGGCTACTTTATATTCCGAAAAAATGTAGCGTTCTCGTGAGATAGCAATTTCTTTGTGAATACTTTTTTCACCGATTAAATACACGTTTTAGTATCTCATAACCCGCGGGTAACACCGCGGGGCGCAGCTAGTTTTTTTAATAAAACAATAAAAAGTCGATGAAAAAAATCCACAGGGCATGAGGACTGTTTAGGGGTCTGAAAAGATAGCACATGAACCCCCCCGTCGACCATTTCAATTTGGCACACGATGCACCGAACACCCTGTATTATTACTTTATTACGTACCTAGGTATATTTTACTATCAAATACCAACATATTGATAAATCAGATTTGGTACAGAATAGGTACCTATACTTATGACATAAATACACATATATTTACCTAGCATAAAATGAGCATGTTCACAAATACAATGTATTTGTGAATATGGTCATTTTATGCTTTATTTTATTACCTAACCAAGTACTGTTTGAAACAGGCTAGCCTACCTAACCAAGTAAAGTTCCAGTGTAGTACTTGTACCTACTTGGGCACTGAGGGTGTCGATCCGTAACAAACTCAAAAACCGGTTAAGTGCGTGTCAGCACACTTAGGGTTTTTTTATTGAACACTTGATAAGGCACTTCAACAACTTACTAAAACATACAAACAAGAATAACATAAACAGTTTTAGGTGTTGTGGATTCGTCAGTTACAGAAATGCACAGCACTAGCATTAAAACGACTAAGGGACGTGTAAGATACCGTTAGTTGAATTGGTTCATGTTACAAAATAAAGCATAAAATGAGCATGTTCACAAATACATAAGTACAATCAATGAGTACAATGGAAAGTCCTATTCCGTACCAGATCTGATTTATCAATATGTTGGTATTTGTTAGTAAAATATACCTAGGTACGTAATAATCACCAAATAGGTACAACATACATTATCCCCAAATTTCAAGTTCATAGGTCAATCAATCTGCCTAGCCTTTTCCCAACTGTGTTGGGGTCGGCTTCCAGTCTAACCGGATGCAGCTGAATACCAGTATTTTACAGCGACTGCCTATCTGGCCTCCACAACCCTGTAACTGGTTAATACGATACCCCTTGGTAAGACTGGTTGTCAGACTTTCGGGCTTCTGACGACCCGTAACGATTGTCAAAGATCCACGAATGACAGCCGGGACCAACAGCTTAACGTGCTTTCCGAGGCACGGAGGAGTCTCGGTGTGTAAAGATGGTCACCCATCCACGGACCAACCCCGGCAAGCGTAGCTTAACCTGATGGATCGACCCGTGCGGCTGTTATTACTTAGCCACGTGCTCCTTCAAGTTCATAGGTCAATGGGAAGTTTAAAAATTCTTTCTAACAAAATTATGTAAGAAAAGCTGACTTTGGAGTCTTCTCATTCCTTTTCCATTATTTAACAAAAAACTCTTTATTTATCTACTCAACGAGCTGTTCTAAATATTCTTTACTTAGCTGTATGGAAGCCCCCCTTAAAAACAATTTAAAAAAATAATTTTTGACAATTTGTTGGCTTTGGGTCAACAAGATGCTTGTTACACTGAAAATTTGATGGTATTAGGTACCATACAGTTAGCAACAAAAGTTGATTAACATTTCAGTTTTTTAGGATACTTACTAAATTATTGAGCAAAATTTTAGTTAGTGGTAACTACTCCATAATCAATAAAAAAAAATACTGAGCATTTTGCTACCCTCATTTAAACGTGGATCACGTGCTACAAGTCTGTTCCCAGCTTTACGACGCGACGTCGCCGATCAGGCTCAGAATGTCCCTTTCCCAAAATGTCCGTCGGTTTCAAAACGTCCCTTTCCCGAAATGCCCCTTTCCCATAATGCCCCTTTCCCAGAATGTCAGTTTTCCAAAACGTCCCTTTCCCAAAATGCCCTTTCCCGAAAAGTCCCTTTCTCAAAATGTCCCTTTGCTACGACAGCTACGTGTTTAAACTGAGAATATTTAAATAACATAAGCCAAGTAATCAATCAACTTTTAATCACATATACACTAAAACTAAAATTAACATATATTATAATCGGTTAAGTTTTCATTGTTAAAATGATAGTGTATTTTTTATCTAAGTAAGCAAGCAGTCTCAAAAAAATTTTTTTTTTTTTTGTATTGTGCCACTGTGATTTCTTTTGTTTTGACTTTATGCAAATAATGGACTTGTAGATAGTGTTCCATTAAGAGACTACCGAGCGCGCAATGCTGCCCTCATCCTTTGTTTGGTTATTTCTTTTATTTTAGAATGAAAATGCAGAAAATAAGCCGGAATAGTTCTGCTAGACGAGACTATACGTTATTATTATTACAAATAGTAGCTTAAAAAAAGCTTTAGTTAAAAGTTGTTGAAGTGAATTATCAAGTGCTCAATAAATAAACCCTAAATGTTCACGCACTTGGCCAGTTTTTGAGTTTGTTACTGTTTGAAACAGGATCAACACCCTCAGTGCCCAACTAGGTACAAGCACTACTACACTCTACACTGGAACTTTACTTGTTTAGGTAGGCTAGGTACCTACCTAACCTACCTAACCAAGTAAATTTCCAGTGTAGTACAGTCAGCAACAAAAGTCGATTAACACTGGCAGTTTTTTAATCTTAATTATTATTATTAAGGGAAATATTTAATTCAAATCGGAACAGAAGTACTTGAAATTTTAAAAACATTAACTCTTAACAGTTAAAGGAAAAAAAAAGCTGTATAGCGAATAATTTTGTGTTATTTTAGATGAAGTCAAAAAGGAGCAGTGTTAACCGACTTCTGTTGCTGCCCGTACCTACCTAGGTACTACCCAGTACCTAGGTAAAAAAAAATGGCATGATAACATCATTTGGGAATTACCATGAATTTAAATGCAGTTCTGTCCATCAAATCATTAGTAAAGTTCCAGTGTTGTACTTGTACCTAGTTGGACAAAAAAAAACAAGAAAAGAAATTTTTTTTAAAGTTAAAAGTTAAAAAAATAAAATAAGTTAAGTTATTTATTTCTGCAATGAAATTAATCATTCTGATTCATACATTTATATACTGCAATCATTGTATCGACAAATTAATCATTCTGATTCATACATTTATATACTGCAATCATTGTATCGACAAATTCTGATACTTACGAACTCACTAAATATTTATTTAATCTAAGACTACAAAATACATGCCTAGTCTGGTCAGCATTTGTCACAAAATGGCTTGAAACGGCAGCAAACATACATTGTTGTTAACTGATACTTACTTGACACAATCAATTGTGCAAAAAGGTGCTATAATATTTAAGCAGGTATACTTAATAAACATGGAATGTTTAAGAAAGTGAGAAGCTAAGCTACGCTTGCCGGGGTTGGTCAGTGGATGGGTCATCTTTACATACCGAGACTTCTCCGTGCCTCGGAAAGCACGCTAAGCCGTTGGTCCTGGCCGTCATTCGTGGATCTTTGACAGTCGTTACGGGTCGTCAGAAGCCCGAAAGTCTGACAACCAGTCTTACCAAGGATTATCGTATTACCCAGTTACTGGGTTGTGGAGGTCAGATAGGCAGTCGCTCCATGTAAAATACTGGTATTCAGCTGCATCCGGTTAGACTGGAAGCCGACCCCAACATAGTTGGGAAAAGGCTAGGCAGATTGATTGACTTAATGAACATGGAATGCTATTTCCGGAGTACATAGGTACTTAATGAAACAAAAATACATGCATACCTACAGCTACACAATGTAAAGAGCAAAACCTCACTTGTAAATTATATAAATAGGTACTTATCTAGATTTTTTTAAACATTATTTTGTTCACATGATCTCAGTACCTAGTAAGTAATAAGTGTTGTACTTATATATTTTTATTTTTAAGATATTTTTGGATGCTGAAAAAATTAAGCAAGAATGTGGAACTATTTTTATTTTACCCATATTTAATGACCTTTCATGTAAGTACCATATTTTATGAAAATAAAGATATTATATTCTATTCATCAAGTATAATTACTGCAGTCACCAATATGTTAGAAAACTCTAAGGGCGAGCGCGCATTGCGGTGCGTTTTTTACCGCATAATCTGTAAAGTATGGAATGTCTTTGAAGTGCGCGCACTGTGCAGCCATGCATTTTGTTACTGTAGGCCCCGCCCAGTGCGGCAGAACTACCGGAAACGCACCGCAGTGCGCACTCGCTCTAAATGATTCTAAGGATGCACATCAATGAAGAATACACGGACAGTCTTCACAACCATTTCAGAAGTACATAAGGATAAAACAATAGAATTTTAATCACATCCAGCCTGTCCCTCTATGCTGTCCTCCCCCAGCGACGACGCCCTAAGCCGAGGTCCGTACCCTACGGGGGATGCCCTTAGCGAGTGGTCGCTTCATTTTTAAGTTTTATGCCCAGGCTGGAGCCCTTATAATTTATTGAGGCAGCCACAGGCAAGACGCAAGGCTCAAGACCGGTTGAGCAGCCAACAAACTCCTAGGTTGACCTGCGAGAGGCAATCAATCAATCTGCCTAGCCTTTTCCCATCTCTATGTTGGGGTTGGCTTCCAGTCTAGCCGGATGCAGCTGAATACAAGTATTTTACATAAGTAGAGTGACTACCTATCTGACCTCCACAACCCATTAACTGGGTAATACGATACCCCTTAACACTGGTTGTCAGACTTTTGGGCTTCTGACGACCAAAGATCCACGAATGAAAGCTGGGACCAACGGCTAAACGTGCTTTCCGAGGCACGGAGGAGTCCCATCCACTGACCAACCCCGGTAAGCGTAGCTTAACCTGATGGATCGACCCGTGCGGCTGTTATTACTTAGCCACGAGCTCCTCTGACCTACGAGAGGCAATTTACATTAAAAAAAACGAAAGAATTAAAACTACTTACTTTTTCCAAGTAGCTCCAAGTACCTATTTACCACATAAAACAAATGCAGGCTAGAAATACGTCATTGGGCTAGAGGTCCCAAGTTCCCAACAGAGGCTCGCAGTGAAGTGCAGTCTGTACAGTGCCACACGAGAACCGAGAACGTAAAAACGTAAAGTCGTCGACTGGAGTGAAGAACCCCTTTCGATAATAGGTACTAGGTACAAAGGATTCCTGAGCGGAGCTGAACGAATGCTGCATTTGTCAATGTGGTGTACTGGTTTGCTGATGTATTGATAAATAAAAAGCCACTCATCGATTTCACCAAGGAGCGCACACACGTCCGTACTCACCGGTTGAGCCAGTTGTCCCCTCCCGTCCCGGCGTACGTGCATGCGCTGCTTGCCCTTTATTAATACGTCACACCTCTTCCTTTACATAAGAATTTAATGAATGAATTGCACCGACCCCAGCGTGGTTTAACCAGACTCGATTACTCGAATGAACCCATAGATTCACACTAGCCCCTGTTGCCTCATGTTACATGGTGCAACAGAGACCATTGTATATCTGTGAGTAGACCGGGGGGCGCGGTAATGGTAGGGAAGACATGCCCTTAGGATATGGAGGGGATAAAGAGCCTACCCAGTATGCACCGTAAAGCAAGCCTTGGAATAGTGGAGAGACGGGTGATATAATATGGATGGGCTTTTTTACGACGTTGCTGCCATGTTTCTTCAACGTCAGCTTTCCCGGCGAATCTTTTGGCGGCTAAGCTTCGTTTTTGACTCTTTATGCCACTGCTATGCAGTATTAGTTGTTATTTACAAAATCAGGTCTCGCTGCTATCTGTTTTCTGGGCTAAACATGGTTTTCAGTCTGGCGTTCAACGTGTTAAATGCTCTAAGATTCAAATGGAGTCAAAAACTGAAAGCAGGACATATAGGTAGCAGCCAACGAATTAGTAGCAGCACCGTCTACAAATCGCCATTGTTTTTTTTATGTTTACTTACTTTTGTGTTGATCAAACGAAAACTTGCGAAACTATTATGGGACTTGGAGTGTAGCACTATTAAAACTTGCGAAACTATTATGGGACTTGGAGTGTAGCACTATTAAAAACTTGCGAAACTATTATGGGACTTGGAGTGTAGCACTATTAAAACTTGCGAAACTATTATGGGACTTGGAGTGTAGCACTATTAAAAACTTGCGAAACTATTATGGGACTTGGAGTGTAGCACTATTAAAAACTTGCGAAACTATTATGGGACTTGGAGTGTAGCACTATTAAAAAAATCGGTCAAGAGCGAGTCAGACTAGCACACTGAGGGTTCCGATTTCTGAAGTGTGCTATTAAGAGAGATCGTTTTATTTTCCTGTAATTTTTACATAAATTTCTATCACACAGAATAATTGCAGATTTTTTTCTAAGCAAACTTCGAAGATAAGGGGGGGAACGGTATTTTTTTTACATTTTTATCAAAAGTCGAAAACTATGCGGACTAAAAACAAGAAAAAAAAATTGAGAATGTGCAAACAGCGCTCTTTCATACTGATACCCCACATGCCCTAGAAGCCCCACTTCGAATTTTTAAGACTCCCTTTCAATAACTATAAAAAATAAAAACTTGAGAGGTGTCAAGGGACACCCGGATGGAACGAAGTTCCTTTCGATTAATTAGTGAAGGAATTGTAACAAAATTTTATTTTTAATCATCATCATCATCATCATCACCATCATCACCATCATCATCATTGTTCATGCAAATCCGACTAGTGGACGGCACTATTTTTAATGTTGCGCATCACTAGCGTACGCCGATTTTTTTTACTCTGTTCCGTTTCCGGGACGCGAGCGATGCGCAGCGCACTCGCCATAGAAAAACCTTAATATTGTAAAATCCTTTATTTTCAAAATCATCGTGTGTGTGATAAAAATAAACAGTCATTTTGAACTTACTCAACTGTTTCAAATATCAAGAACCTTCCAATAGTTTTTAAATACTACATACTTACAACCAAAACGTGTGCACGTGCGAACTTCGTGTACATTTTGGTGGCCCATGAGGGGATAAGCAAGTGCCACACCTGTGATCCTGTGAAGAGAAGCTATTCACAAATTCACATCACCACCGCGAAGCAGCGGAGTCAACTACGGAAGTCGTGCCGCAACTAGTAGTCTAGTCTAGTACCCAACGACCTAAGTGACCTTTAGGTACCCATCTTGATTCTAGTCAAGTCAGAGAAGATAAAGTTTCTACGTGAAACGTCGGGCTGTCTTTATCTGTCGCAGCGACTAACAATTGCCGTGTAGCGACCGCCGGCGCCGGGGCGCCGGGTTCTTTCCCGCCGACTGGTAACATTGATCAGCGATCCGTTGAGATACAAACCGTCAGTGCAGCGAGTCAGCGACCAACGTGCTATTCTGCAGCTCTATTCGAAGCAACAACAACAAGTGCGGAGGTACGACAGTGAACTGTTATACTAGTTGTGTTTGTGTTAGGGACGGTGCGTATTTACGCGACCAGGTTTTTACACCAGGTATTTACTTGCAAGTACGCCGACCAAGTGCTGACCCAAAATACTCGCAAAGACTTTAAAGTATTTTACTATTCTCGCTGCATCGACGCTCGACGCGATTCTGCTCCTTATTTATGTTACAATTACGGATCAAAGTTCTATGCAAGTATTTTTACTTTAAATGTTGGAAGTATTTTTTTTGTAAACGCGATTCTGCTCCTTATTTATATTAATCGCACGGACTAATTTCCTATGCAAGTATTTTTACTTTATATAGGTTTGGAAGTATTTGTTTTGTAAAAGCGATTGTGCTCTTTATTCATTTTGTAATACGGATCAATGTATGCAAGTATTTTTCTTCCAAGTTTTGTTTCTACAAGTCTTGGAACTTGGAAGTATTCTGTTTTGCATACGCGATTGTACTCCTTATTATAATGAACTTAAGGATCAATTTTCGATGCTGAAAGAAAATACTTGAAAGTATTTCGAGCCCTGGTTTTTGGCGCTGGTGTCTAAAGGTGGCCGTACTTGGAAGCCCTGGTACTCGATTTTGCAAGTACGACCCATGTCTAGTTTGTGTTGTGTTGTGAAGTGTCACGGATGCTAAAAATTAAACAGTAGGTACCTAAGTTAAGTAATAGTAGGTACTTAATAGTATTTAATTGCAAAATGTGTAGCACATTCATTTGTTGTTTTTGTTTTGTTTTGGTAATAAAATTATTCTAATATTCTCGTCGTCGTGACTATCGCAAATTTAGGTAAGGTTTATTACTTATTATTGTAATTAACTTTCTAACACCAGCAGTACAGACTGCTATGCTCATTGTTTTGTTTTACCATAGTAACGACAAGATTGTTTCATGAGTTAAGATTCAAAATCTAATTGGGTTGTAATTGTAAGATATTATTACCAATTATTACCTAGTTGTTCGTATCATTGTGTATCATTGTTTTTATGTAAAAATGCGATCAGTCGACGCGACTGTGTTTGTATAACGTCATTTGGTTTAATGATAACACATTTGTTTACACAGCACCAGTTGTAGCAATTGTTTTGTTTATTTGTTTACTCAATTTTGCATTTGTGGGTGGAGTATTTTCATTTTTGCCAAAATGGATGTCAGTGTGGCAAGACATAATTTTAAGGTACGAGCTAAGATGCTCCGGGATTTCTATAACAAAGTAGAAGGTTCCACCTCGTCGATTGCTGTGAGAGTTATCAAAAGGCAATTTGATAAATATTATTTAGAATTCTTACAGGCCTATGAAGTGCTGGTAGCCAGAGACGTCGAAGATCTCGATGAATTGGGGTGTGAGTTTTCTGAGATTAATAACTTTTTAATTTCAGTGGACACTAAGGCCGAGGAGACCGAAGTGACATCCACACCGCTGGTTAAGACTATGATTACTGCAAGTGGCTCACAAGATGGAGGCAGCGTTGCGGCTAAGCTGCCATTCATTCAACTGGGACAGTTCAGTGGTAACCCAATGGACTGGGTGAGCTTTTATGATTTGTTTTTGTCATTGGTTCATGACAGGCCAAACCTTCCGGAGGCGGAAAAACATTATTACCTGCGTAGCTGTTTAGTAGGGGAGCCAATGACGCTGGTGAAGCATCTGCCTGTGGACGCCAAGAATTATGAGGTAGCTCTCGGCCTGTTGAGGGACAGGTATCAAAACACCCGATTGTTAGCGGACACGTACCTGGAGCAGATAGTGTCTCTACCTAACGTCTCCTCAACGCTGGAAGGATTGAGGCAATCCTTTTACAATCCTCTGCTGGAGTCGACGCAGGCTCTCCAAAAATTAGGGCTGCCTATAGCGGAGTGGTCCTATTTATTGCTGTTTATTCTGTTACAGAAGTTACCGTCCCGCCTAAGATATCAGTTCGAGGAGCGGAGCGGAGCGGCTTCAGGGGAACTACCATCCTTCTCGGCCTTGATGGGCTTCCTTGACGAAGTGTGCAGGAGGCAACTCGTCGCTCCCTCGAACATAGAAGAGGAGAGGGCTAAGCCGTCGCGGCAATGGAGGCTGCCCGCGAATACGCCGCGAAGGGGTAACACATCAGCAGGTGGACGTCACGCACCACCATCGAACAGGGTTCGTGGTCAAGTAGTCATTGCGGTAGAGGAGGTAAGGTGCATCTATTGTACTCATCCTGGACACAGTATAGCGAAGTGCTTCAAATTCAAGTACTTGGATCTTACGGCCCGCAAGTCATGGACACGAAGTAACGGGGCATGCTTTGTGTGCCTGGGGCAACATTATGCACGGGAATGTGTAGAGCTAACTGGATGCAGATTGTGTGGATCAGAATATCATCATACCCTGTTATGTACTACAGATAGAGAAGCATCGAGGCGCGCAACACAGCACGCATCCAGACCAGCGACGCGTCCTCAGACCCCACCACAGGCGAGGACGCAGCCACCGCAGCGCGTGAAGACGTCTTCGCGCCGCTCCAGCTCGGTGGAGCAGAACCGGCCAGCGACGTCGCAGCGACGCGCTCCAGAGCAGGAGCAGTCGTATACCCTGGAGCAGGGCAGGCAACCGGCTGGTACCAGGTACCAACAAGCTCAACCTCAAACTGAGGACGAGGTATGGCCAACCGTTTTTATTTCGAAGCAGGAACGTAGCGAGGATCAATATTGAAGGAGAGCTCCTGTCGGTGTTACCCACACCATAGGTAGCGGTTTTAGAAACTGTCTAAACCCTACGGTGTCATTAGGTATAAGGAATCACAAGGGTGAATACGAGGAGGCTCGTGCCCTATTAGATACTGGGGCTAGTATGACCGCCATTAAAGAGGCTTTAGTGGACCGGCTACAACTGCACCGACAGAAGAGCTCAATGAAAGTAGTTGGTTTTGGGAATACCAATGTGAGGACAACAACTAGTCAAGTTAAAATAGTTATAAAGCCATTGGATAAACAGGTACCAGTTATCTCCACTGTAGCAATAGTTATGTCAGAACTGACAGCAAATATACCAGCGCAGAAGACTCCATCTAAGGGAATACTAAAGCAGGCCCCACCCACACTAAGTCTTGCAGATAAATTCTTTACACTACCACATGGGGTAGACATAATACTCGGAGCTGATGTATTAAATTATATTTTAGATGGTTCTAAAATTGAAATTGGAACAGGTGGCGTAGCAGCTTATGGAACATGCTTCGGGCATGCTTTAATGGGACCGGTGAATGGGTACGAGGACGCGACGCCGCAGCCAGTCTTCACTATAACGCTGACGGAAGCCGTCAAACGCTTCTGGACGTCGGAGGAGCCGCCGGCACCCACTCCGAAGGATCCTCGCCACGAAGAATGTGAGAAGTTATACAAATCCACCACAGTGAGGCTAGCTGATGGAAAATTCATGGTACGTTTACCTTTATTATCTGATCGATCGGAGCTGGGAAATTCTTTGGATACTGCAACCAGGCGATTTTATGCGCTCGAGAAGAAGATGGGGAGGCATCCATTATTCGCCCAGAAATATAAGGAGTTTATGGAAGACTATGAGCGGCTAGGTCACATGTCTGTGTCAGACTTTCAGTTCGATGCTGAACATTACGTGATACCACATCACGGTATATTTAAACGGGATTCGGACAAGATCCGAGTAGTATTTGACGGGAGTTGCAAGACAAGTAAGGGGGTTTCGTTAAACCAGTGTTTACATTCTGGTGAGGCGTTACAGAATGATATTACAAAAATCTTGATGAATTTTAGACGACATCAAGTTGTGTTTACCACGGACGTGAAACAGATGTTCCGGATGACCTGGATACACCCTGAAGACAGGAGGTACCAGCTTATACTTTGGAGGAGTGATCCGTCGCAGGAACTCAAGGTATATGAATTAAATACTAATACCTACGGACTGAGGTCTAGTCCGTATGTAGCAATACGGACGCTGCTGGAGCTGGCGGCGCAGTGGACGGAGGCACATCCTGACTCAAAGGCAGCTGACGTAGTGAGGGACGCAGTGTTCGTAGACGATGTTCTGACCGGAGCAGACTCCATAGAGGAAGCAGAAGTTTTGAAGACAGAACTCATCGAGCTTATGCAAAGCGCAGGCTACGAACTACGTAAGTGGTCCACGAATGAGCCATATTTGCTTAGAGATCTACCGGAGGATCATTGCGAACAACCAAAGGAGTTTGACGCGAATGACCCTAAGAGTTTCATTAAGGTATTAGGGATACAATGGGAACCTATATCCGATACAATGTCTTACCAGTTAAATATACCCTTAGACAAGACAGTGACGAAGCGGTCAATATTAAGCACTATAGCGAGACTATACGATCCGTGTGGTTATTGTACACCGGTGATAATAAGATTCAAGAACCTGTTACAGGAGTTGTTCAAGGATGGCCTACATTGGGACGAGGCGGTGCCAGAGGTGATAGTAGAAAGGTGGAAGTATATGATTGAGGATCTATACAATATGGAACGACTAAAGATACCTAGGTGTCTTGCCTTACCAAACGCAGTGTCTTACACACTGCACGGTTTTGGTGATGCTTCGGAGGCAGGATACGCAGCATGTATTTACCTACGCAGCGAGGACGCGCGAGGTCACGTGAAGGTTAGTTTGGTTATGGCTAAAACTAGGGTGGCGCCTATCAAAACGCGGCAAACGATTCCGAAGCTGGAACTTAGCGCAGCGCATTTGGTTTGTCAACTACTTAATCATGTAGCAGGTGGTTATGAAAAATCGATCAAGATCGATAATATACACGCTTGGTCAGATAGTTCTATCGTACTAGCATGGGTGGAGACGCAGCCACACTGCTTGCAGACATTTGAGTGTAACAGGGTACAGTATATACAAAATTCACCTAGGAAGCTGAATTGGAGACACGTACCATCGGATTGGAACCCGGCCGATTGTGCGTCACGTGGCGTGACAGCCGAGGATTTAATTCACCATCCATTATGGTGGACAGTACCATGGCTGGGAAGGGAGGCAGATAGTTGGCCCAGCAAGTATGTACGACCTACTGAATTACCAGGATTCAAAAAGGTAGTTAACACCAATGTTGTTCAGGTGGAACCATGGGACATTAGTCTATTGGAAAGGGTAAGCAGCTTTACCAAACTCATCAATACTACTGGGTACATATTGAGATTTATTAAAAATCTGAGAACAGATAAGTCAAAGCGGCCTGAGAGTTGTATACTCTCATTATCAGAGACGCGGGGTGCTGTCAAATACTGGATTAAGAGAATCCAAGGATTGGAATATGGTAAAGAAATAGAATTGTTGAAGCAACACAAACGAGTAATAACGTCACTTCAGAAACTGAGTGTATTTTTGGACTCTGAGGGGGTTATCAGAGTTGGAGGCCGGCTTAGACATTCGGAACTCACTTATGGGGCGAGGCACCCAATGTTGTTACCTAAAAACACCAAATTTGTCCAGTTATTAATGGAGCATTATCACAAAACTTTTTGTCACATTGGAGCTAATGGTTTAATTGCTATTTTGCGCAGGGAATATTGGATAACGTCGGTTCGGAAGCAGGCATCGGGTACCATTCGACGATGTACGAGGTGTTTTCGGTTCTCTGCGGCAGACCAACCTCCGCGCATGGCAGACCTGCCCGCGGACCGCGTGCGTCGTGCACGACCTTTCGACGGAGTCGCTACAGACTTCGCAGGACCTTATCTGGTAAAATCAAGTTTATTAAGAAACGCAAAGTCATTGAAGGCCTACTTTTGCGTCTTTGTTTGTGTAGCTACAAAAGCCGTCCATGTGGAATTGGTGTCTAGTTTATCAGCTGAGGCATTTATAGCTGCATTTACTAGATTTGTGAGTCGACGCGGACTACCCAGTCTGATACGATCAGACAGAGGTACAAATTTTGTTGGAGCCAACAACTACCTCAGAGAGGTTAACCAGTTCCTGTTGGAAAAGGAACACATTCTGAAGGAGCAGTTCAGAAGGCAGCATATACATTGGGAATTCAACCCACCAGCCTCACCACACATGGGTGGATTGTTTGAGGCAGCGGTCAAAAGCGTGAAGCAGCTTTTAAAAAGGGAAATAGGTGATACTATAATGACGTATGAGGAGCTATCGACGCTCTTGTGCAAGATAGAAGCTATATTGAATTCCAGGCCTCTCGTAGCGATGTCTGAAGATCCTGGGGATTTAGAAGTCCTGACGCCCGGACATTTTCTTATTGGTCAGCCATTGGTAGCAGTGCCTGAGAGAAATTGGTCAGAAACAAATATTTCACGTTTATCAAGGTTTCAGAAATTGCAGAAGCTGCATCAGAACGTGTGGGCACGTTGGCATCTCGAGTATCTTAGCACGCTACAATCGCGAAACAAATGGTATCATGATGTTGATAATTTAAATTTTAATGATTTGGTTTTCATCAAAGATGAAAATACTTCACCACTACACTGGAAGTTAGGTAGGGTGTTAGAATTACATAAGGGTAAAGACAATGTTGTAAGATCTGTAAGGTTGAAAACCCAATCTGGCGAACTTGTTAGGCCAGTAGTTAAGTTAATTAAGTTACCTTTAGGAGAGGACTAGGTTTCCCAACCTCGTTGCTGGGGCCCCTGGGAATGTTCATGCAAATCCGACTAGTGGACGGCACTATTTTTAATGTTGCGCATCACTAGCGTACGCCGATTTTTTTTACTCTGTTCCGTTTCCGGGACGCGAGCGATGCGCAGCGCACTCGCCATAGAAAAACCTTAATATTGTAAAATCCTTTATTTTCAAAATCATCGTGTGTGTGATAAAAATAAACAGTCATTTTGAACTTACTCAACTGTTTCAAATATCAAGAACCTTCCAATAGTTTTTAAATACTACATACTTACAACCAAAACGTGTGCACGTGCGAACTTCGTGTACAATCATCATCATCATCATCATCGCGACACCACACTGTTCAATGCGAAATAGAAATGAAAATATCTGGCTTGCTTTCTATAAGAGAGAGAGAGAGAGACAGACAGAGAAACATGCGCACGCCGCACGGCTTACAATAGCTACCTATAGCAAAAAGTGTCGTGACAACTTTTCGTGAGACTTTTTTCCGTCTAGCCCCCTTTCACAACGCGCGATAAGGAACTTCGTTCCAAAAACTTTCATAATTGCAAAATAGTTTGGCAAACCTAGTTATTTACATCAATGGCAAACGTCATCAAAAACACTTTAACCTTTTAAAAACCAGTACCTACCTATGTGTTTACGATGGTGCTGATTCTCTTATAAATAAAAAAAAAAAATAAAAAAGGTTTATTGCACATTAAATATCATACATGGTTATGAACTCTTGACTTCCAAACTAAGTAAAACTTGTATTATGGAAATCAAGGCGCTCTCTCATTCTATAGGCATAATTGAGTACAATGAAAGTAAAGGATGCATGCAGCAGACAACAAATTAAAATAAAATAAAACCAAAAAGAAACACTAACAAAAAAAAAAAATAAAAAATAAAAAGTAGGTATAATATAATGTTTTACCTGAAAATAAAACAGTTATTATATACGTAACCTTATTCTAGACCTATAGAGTGAGACAGCATCTTTCCGGATCTGACGTCACGACCTCTCTTGTTCCCCCTCCCACCCGGCTCCGCCCCGCTGTGGCCGGGGGAAGGGGCCGTGTAGCTTGCCCGAACAGTCAGGCGCGCTCTTCACATTGCATCTCACTTCCGGTGGATGATGAGTCCACCAGGCAGGATTAAAAATATAGGTCTAGAATAAGGTTACGTATATAATAACTGTTTTATTTTCAGGTAAAACATTATATTACATACTATGAACCGTTATTCTAGACCTATAGAGTGAGATGTGTTTATTATCGCCTGGTGGCAAGCTAAGTATATGCCAATGTGTGAAAAAGAAATTACTTAGGTATCTAAATAATTTTGTTTAATATAGGTAACTACCTAGGAGTATTTATATTAAACAAAATATAACTGTGTGAGAAAATTATTGTTACAAATGAAACTGTATATTTATGCAAAGAAAAAGATTTTTATTTGAATCACCAAAACTAAGTAGGTACCACAGTAATACATAACATGATTAGCACCACAATGTATGCTTTAATGATATGATATTCGAATAATTAAGAATTACTTTGAACTAAAGTTACATTAGTTATGCATAGCATAACTACTTAGATTAAATAAATCAATTTAACTTAATATAACAATATGTTGCTTTGAACTGAATTATTCATTGAAATTACATTGATTAATAGGTAGGTAATCAATTAATCATATATTAGTTAGAATCTACACAGCTTCAAATGTCAGAGATAAATTGTTACGACTTTGCGATGTGTTAATTTCGGCTGAATAGAACCGTGCAAATGTGTTGGGGACACGCCAGTTCCCTTTTGCCATGATCTCGTCAATATTGTGGCACTCAAGCCAGCTGAGAGATGCTGCGGCACTTCGAGTACTACCAGGAGTAGCCTCTACTCCTGCCTCCTTAAGAATAGTTTTAACCCAACCTCCAATCACTGTTCGGGAGGCTGGCCTGACTCTGCCACGAGTTGATATAAATAAATGATTAATGTCATTGTCAATTCTACGTGATGATGATACTTCTATCAACTTACGTATCCACCATACAGGGCATATGGATTCATCTGTGTGTGTGTGTAATTTCCATGATGATTGTCTGTGTATGTCTTTGAGCCAAATGCTGGGTGTAAAACAATATGATTAGAATTGTCTTGAAAATGTGCACTATCAACCCGTAACAGTGTCAGGTCATGGACTCTACGACTAGAAGCGAGTAGCAAAATCAGTGCTGTGCGACGAGATACTTGGAATAAACTTGCATGAGGCGGCTGGTTAAAGCTGAGCCATTCTACCACAATACGTGGATCCCAAATTAAAGAATTTTTAGGTTTGGAATCAACATTAGCAAGTGAAATAGCTTTTAACATTCTCTGAACGATAGGATCACTGCTTATGATTTGTCCGTTAGAACAGGCCAAAGTGGCAACTGTTGATTTATAAACTAAAATAGTTTTATAAGACAGTTTAAGAGTTAAGTGCAAGTATGCTAGGTACTTAGCGACTTGGGCACCAGAGGGGTTTGTATGGTTGAAATTATTATGAGTACACCAATTTAACAATTTTTTCCAAATACCAGCATAAATTTTCTTCGTAGAGGGTCGCCAGCTAGAATTAAGTAGGTGTATTTCGTTTTGAGACCAATTTGTTAATTCGGCACACCACCCTTCACTAGCCATGCCTCTAGATACATCTGGTCCACGTGAACCGGAGGCAGATAAGTCCGTGTATCTAGTAACCGCCGATGAAGATTGAGTATGGGTAAAGGAGCGCTCACCGCTCTCCTCTTCAGGTCTGGCCGCCAAAACACTTTGGACCAGCGCGGTACTATTAGGATGTATCGACCCTTGCACAGGTTGAGGTGTGACAGAACTCGTGGAATTAGGTGTGGTGGTGGGAATATCCACGCTCGACGGTATGACCACCTTCTGCTGAAGGCGTCGTGAAACTGTGCGTTCGAGTCTTTGCAATCTCGTGAGACGTAGCGCGCAAGCACGTGTGCGGTTTTCGAGGCGAACAAGTCGATTTCGGGCATTCCGAACTTGCGAAATACCTCTTGGCATGCCTCTTCCATTAGGGTCCACTCCCCGGGTAATTTGAGCCTTGACAGCATGTCTGCTTCTGTATTTACCTGACCGGGCAGGTACTGAGAGACCAGGTGAATCTTGTTCTCGTCCGCAATCTCGAATAACATGCAAGTTAGCCGGTAGAGGTTCTGTGATCGGAGACCTCCCTCGTTCCGCATGTAACTCACCACACTCTTGTTGTCTGACTGAACTAGCACGGTTGAATGACGTAGCGATTGCTAACAATTGGTTAAGGCCTGTATAACTGCCCACATTTCCTTTAAATTGCTGTGCCATTTTTTCTGCTCCGGAGACCATAATCCGCTCAGACAAGCGTCGTCTACTATGGCACCCCAGCCTCTGGCAGATGCGTCTGTCGTTACATAGTGTGAGACAGGATCTGGATGTATCGCTGTTCCTGTAGACAGAGCTCGTAACCACCACATTAAGGTCGTCGACACTTCCGACGCGAGTGGGCGTTTTACGTGTGCTTGGTGCTTTGACAGCCGATTGCAAGCTACTTGTAACGGGCGGCAATGAAGCCGACCTCTGGGCACAACGAAGGCTGCAAAGTTTAACATGCCTAGCAAGCATTGAGCGTCGTGCAAACTCCATCGATTTACCTGTAGTATGTGGCGTATCATATTGGAGATTTTGGAAACCTTTTCCTGGGGCAAATACTTGGAATTCAGGGCGAGATTCCATTTTATGCCGAGATAGTCTACTGCCTTGGTAGGGATCAATGTGGATTTTTTGTAGTTGATCATCCATCCCAAAGTTGTTAGGACTCTTATAGCTTCCGCAGCATGGTCCATTAGGGTTAATCGATCTTGGTTCACGATTAAGTAATCGTCCAAATAGACGATAACTCGCATGCCCTTCTCGCGCAGCACGTCTGCTACCCAATTTGTCACTGTCGCAAATGCCCTGGGTGCTGAAGACAGCCCGAATGGCAGACAAGTGATCTGAAGGAGCTTCGGGCTCGACTTCTTTTCTGTTGCGTATAATACTCGCAGAAATGGGTAATAACTGGGGCTGACTGCAAGGTGAAAATAGGCCTGAGAAAGGTCTATTTTGATCGCCCAGTCGTTCGGTTGCAAGAAATCCGGCACACGGTACATATTTATTAAGCGAAACTTTGTTTGCATTACATAGCGGTTTAGATTTTTTAAATTGAATATCGGGCGATTGCTGGTATCTGACTTTTGCACTAAAAACATCGGACAGACATAACTTGGAGATGGATCTAATCGAATCAAGATTTTCTGTCGTTTCAAAATCTCGATTTGTTCCGACATCAATAAGCTCGTCGGAGTTTGAAAACGTGTTAACAAGTCTGGACTTTGAAGTGGGGGTATTTTGAAAAAGGGAATTCGGTAACCAGATATCATTTTTATAATGTTCTCTGGAGCACCGTAATTTTTCCAAATTTGAATGTAATTTTTTAACCGCCCGCCATAAAATAAAATTTCTTGAGGATAGTCACTTACGATACTGATCGGATTTACGATTGCCGAAGGACCGTTTTTTGTTTTCATTATGCCTTGTACCGGATTTATTGCTTCCAGACTTTCGGCCTCTACTTTTGGGGGGGGCTTGAAAGCTCGTGGATGGCTGGGGATCGAACCCAGGATTGTCACCGTGAAAGGGCTTGCGCGGTCGCTTAGCTGGAGGGCCATCCTGTCTATTCCGCATAGACATGGTATGAGGCTCTTCCGCAGAGCGCTTCTGGGCAGAGAACAACTTACTTGTACCACCAGCCCTTTGTAAAAAGATGGTTAAATCCTGTGGATTAAAAAGGTTATTTTGTGTTGGAGGGATCTTTTGTAAGTCCAGCTTTACATATTTGTCCTTGACACCCGATAAAATGCAGTCACGACGTCTCTGAATGATATCAGCACGTCTTCCACAACTCATTTGCAAGAGATCCTCCGACACTTTCATGTAAGATGAGTTTTCGGAAAAGGAATCATTAATCTTATCAAAAAGCGTGTCAGCGTTAAGTACACAGCCAGGTGATTGCGCCCATTCTATGATTTGCTGAAAGTTGTTTCTTAGCAGCTCATTTTGTTGTATAAGCCCATGAGTAAAGGCTCCAAACGATCTATCAAGTAATCTAAGCCAAGAAGAATTTGTATCACAATGTCTAAGTTCAGTGTTAACATCGAGTTCGTAAAAACCTGGCTTAGCGACATACTTTTTCTCAGTTTCTAGGTATCTAACCCTTTGCCAATCATTAGTATCAAAATGATGTAGTTTATTTAGCACATGTAATCTACCCTCCGAGGCATTTTCAACAGTAGGTTCTTTTAGGTTAGTGGATACCGGAAATTTGAATACTTTAGCCTTCTGTGGTTTACTGAGAAGGTGATCATTACCAAGAGAAACCCTCAAGTCTTCAGATGGATGTAAGGAAACATCAGAATCAGATTCGGACTCGGTTTCTTTGTTTGAAAAGCGATTATTTTTTAAGTAGGATAATATATCACTCACTTGATTTGACAGCAAGTCTAACCTGCGCTCGTTTTCTCCGGTATCCGGCCGTAGCTGCCGGTGTCTCCGACGTGGGGTGGAGCTGCTCGACGACGAAGAAGATGCCTGCGGTGATGCAGGGGGAGGCGGGCGACTCCCGTCACCCTCGGCAGGCGCTTTCGTGGATTTTTCCATTACGCCAAAACACGCACTCAAAACGCGCACTAAAAACTCTAATAGTACTAGAAACACTATTACCGCGTTTTTCAAATAACCACTAAATAAAGTTTTTCCACGAACTAAAAATGTAGGTAATTTTAAAACACTAAACAGCAGCGCTGTTGCCCGCACTAAAAGAGGTGTGATCGCACCGAAAAACGATGCCAATGTGAAGAGCGTGCCTGACTGTTCGGGCAAGCTACACGGCCCCTTCCCCCGGCCACAGCGGGGCGGAGCCGGGTGGGAGGGGGAACAAGAGAGGTCGTGACGTCAGATCCGGAAAGATGCTGTCTCACTCTATAGGTCTAGAATAACGGTTCATAGTATGTAATAAAATTATGTTCTACGACTACCTATGAAGTGCAGAATTGTCATAATGTGAGTCAGTGTGGTGAATGTTATGTGAGATTAGTGTAATGTGGTGTTATGCGTGGTGTGTTACGTGTGCTGTGTGTTATGTAGTTAATAAGTATTAAGTATGTTATGTATGCGGCGAGTTTCGTGGGTGTGTCATATGAGGTGTTTTGTTTAATATGAAAAATGCGTGAGTCTGTGGTTTGGAATGTGTGTACGAATGTTCAATACTCAAGGTGGTTTCAGTAGCTTTTCAATTTCTTCATAATTTAAGCTCATTAACCATTCAGTCATACAAGCCTTGACATTAGATTTCGTAAGTTGTTTCTTGTTTGTACAGACGCCAGCACATCAAGCAACTACAATCTTTCAGCAAGAAAATTTCTTTAATAGATTTTCATCTTTATCGCTAAAGCATTCGGTTCAAGGTTGATTGGGAAATTTTGACAGTTTCGGGTGACTTGACCTGCTGGCGTCTGTACATACACCGAACTAAAGTATCACTAAAATTCCTTACTTTTTGCTATGAGAATCTTAGACTATTCTGCAAAAGAAACCTCTAAGATACTGGGCAAATGTGGTCCAAGCGTCGCCAAAGATGAATCATATACCAAATGAAAGGGTACAATCACAGACTTTAAGTCTGTGGGTACAATGTGCTGTTCAAACATGCAGAAGGGCATCAAAACCTGTCTGAGAGATTTCGAGAAATGATAAGCTGATTTTTGTCTTAGAAGTTATTACTGATTTTTATTATTTTGTTTCACTGTCAATGTCTTTGACATATTATCTCGGGACCCTGGGGTCCCGGACCTTTGGAAGGCGTACGAGGGGCCGAAACCAACTGTACTGTGCGCTGCGTACTGTGCGCTCGGCCCCTGGCCGTTCGCTTAAAGCATCCACAGGATAATCCGTTTAAGTAGTCTCGACCTCAATAGTCAACTACGAGACGCCAATTGACGCCATACACAAAAAAATATGTGCGCTCGTCTCTTTTGTTCCTCAGATCTGATTTTTAGGGTTATTTAGTTATAGGGCATGTGGAGTATCATATGAAAGAGCGCTGTTTGCACATTCTCAAACATTTTTTTTTCTTTTTTTTAGGCAGTGACCGAGGGACCGAGAGGTGACAGGATTTTTCATAACGATCATGGATACGGTTATCTAGATTTACTTCGATGGGTTGTAGAGTAGTCCCTTAATGTACCTGCTCTGAGTGGTTGCAACTTCGAGTTATAGCGCTTACAAGAGGCGTCATTGTTGCGAAAAAAAAAAAACGATCAGAGAAATGGTCAGTTTTAGTACACTTTCAAAGTATGGCGTCTCCGCAGATGAAATAAGTTGGTCTGCCGGCTCTCAGTGCTTGCATTTCAGAGCTATGATGCGCGCAACATTGTTGCGAAAATAAAACGATAAGAGAAATGGTCACTTTTAGTACCTGTTCGAAGTACGGTGTCTCCACAGGTAAAACGACTTGGTCTGCCGGCTCTCAGTGGATTGGATTTCAGAGCAATCGTTGTGCAAGACGCTTATTTGTGGAGAAAGCCTAAAAAATTCATCGAAAAACGGGGACAATAGGCGAATTTTTCAAATGCACGCCGGCCAGTGTCGTACCCCCACCCTACAGCCCGCTGAGCACTACCCGCTGCGCGATCGCCCCCCCTATAAAGGAATAGGGAAAAGCTAGAGGTGTCAAGAGGTGTAAATAAGAGAAATGGTCAGTTTTAGTTCCCATTCAAAGTATGGTGTCTCCACAGGTGAAACGAGTTGGTCTGCCGGCTCTTAGTCTTTGTATTTCAGAGCATTGTTATACGCAAGGCGCTAAGTTATAGAAAAATTCAACTTAACAGTAATCAATAAAATAAAGAATGAAATCGAACAAATTCAATTTTTAATAATTCAACTTATTACTGTGACGAAATCATACACCTCAATTGCAGTATTGAATATAATTTATTCACTTAATTCCAAAACACATGGTTATTAACAATCACTTATCACAGTTATCACTTATCATCATGAATTTAATAAAAGTAGCACGGATCCGTCAGATATGCTTACAGGTCAAAGCCTAGAAAAAGACTGACCCTGTGAACTCTGTCCTAGCAAATTTATTTATTTATTTATTTATTTATTTAAGGATTACCAACGAGATACATTACAATTAACTTGTACAGTAACAAACATGCGTAATAAATACGTTATCCTGTAATGCGTACTCAATTACAGGTAACCACAGCTTACACATTATCGAGTACACATGCTCTGAATACATATAAAAAGAAAATATACATATTACTTACTATGATTTACAAAGGTATGTACTAATAAAAAATAAATAAAAATTGCATCCATACAATACAATAAAACCAATTTCAATATTATATCTGAATTAAGTGTAGGAATACAAAATAATAGTTTACAATTATTATAAATTAAATTAGTTTTAAAACAAAAAAAGAAAATAAAATTTAGTGATAAAATAAAATTTAGTGATAAATGATTAAATTATTGGAATGATAAGTCAAATGTCCTCTAAACGAAAGTGCTTGTATAATTTATTTTTAAAAGTGTTAAGACTATCGTGATTGATATCAATTTCAGCTTTGCGGCATATAGCATTATACAATTTGGTAGCCCTCGTAAGGGGAGAGTTGTCACCTAAGTTGGTTTTGTGCAAAGGTTGTCTAAACAGATTGTAGGTATGTGACCGTGGTAACCTGCTAGGCACATTAAAACAAATTTTGAATAGTAGGTCAGTATTTAGTCTAGATGTCACTAACTTGTGAAGGAAACAAAGATCTAGTACTTTTCTACGATTGGTGAGGCTTTGTAGTCTAAAGTAATGAACACGTTCTTTATAAGATTTTAATTGTTTCGCGGTTTTGTTTTTTAAGGATAGATGATACAAGAATCTCCTTTGGACTCGCTCAATCCGTTGCTTATGAACGTTATAACGGGGTGACCATACCTGGGAACAGTATTCCAGATTACTGCGAACCAACGTCTCATATAGAATAATTTTGGTCTTTGAGTTGTTAAACGGCTTTGAAGTCCTTAATACAAAGCCTAGCATTTTGTTTGCGTTTGCTATTATCTTATCTATATGGTCATTGTAGGTCAATTTGCTATCCATCAAGATTCCCAGATCCCGTACAGTATCAACTTCGTTGAGCGTCTTACCAGTAATCGAGTATTTTGTATTAAAAACATTTTTGTTGCGACAAAATTTTATGAGTAAACATTTTTGTAAATTTAAGCTCATCCTATTTTCCTCGCACCACTCCACCAATCTATCCAAATCAGCTTGTAGCAAATACTGATCCTCTAAAGATTTTATAGGGAAGGTCAACTTGAGATCATCTGCAAATAAATAAGATTCTGCGTGATGGAAGCAGTGGATAATGGTATTAATGAAAATATTGAAAAGTAAAGGTCCTAAGTGGGAGCCTTGTGGTACCCCTGACGTCACATGAAAATCTTCGGATCGGACCCCATTCAAAACAACGAACGACAAACGATCACTAAGGTATGACTGAAACCATTGCAATAGTGGACCGTAGATTCCGCAGCTCTCGAGTCTCTGTATTAAAAGTTGGTGGTCTACTTTGTCGAACGCTTTACTAAAATCGGTGTATACTGCGTCGACCTGAATCCGTTGGTCCACAAACTCTATGACATTTTGTGAAAAAGATACTAGATTGGAGTGAGTTGATCTCAAATCAGTTGCCAACTGAAGGATCCCCACTTTAAACGGAAGTGAACACTCAGCCGGCTAATGATTTCATGACTTATGATTAGCCTTATGATTATTATAAATAAATATTTTAAAACTTAAACAATAATTATTTACTAACTGTATTAAAGAAATATACTTTAATAATAGTATTCTACAAATGAATACCTAAACGGATGTATAAAGTTTGTGCAATCACTAGCGCCATCTGTCGCTTGTGGAAAAAAGTCTTATTCGTAATTATTATTTTAAAAATCATTACATTTGGCCATCCGACATCGTGCGATCACCTGACGCACGATTTTACAATTCCAATAACAGTTAAATTAAAATAAACCTTACATACCTATATAATCATTACATTCGGTTATTCATTGATCTCGGATTTGATTCTGGGGCATGGTTTATCGTCAACATTATTACTTTCAGCACCAGAAGATGAGCTACTATTATTATTTGATGAACTTTTATGGTCTTACAGTCATCGGAAACTATGCTTTTATATTGTATTCTTCCGTTTATGTTTCGTTTTTTTTTTTTTTTTTTTAATTAAAATAAGTGATAGACATAATTTTATTACCTACTAGAAATAAAGATAAAATAGATCAACCATTTTTTCAGATTAGCTAAAGAATACCGAATTTTTGTTATTTTATTTACATCTTTTATGGGGTACCTGCTGTGTTAAATGTTACAACAAAATATTTTGTGACATATTGCAATTAAATAAAAGAAAATTCAAAACTCATATTAAAAATACGCTTTGTAAACAAGCATAATACAAATTATAGGATTAATCCAGGATTAGAATGCTTGGAAACATGCTGGTCCTGTTCATAGGACAATCTAGAGTCGAGATGAAATCAAACTGGTTGCTAATTTAATTGTATGACACGTGACGTTATTATTTTATGACATTGATTTTACATTCTGTGATTACTTTAACTCACGACTTGTTACTTGTTAAAATTTCAAGAAAATCGTATATACTTTTACAATGTATCTTTAACATAATTAATTTATCTGTCATTGTTCATTTTTAATTATTTTTACCTAACAAGTATATTAATTTTTATTCTAGTTGTATCATCTTCACATAATAATGATTTATTAATGTTTACAAAATATTGTAAAACAGTTTTTTTTAAAGAGTAGGTAACGCTAAATTTTGGAAGGGACAGCTAGAAACAATTTTTTTTTTTTTTTTAATTTTGACGCTCAAAAGTGCCTATTTGAAATACATTATTTGATGTTGACTTTTATTAAATCCCAGAATTTCAGCAATTTTATATTGGTCATTACCTAAAACTCGATGATTTTGCACGAACCTTCTTTATAGGTACTAACAGGCCTTTCGGCATCATAATTAGCTTTTTGTTTTTCTTGGCTAACTCGGATATTGGTGCTGGCCTCATCTCTTAAACTTTGTAACGTGTCTGGTATGGCGTCAAAAAGATTTGACAGAACTAGGTAACATTTACCTGTGCCTATACGACAAGTAGCCTAATGTAAGTTACATCATTTACCAGGTTTACTACTATTAACCTTATATGTAAAACATCTCCAGAATAACAAGAACATAAAGCAAAAACTTCGAACTAATTCGAATATGTTTTATTGTGATATGTTAGATAGCTGAATGTGGTTTTGAAAAATAATTTCTAGGGAATTCAAAATCACTGGCGTTACAACGGAGCCCAGGAGTTTTGCAAAAGAATAAGTACCTACTATCGTCTTTAAATAAAGCTATGGATGGTAATTCAGTACAATTTTAACCAATCAGTAAAGCAGTCTGCATAAAGTCATATTAACCAGTACTTCTACACTCGATTAAATGATACGATGTCAAAGCATATTTTAATCGTAATGAAATTCCCAATTAAATTAACGTATTTTATTGGATTAGGATTAGTAATAACCGTCAAATTATCTTTGGAAATAACAATTTATATATTTATTTTTTAAATTGTAAAAGATAAAAATTGTTACTGTGAATAATCCTTACAAGAAAGACACATGCAGACTTTTCTGCATAGACTTTCCTGTTGAACTTTTTAATATATACAATCCCATAGAACATTAATTTTATGTATCTCTTACCATTTAGTCAGCGCACGCCATGTAAGTGCTAAAAAAAACCTATTTTTCACGACTTGATGGCAAATTTCAATACTATCTACGTTTATGTTTAATATACATGGATAACACATAAAAACCTTCCAGAACAAACTATCTAAATGATGGTGGAAACCGCATCAAAATCCGTTGCGTATCTACGAAGAACAACGCGGACACAGACAATCAATAATACCGTGAGTTATACAATCTACGGCTCTTTGACCAGTAATATGACACCTGTGTATAAGCATTAATTTGTCGTAAAAATATTCAGATGAGTTATCATTACTTTGAGTCGTACGAGCTAACGTTTCTTCTAGAAGCCGACCATAATTTTGCTCACTTGGAAACTCCTTTGTAAGTTTGGCTTGACAGTAAGAATCTTGTAATTAATCTAAATAAAACAAAAGTTATTCATTGCCACCAGCGTCGTAAGTATCCACCAGTTAACATTACGTATAATAACCCTATAGTAGAAGAGGTTACGAATGCAAAGTTCTTGGGTACAACTGTAGATAATAAACTAACATGGAAATCTCACTTAGAGGAAATCTGCAAGTGTCTGAGTAAATCTGCATATCAATTATTTCAATTATCCAAGAAAGTTAATGCTGACATTCTATTAACAGCATATCATGGATTGGTCGCTTCTATTTTTTTTAGATATGGTGTTGTTTTTTTTTTTTTTTTTGGGGACAGTCAACTAATAGAGAACTTATATTCAGGATTCAAAAAAGATGTATACGATCAATGTGTGGTCTGAGAGTAACGGATAGTTGTGTTCCTTACTTTAAAAAAAATTAAAAATACTAACTTTACCATGTTTGTACATATTAGAAACTGCATTGTTTGTAAAAAACGAATCCCAATATGAGAATTTGTTGTGCCAAATCAAATGCAAAACTGCTTTATTAAAAAAAAAGAGTTTCTTTGGTATTGCTCCAAATATTTATAGTAAAATACCTGATTCTATTAATGTATGCCTATAAACAAATTTAAAAGTCCCTTCAGGGTTATTATTAGAAAAGTGCTATTACAGCGTAGATGAATTCATAAATGATATTTTCCTTGTATAGTATTCTCAAATTAAATTTTAATTTTGAATTTTGACTTTGTAATTATAAAATAAATTTTGACATTAAAATTTAATTCAAATTGACATTGTAATCTCTTTCTTTGCTTTTTTTTTTGTATTTGTTTGTCTAGTATGACTAATTATATACGCCATAAATGGCAAAACATCTAGCTACCTCATATTAATTATAAGACCTGTATAATTTTACTCATGTTTTACAAAATAAATATATCTTGTATCTTTTCCTTCCTTGAAAAACATTCAAAAGATTCAGTACCTCTTTTTGAGAATAACTTGATGTCCTTTTCTGTTTCTTGCGTCGTGGTGGTGTACTTGTTGTATCAGATATCATGCTTGAAGACGAAGAGGTCGAAGTAGACATCTTGCGCTTCCATTTAGATCGCTTCTTTGCACGTGTCGTCTTTGTCTCTGCCTTGTTCGACACAGGGGCTACTGGTTTGTCTTGTAACAGGCGGCTCTTCTTCTGAAGTTTACCTCAAACATAATAATATACTGGTTAATACAGTTACACAATTTGGTAACTTGTCACATTAATGTCCCATTAGTCATTTATAATAATCTAGTAAGTCAATAATAATAACCCAGTCCAGGGCATACGGTCATCACATGAATAATTTTAATACTTATGTAATTTTAAGCTCATTTTATAATAATTATCTCTTTAAACTTTAGTACATACCTACATTAACGTAATGTCCAATTAAAAGTATTTCATTAAAATAAACAAGTAAAATTAATGTCTAGGGAAAGAGAAAAAATAACTAAAGCAAAAGACACACACACACATGGCTCAATAGGCATACATAGCCTCTAGTAGCTAAAGCACACTTGGCTTCCTATTGTAGGCACACATAACCTCTAACAACTAAGCGCACATGGATCAATAGGCATACATAGCCTCTAGTAATTAAAGCACACTTGGCTTCCTATTGTAGGCACACATAACCTCTAACAACTAAGCACACATGGCTCAATAGGCATACATAGCCTCTAGTAGCTAAAGCACACTTGGCTTCCTATTGTAGGCACACATAACCTCTAACAACTATGCACACATGGCTCAATAGGCATACATAGCCTCTAGTAGCTAAAGCACACTTGGCTTCCTATTGTAGGCACACATAACCTCTAACAACTAAGCACACATGGCTCAATAGGCATACATAGCCTCTAGTAGCTAAAGCACACTTGGCTTCCTATTGTAGGCACACATAACCTCTAACAACTAAGCGCACATGGCTCAATAGGCATACATAGCCTCTAGTAATTAAAGCACACTTGGCTTCCTATTATAGGCACACATAACCTCTAACAACTAAGCGCACATGGCTCAATAGGCATACATAGCCTCTAGTAATTAAAGCACACTTGGCTTCCTATTGTAGGCACACATAACCTCTAACAACTAAGCGCACATGGCTCAATAGGCATACATAGCCTCTAGTAACTAAAGCACACTTGGCTTCCTATTGTAGGCACACATAACCTCTAACAACTAAGCGCACATGGCTCAATAGGCATACATAGCCTCTAGTAACTAAAGCACACTTGGCTTCCTATTGTAGGCACACATAACCTCTAACAACTAAGCGCACATGGCCAATAGGCATACATAGCCTCTAGTAACTAAAGCACACTTGGCTTCCTATTGTAGGCACACATAACCTCTAACAACTAAGCGCACATGGCTCAATAGGCATACATAGCCTCTAGTAACTAAAGCACACTTAGATAACACTACTTGGCTAATTAGCATTTTTAAGGCTCCACAAGAAGAATTATTTGAGGTTCACAAAAATAGGCACAATCATTACATTAGAGGAAAGAAAATAGGAATTATTTGAGATTTGATTAAATACCTAGATGCCTTTTGCACACATGGCCAAATATTTTAAAATCTGACGTACTTAGTCAATAGTAAATCGATGAATCTGGGTCATAGTTAATCGATAAATTCATGCTTTACTTACGTGCTCCAGGATAGCTTTGTTCGTATCGGGCACACTTGGCCCAAGTCTTTGTTAGCTCACTTGGCCAAACAAAAACTTTAAAGCACACTTGGCTTTATCTTTAGCACACTTGGCTAACCTTTAGCACACTTGGCTAACCTTTAGCACACCTGGCTAACCTTTAGCACACTTGGCTAACCTTTAGCACACTTGGCTAACCTTTAGCACACCTGGCTAACCACACTTGGCTTCCATTATATAGCACACTTAGCTTTACTTTAGGCACACATAACCTAATATTTCTTAAGTCACTATTATTGTAGGCTTTTTTTTTTTTTTTTTGTAGGCATGTCCCACTTCTGAGATGTGACGAAATCATACACCTCAATTGCAGTATTGAATATAATTTATTCACTTAATTCCAAAACACATGGTTATTAACAATCACTTATCACAGTTATCACTTATCATCATGAATTTAATAAAAGTAGCACGGATCCGTCAGATATGCTTACAGGTCAAAGCCTAGAAAAAGACTGACCCTGTGAACTCTGTCCTAGCAAATCAGTTGCCAACTGAAGGATCCCCACTTTAAACGGAAGTGAACACTCAGCCGGCTAATGATTTCATGACTTATGATTAGCCTTATGATTATTATAAATAAATATTTTAAAACTTAAACAATAATTATTTACTAACTGTATTAAAGAAATATACTTTAATAATAGTATTCTACAAATGAATACCTAAACGGATGTATAAAGTTTGTGCAATCACTAGCGCCATCTGTCGCTTGTGGAAAAAAGTCTTATTCGTAATTATTATTTTAAAAATCATTACATTACTTTGGGTAAATCACAGATTATTAATTTTGTAGAATAAAGCTAAGACTGAGAGTTAAATATTTACTTAATTCTAATCCATACTATATATATATATATATATATATATATATAAACACCCTTTCCCACACTTAGTTGATCCAGCAGTGAGCCAATGCATTGTTGACTCCACCTTTAATGCGGAATAACTTGACTCCGGTTTAATATTTTTCGAGCGGAGTGGCAACGTCGCCTTCCACTTGGCGATGTTGCCAAATATATTTGCAGAAATATATTTATACTCAACATTTTTTTTACTTTAGCATCTAAACAAAAGTGGATCCGTAACGGTCAATTTTTTTATACTCAACAATACTTTTTGGCTCCGAATTTTATCTGAAGACCAATACTTATTGGCTCCATATACAGTGAATTTCAGATACTTCTAACATTCATTTTTTTGATTTACACACTCCTTGCATAAAAATGATAATAATTTTCTACCTACATAAGTTGATCCACTCGATATTCTATACGCAATGTTTCATACATTGTTAGATCCACCTCTACTAAGAGGTGCGGCACCACGCACAGCATACTATGTGGTTCCGTTTTATACTCTCCTTGCGGAAATGCATACATACGTTGATCCAGTCGATTTTATATTCTCATTGCTTCATACGTTATTAGATCCACCTCGAATATGAGGTTATAAGTACTATGTGGTTCCGTTTTATACTATCCTTGCAGAAATGCATACAAACGTTGATCCACTCGATTTTATATTCTCATTGCTTCATACATTGTTAGATCCACCTCGAACATGAGGTTATAAGTACTATGTGGTTCCGTTTTAAACTCTCCTCGCAGAAATGCATACATACGTTGATCCACTCGATTAATTATATTCGCATTGCTTCATACATTGTCAGATCCACCTCGATTGGTTATAAGTACTATGTGGTTCCGCATTATACTCTCCTTGAAGAAATGCATACGTACGTTGATGTAGTACATTTTATATTCGTAATGCTTCGTACATTGTAAGATCCACCTCGAGTATGGTGGCGGATCCAACAATGTATGAAGTAATGCGAATATAAAATCGAGTGGATCAACCTAAGTATGCATTACTGCAAGGAGTTTATTCAGTTCTCTACGTTTAGCGGTCTAGGCGGCCGAAGTGTCTGTACGAAAACGCCACTACGTCAGTCCGACTCCAGGACCGTACCTCCAAACCTATCCTTCTGCAGCGAGGGGGACAGGGAGACGTTATCTCTCCGAAACTGTTCGCCGCTGCACTGGAGGATGCCTTCAAGGTTCTGGACTGGAAAGGGCTAGACATCAACATCAATGGCGAGTACGTCAGTCAACTTCGGTTTACCGACGATATAGTAGGCATGGCTGAGACTACGGAGGACTTTAGTACAATGCTCGATAACCTCAGTAGAGATTTCGAAAGAGTGGGTCTTAAAATGAACATGGATAAGACATGGATGGTCACGTAAAATGCCCATGTAGCACTCACTCTCATGAAGATCGGAGACACTATACTCGAAGTTGTGGACGAGTATGTTGCTTAGGACAATCTGTCCAGTTAGGTAGGTCCAATTTCGAGAAAGCGGTCAGTCGTCGAATACGACTCGGCTGGGCAGCGTTCGGGAAGACATAGTCCAAAGAATTGCCGAACTTAAGTGGCAGTGGGCAGGCAGAACAAGGTGGGGTGGGTGGGAAGGTGGGGTGGATATTGCTTGCAGAACAGATGGCCAATGGGGCCGAAAGGTTCTGGAGAGGCGGCCGCGTACTGGAAGACGTAACGTTGGAAGGCCTCCCACAAGGTGGACCGATGACCTTATAAAGATCGCAAGAAGGAATCCACTGGATGCGGGAACCACAGTACCGGTCGAAGTGGCGGTGCTTGGGAGAGGCCTATGTCCAGCAGTTGATGTCTTTCAACTAAAATGATGATGATGAGGTATAGAAGATAATAGAGAAGCTTTTGTGCGCTTTTGTGACCTGATGTTACATGTGACAACACCATTAACAGTGAAGCATTCTGACAGTGACAGGCCACAATGGCGTATTTGGTTAAAATACCACCTATCATGCCGCAGGTCGTGGGTTCGATTCCATACCATCACATCCCATCCAGGACAAGCATTTGTGTCCAAGAACATGTCTGTATGTCCTCAGTCTGGGTGTAGTTATCTATAAAAGTATGCATTTACAAAAAAAAGTGTGTGTGTTAGCTCCGACGCACGACTGGAGTTAACTTCTGTTTTTTGTGCGGTTTCGACTTTCTATTTTTCATCATGTCATTTCTGTCATGCAGGGTTTCTTCAATGAATCAGTGCTATACAAAAATCAACTTTAACGTGTAAAGGCGCTCGTCCCTCTCACCCCACCTCTAACCCCTTCCCTATGTCCCCTCTCTGCCCACCTCTGACCAACCCCCTCCCCTCCCTATCTCACCCCTCCCTCTACCCTCTCACACCCCCCCATCTCCCTCACACTCTCACCCCCTCACGCATACCCTTTCCCCGAACCTCCCCCTACAACTTTCACCACTGCCTCCCCTCCCTTTCCTCCTCATTCTTCCCCCTGCATCTACCCCCTCCCCTTTTACTACTGCCTCCCGTCCCTTTCCCTTCAAAACAACCCTCCTCCACATCCTCCCCTTCATTACTCTATCCCTCCCACCACTCCTCACCCCTCCCCTCTCACCATCCCCTCTCCTCCTCACCCCCACCTTGCTCACCACCATCTCCCATTCCCCCGTCCTCTTCCCTCTCACCAGTACTCACTACACCCTCCCCCTCTCCCCCTCCCTGTATCCTACTCCACTCTGGCCCCCTTCCCTTCCTTATCTCTCCTTTAATACCCCTTCCCCTGACGCATCCCCTTTCCCCAACCTCCCCCTCTGCCTTTCACAGTGGTGCCTCCTATCCCTCTCCCCCTCAACATGCCCCTCGATCTATCCTTTTACTACTGCCTCCCCTCCCTCTCCCCCTCTGCATCCTCCCCCTCATTACTCTATCCCTCTCACAACTCCTCCCCCATCCCCTTTACCACCCCCTCCACTCCTTCCCCCCCCTTCCTCACCACCCTCTCCCGTTCCCCCTCACCAGTACTCACCAAACCCTCCGAAAACGAAAACGTGGAACCATGTTCGCGTCTGAAGTTAATGTCGCGATAGCGGCGGCACGCTGTATAATGCAAGAATTAATTTGTTTGAATACCATCTATGTTCTATCTATCTATAGTAGCCAATGACAAAGCCCGTGAAAAATGGTGTGCTCTGATTGGCTCATTTGAATCGGATCAACTAGTGCTCAAATGCAAAAAAGGTGGATTTGTATAAAAATGTCTTAATTATTATTATTACTCGCGTTAACACTTGTGGCTCCAATCAGAGCCACTTACGTATGGTTTGACTAGCAATGGATCAACAAATACCACCCGGATCAACAAGTGAAAACGGATCAACAAATTACTACCTATATGGCACGATGGAGCCACAAAGTGCCCATGGGTATATCTATTATATATATATTATATATATATATATATATAATTATTATAAATTCGAAAGTAACTCTGTCTGTCTGTCTGTCTGTCTGTCTGTCTGTCTGTCTGTCTGTTACCTTTTCACGCCTAAACCACTGAACGGATTTCGATAAAACTTGGCGAGCCTATAGATGGTATCCTGGGGACGGACATAGGCTACTTTTTTTTTCAAAAATAATCCTACGGGGGGTGATATAGGGGATGAAAGTTTGTATGGGAAACTCAGTATTTCTTAAGTTAGGGATGTGAAAATTAAAATGTATGCTTTTGATAGGAAATAAAGAAATATGCGGTTCAGCGTTTTTGAAAAATCATCCCCTAAGGGGGTAAAATATAGTAAAATAGGGGTTGATTTTAAAATTTACAAAACTGCACGGATTTCGACAAAATTTGGCAAAGCTTTATATAGCATCCTGGGGACGGACATAGGCTACTTTTTTTTCAAAAATAATCCTACGGGGGGTGATATAGGGGATGAAAGTTTGTAAGGGAAACCCAGTATTTCTTAAGTTAGGGATAACAAATTTATGCTATTGGTAGGAAGTTAAGAAATATGCGGTGCAGCGTTTTTGAAAAATCATCCCCTAAGGGGGTAAAATAGGGGTTGATTTTAAAATTTACAAAACTGCACGGATTTCGACAAAATTTGGCAAAGCTTTATATAGCATCTTGGGGAAGGACATAGGATACTATTTTTTTCAAAAATAATACTACAGGGGGTGATATAGGGGATAAAAGTTTGTAAGGGAAACCCAGTATTTCTTAAGTTAGGGATAACAAATTTATGCTATTGGTAGGAAGTTAAGAAATATGCGGTTCAGCGTTTTTGAAAAATCATCTCCTATGGGGGTAAAATAGGGGTTGATTTTTAAAATTTACAAAACTGCACGGATTTCGATAAAATTTGGCAAGGCTTTATATAGCATG
The DNA here is from genome assembly GCA_905163495.3 of Cosmia trapezina. Taxonomy (NCBI): domain Eukaryota; kingdom Metazoa; phylum Arthropoda; class Insecta; order Lepidoptera; family Noctuidae; genus Cosmia; species Cosmia trapezina. Next base: position 4,487,447 of record LR991050.1, read on the forward strand.
CTGGGGAAGGACATAGGCTACTTTTTGTCTTAAAAAATAATCCTACAGAGGGTGATATAGGGGATGAAAGTTTGTATGGGAAACCAAGAACCACTAAACGGATTTCGATAAAATTTGGCAAAATGGTATCCTGGGGACGGACATAGGCTACTTTTTTTCAAAAATAATCCTACAGGGGTGATATACGGGATGAAAGTTTGTATGGGAAACCCAGAACCACTGAATGGATTTCGATAAAATTTGGCAAAATGGTATCCTGGGGACGGACATAGGCTACTTTTTATTCAAAAATAATCCTGCAGGGGGTGATATAGGGGATGAAATTTTGTATGCAAAACTCAGTATTTCTTAAGTTAGGGATGTGAAAATTAAAATTTTTGCTTTTGATAGGAAATAAAGAAATATGCGGTTTAGCGTTTTTGAAAAATCATGCCCTAAGGGGGTAAAATAGGGGTTGATTTTAAAATTTACAAAACTGCACGGATTTCGACAACATTTGGCAAGGCTTTATATAGCATCCTGGGTAAAGACATAGGCTACTTTTTGTTTTAAAAAATAATCCTACAGAGGGTGATATAGGGGATGAAAGTTTGTATGGGAAACCAAGAACCACTAAACGGATTTCGATAAAATTTGCCAAAATGGTATCCTGGGGACGGACATAGGCTACTTTTTTTTCAAAAATAATCCTACAGGGGGTGATATAGGGGATGAAATTTTGTATGGGAAACTCACTATTTCTTAAGTTAGGGATGTGAAAATTAAAATGTAGCGTTTTTGAGGGGGTACAATAGGGGTTGACAAATGTTTGTGTACCTACCTCTTTTTAAGAGATTTAAGGGATTGGAAATGTAGTCATAGTTGGAATCTTGAGGTGACATTTAGTCTTTTTTATTTCAATCGACGTTTTTACGAGGAAATTATTTGAACGAGTGGACACTCGGACAAAAGTTATTTGTTATTAGAGCGTGACTGGCATAATAAATTTTAAGTAAATAACAAAGTCCCCCCGCCGCGTAAGTCTGTCTGTTTGAATGCGATAATTTCAAAAAGTACCGAACGGATTTTCATACGCTTTTCTCCAATGAACGGAGTGATTCAGTGTAATTCATTATGGTTTTGTGTATATTGGCTGAAATATGACGACGACTGTTGAAGATGTCGGAAAAAATCATGCCGACTGGTAGCTTTATGTCTACTATACACGGTAACAATATATCGTAGCTATTTGAGTTTGCACAGTTATATCGGACGGCCCTATGTTTTCCACATGAACATTCCCATGGGATATTTGCCGAAATCCACGCGGGCGAAGCCGCGGGCAAAAGCTAGTATTCTATATTGTTTGAGTTGTTTCATTAGCTATATTTTTAATCCATGATCGTTATGAAAAATCCTGTGACCTCTTAGTCTAGTAGTTTTTGATTTTTGATGAAAAATTTAAGGATTGAATTGAAACCCAATATAAGGGATAACCTTTTTTTTTCAAGTATAGACCTTTCAATGGGTTATCCATATTGAAGGGTGTTAAGGAATGGGTTTAAGGATTGAAACACAGTAAAAGGGTTATCCCTCCTTATGTTACTTGAAACTAAGTGAAAGGGTTACCCCTTCATTATGATAACCTATATAATATAAGGGTTTTGTTTGGGTTACCATATTAGCTATTTATAACGTATGCTCATCATCGAGAGATCATAATTACATTGCTCCGAGTCGGAATATTACGCTGTTAGTTCGAAAGGGTTACCCACATCGTATGGGTTTTTGTTTAATTGCAGGGTAAAAGTTGAACGTTTGCAGTGAGAGAGGGAGACGGAGCTATATACGACCTATAGCAGCGTCACTCTATCTCACTGGAAACGTTCAATTTCAGCCCTGCTATAAGTGCTCATGGTAAGCCCCCTAGACTAGTAAACTTCGAAATTCCCGTAAATGAAATCAACACACGAAAAAGATTCAAATTACACTCGAGGAACACTGTTGTCAGTGGTAGCTGTCATGACCGCAACCTCACTAGCGCCACCCCACGGGAGCAATGGCGGACCTCCCTGCCATTGAACGATTTTTTAAAAGCTCATAGTAAGATGTAAATCAGAACGTTCGGCCAGTCGAGGTAGGGAGCTGGCTGTTGCTCTAGTTTTTTGTGACGATTATGTGACGCATAAATATGCCAGCCGTGGAGCTCGTGGCTAAGTAATAAATAACAGACGCACGGGTCCGGCAGGTTAAGCTACACTTGCCGGGGTTGGTCAGTGGATGGGTTACATGCCGAGATTCCTCCGTGCCTCGGAAAGCACGTTAAGCCATTGGTCCCGGCTGTTATTCGTGGATCTTTGACAGTCGTTACGGGTCGTCAGAAGCCCGAAAGTCTGACAACCAGTCTTACCAAGGGGTATCGTATTACCCAGTAACTGGATTGTGGAGGTCAGATAGGCAGTCGCTCCACGTAAAATACTGGTATTCAGCTGCATCCGGTTAGACTGCAAGCCGACTCCAACATAGTTGGGAAAAGGCTAGGCAGATAGAAATATGCCAGTCAAAGAATTTGCGACGGAACACTTCGAAAGTTAGAAGCATTTATTGATGGCCAGCAGTTGAACGTTTCCAGTGAGAGAGAGTGACGGTGCTGTAGGTCGTATATAGCTCCGTCTAGGGTCGTAGTGAGAGAGACTCTCACTGGAAACGATCAACTTCTGCCCTGCTATAAGAGCTCATAGTAAGCCCCCTGGTCGATCGACCCGTGCGACTGTTATTATAATACTTAACCACAACGTCCCGAAAAGCCTAGTAGCCAGACAATCAATTCCCCAAAACGAACCAGTTTCTATCCATAGCTGTCAAATTGTCAATGCGCCAAAGTTGATATCGATTCAAATGCCCCCAGCGAACCGAAAAACTAAAAAAGGCCTTAGTATTTTTCATAAAAAATCTCCTCCTAGTGTTGGTGGGGTGGAAAGCTATGGATCAGGGGGCTTACTATGAGCTCATAGAGCAGGGGGGCTTACTATGAGCTCTTATAGCAGGGCAGAAGTTGAACGTTTCCAGTGAGAGAGCAGTATTTTCTTCCGTATACGAGGTAGTCCACTTTAAACCAAAGGTCGTTTTGGAACTTGGTATTTCAAAGAATTCCGAGGACTTAAAAGGCGACTTTGATCGGGCCATTGAGAGGTAGGGTAGACCGGGTACAATAGTACCATTTTCGAAACATCGGTTGATTACACAAAGTTGACTGTTGCTTTTTGTTTTAAATATTATTATTTTACAGCCTTGGTTTATTATCTACCGAAGGAAACATCTAAAGTTGGCCTAGATTGAACCAAACTTGGTCAAAATTGACTTTGAATGAAATGATGGCTAGTGCTACAAATGACCTCTTTTCAGGGTTAATTGTACCAAAACTGCATTGTGTAATAAAACGCAAATAAAGGTATTAATCATATTTTTTCAGTCATTTATTTGCAGTCTTATGGGTTTATAATCATTCTTAAAAATTAGGAACAAAAAATCGTGAGATCGGTGTTTTAAATCAACACAAATGTAAAGTTATAACATTAACATAACAATTCTTCGCTTAGAACAAAAATAAAATAAGTTTTTATTAACATATAATTAACATTGGTTCACAAGTTGCACATTTGCTATTATCTAGCTTTATAACAATCATATAATAGAAATTATCAACAAAAATATTTTAGTATGGAGGTACAATTGACCCCTGGTACAATTGACCTCCATATAATATTAGGTATTTAAATAATAAAAAAAAAATGTTAGTCAGATTCGCAGTTGTGACAAACATAAATCGACTCCTGAGGTGTACATTCTTCGTGTGCCCATAATCGGCACTGAGCGCATTGAATCCACATTTCATTAGGGCGACTAGCGCTATATGGTTCCATACATACGACACAAAACCATTCATCTTCTTCTTCACTACTTTCAGAGTCATTTTTTGCAGTTTTCTTTTTCTGCCTGGAATCACATTTTTTATGCCTTCAGATTTTCCTGGGTCCTGTAGATTTTTTTAAATTTGTTTAGTTTTATTTCTTTTTTCAGCTTCCTCTGCTTCTTTTTGCTGGATTATACCCCATAGAAATAAATTCGCTAGGATTAGCTTCTCTTTTACGTTTATATCTTATCAGAGAAATATGACAAACGTTGAACATATTCGCAGCGGTGCGTATGCTACGCCCTTTTAAAATCTCATCATATGCCTGTTCATACAACAAAGTATCTCTTGACCCACGGTCCGTCTTTTTTATTCTATTTCGTGGCATCTAAAACAAGAACATGTCTAATAAGTAATTGTATATTTTAAGTACCTATTTATTTTTTTATTCCATTATTATTAGTATGGGGTTATTTCTACCATGGGGTCAATTGTACCGGTAATATTGACCCCGGCGATGTTGGTACAATTGCACCAAAGTAACTAATTTAGAAAAAACATCTAAAAGACACATAATTCTAAACTTATAGTTTCCGTATTTATTATAAATGAAAAGTCTATTAACCGTTTAATCTGGCAACAACAATTACTTATCGAAAAGGATCTGGTAGTACGAGTTACATTCAATCATATTTTACGTAAAAACTTACCGCGGCTAGCCGAAAATCAAAAATTCGCCACTCACACGTCCGTTTTCCAGCACGTGCGCCGGCGACTGAGGGGCGCCTCGGGACTCAAGTAGCGCGTGTGCTGGCGCACTCACACGTGGCAAAGTTTCGCTCAGTAGGAGAAATATCGATGATGGTACTATTGACCCGTGTTACTATTGTACCCGGTCTACCCTACTGGAGGGGTTGGAATTTGTTCTACACAGATGCGTCTAAATTAACTCCAACAGGATGTACAGGAATTGCAACATACTTCCAGAATTCCAGGATTGCCCTTCTTTTCCAGTGCCCCTCAGAGGTTTCGGTATTTACGGGGGAATGTATTGGCATTTTTGAAGCAATTAATTTCATTAAAACGCACAATATTCAAAATTCGGTAATTTTTTCAGATTCTCGCAGTAGCATTCAGGCTTTAAGACAGAATCAACTAAAATCAAAGATCCATAGTAAAATCATTACAGACATTCAAAATTTACTCTTCACGTGCTCTAACAACAATTTAAACATTGAGATAGCTTGGATTCCCAGTCACTCGGGTATAGGTGGCAACGAGTGCGCCGACTCGCTGGCTAAATTTGCAACATCCAACCACGTTGATCAAAAGCATTATGTTGTCCATAGTTATGACCTACGGGCTGACACCAAACTTAAAATGCATAACTCGTGGTCAGCAGTATGGCAGCTAAGTTCAAAACTCAAAGGGGCGTACTACGCCAGTATCCAACCCGACATCCAGCGGAAACCTTGGTTTTTTAAGTGTACCAAATTATCGAAAAGAACTATTTCATCTTTGTGCAGACTGAGACTCGGTCACTGCTGCAGTCCAGTATTCCTAAATAAGATTCGTATTCGTGACAGTTCCTTGTGCGAATGCGGACTTGACGAGGGTACTTTGGACCATATTTTCTTCTCATGTCCTTCAAACTCACAATCTTTTGAATTGTACCTTATGCTTCCCAAAATTAAAATCTCCCTGCCTACTAACTTCCATTCCCTCCTAACTAACTTTTCCCCTAAATTAATCCAAGTCATAGCTAAATTTTTAAATGACAATGATTTAAAAATGTAGTCTGGTGGGTGTAATAATATGATTATTGTCATAATATCACAGAGTACATTATACTATACTGAAACATAATATGATTACTGTCAGCGTCATGTTGGGACGGCGCGCCGTCCCAACATGACGCTGGCAGAATAGTCGACATCGGCTGTTGCCAAAAAAAAAAAAAAAAAAATTGTTAATATTGTATTTCCTTTGTATATTTTGGGAAGAATTAGAAATATTAAATCTATAGTTAGTGTCAATAGTTGTAAATAGTTATTTGAAGATGGGGGGAAACAAGAAACGGAAAAAGGAGGAGCCCCCTGACGGACGAGCATCAGATAAGGATACTTCTTCTGACTCTGATGAAGACTGCAGCAAGAAGTACAGTATATTTAAAGTCCCAGGGTATTCAAGGAAGTATCCTGAAAACAGTAAAAAATCCGAGTACATCGTGTTCTTATCTCATCAGAATGAGAGCAAAACATTTACAGACAAGGATAGGCTGGCCATATCCCATGCCATACGGAAATATTGTGTGACTGGGATACTTCATTTGAGGTCAATAAATAAATATAAAATTGGTATCACTTTCGATCTCTCTAATAATGCAAATGTTTTCTTGCAAAATAAAAAACTTTTAGAAGAAATGGGCTTCACAGCTACGATACCTGCTGTCGACACCGAAGTGACAGGGGTTCTTACCTCAGTCCCTACGGACTTATCTAATAAAAGAATTTTTGCACTAATTGGAAGTTCCAGGAATGTAATACAGGTGAGGCGCTTCATGCGCAGAGTGCAAAGTCAGAGTGAGGGTGGTGCGGTCACGTATCAGCCCACTCAAACTGTCGCGGTGACTTGCGTCAACAGAGTTGCCTCAGTATGTTTATCTCGACTCTTGGAGGCATGAGGTAAGCGTATACGTTCCTCCTGTAAAACAGTGCCTTCAATGCATGAAGTTTGGACATATTGCAAAATATTGTAAAAATGATTTAGTATGCTCTGTTTGTACATACAACCATAGTTTTAAGATATGCAAAGAAGACCCTAAAAACGCTAAATGCGCCAATTGTGGTGGTAATCATGTCGCCATTTCAAACACTTGTCCCCAAAAGAAACAAAAAATTGAGGAAAGTAAAATTAAATCCAGAGCCGTCAAGTATTCATATTTATTCAATGAAAATTCATTTCCACAAATTACACACAAAAATATTGAAACTCAGATTATTAACCTAACTAAGTCAGATTTTTTCATGAATACTCTAACAAATGCAATAGGTAACAAAAATTATAGTAAGCCAAAAAGATAACCCCATAAATTCTACATCTATAAAAGAAATTCTTCAGCACACATGCAGAAATAGTACTTCCTCTTAAAGCAATGGATCTTAATGTCATACATTGGAACGCACAAAGTATTTTAAGTAATAAGCTGTTATTAACCCGATTTCTTTATGATCATAATATTCATGTAGCAATTATATCAGAAACTTGGTTGACACCTATTAAACATTTTAACATTAGAGGATACAGAATAGAAAGAAATGATATTGGTAACAAACATAATGGTGTAGCTATTTTAATTCACAATAGTATAGATTACAGAAACATAAATACATATTCTGACAATTCTTTACAAAATATTTGTGTAAGAATTAATGTAAATAATACAGAAATAAGTATTGTAAGTTTTTATTGTCCAACAAATTGCACTCCTTCTTTTAACAAACATAAGTTTGAATCTTTAATAAAATCAGTGCCTGAACCGATGATATTTGCTGGTGATTTCAATGCCCATCACACATCATGGGGATGTAATTCTACAAATCCAAGAGGTAGGGATATTTTAGAGATAATTGATGATAATAATTTAATTTTATTAAATACTGGTGAAGTGACAACAGTCGGTTCTTTGACGTGGCGTCCAAATGCTTTAGATTTGTCCTTGGTGTCCCCATCACTGGCTCTTTCTTGTGATTGGTCTGTACATAATGATCCACTCGGCAGCTACCACCTTCCTGTAATTATTAAAGTTTTTGTAAATAATAGTAATTTAGCAAACACTAGTAGCAACACACATTTGCCCTTATATCCTAACTTTAAATTGGTTGATTGGAAGTTGTATGAACAAAATGTAGATTTAGAATTATCTAATTTTCAGGACCAAAACTTTGCTCCATTGGAAAATTATACTGCGTTTTGTAAAATTTTGCATTGTGCAATTGATAAGTGTCTTCCTTACAATACGACAGTTTCTTTTCATACTGATTCTTTCATGAATAACTCATCTCATAGGAATTTGGTTAAATACCCTCCTCTTCCTTGGTGGAATAAAAAATGCTCAGAAGCAGTTGAAAAATCTAAGTTGGCTTATATTAATCGCACACATAGATCGGTAGGGTGCTTCACTTTCGATATGCGTGGCGCGGAGTCCATCTTTTTTTATAAGTCTATGCCTTCAGATGACACATTTATACAGTTTAAAAGATTACAAGCCCTCAAAAAACTTACTTTGAAAACAGAAAGATCAAATAGTTGGGTTGAACTTTGCAGCTCCTTTAATCGATGTACGCCTCTGTCGAGAATCTGGAAATACATGCGCAAATTTAATAAAACATATTCTTGCCACAATAATGATGATAGTTGGATTCAAGATTTTCTGCAAAAATATACCCCAGACTATGTAAATAGTAAATCAAATTTTCCTCTTGCAAGTGAGACAAATTCTGTAAATATCTTCTTAGTAAAACCATTTTTAATACAGGAGCTCATGGCTGCTATCTATTCTAGAAAAGATAGTGCTTTTGGACTGGATGGTATTCCATATGTTATGTTGAAAAAGCTCAGTGATAGAGGTTTGCACATTTTTCTCAAAATATTAAATAACCTGTGGTTGAACAACGATATACCTCACTCTTGGAAGTCTGACTGTTTGGTACCTATTTTGAAGCCTGATAAAATTCAGTCAAACCCTGATTCCTATCGACCTATTGCTCTTACATCATGTGTTGGTAAAATTTTTGAACAATTAATAAAACAAAGGTTGGAATTTTACATAGAACAAAACAATATTTTACCTGCTAATCAATTTGGTTTTCGTAGGGGAACATCGGCTCGTGAAAGTATTTGTCAGTTACAGCTTGATATACAAAATAGTTATAATATAACTATTTTGTATATCAAGCAGTCTCATTTGCTATTTACGATGGGCTATTGAATACTGGTATTGGTTATAAAATAAACTCAAACACAAGTATATTCACAGCTGAGGCTGTGGCTATTCTTGCTGCCTTAAAACACATTAAACATAAAAATGATGGATGTTGTGAATGGATAATAGTTAGTGACAGCATGAGTGTTCTTGAAAATCTCAAAAACAATAGGTTGAATGCTAATACAAACTATCTATTTTCATTAATAAAAGAGTCTTGGCTGCATTTGTCTTCTCATAATATTAAAGTTTTGTTCATGTGGGTCCCTTCACATGTTGGTGTGTTGGGAAATGAAAGGGCTGACATTTTAGCCAGAACTATAACAAATACTGATGATATCCCGGATTCTAGTAGTTTCCTCAACATATCTGTTCCATGCTCAGATATAGTCCCTCTGTTGAAAAAAAGGTCCACTGGTATATGGAAAAGGCATTGGAACCACACAGTCCAAATTGAAAATAAAGGTTTATGGTATGCTGTTTATAATGTTCCCATAGGAACCATGCCGTGGTTCTGTAAAATCAATACTTACATGAACAGGAAGTTTTACTCCACCATACTCAGGCTTCGTTTTGGTCATTGTCGTCTAAATTATCATCTGTTTCGTCTGAAAATTGTGCATAGTCCTCTTTGTGATCATTGTAATTCCCAAGTTGAGCAATCTTTAGCTCACATTTTCTTTGACTGCTCATCTTTTGGCATCCAGCGCCTTGTGCTAATGGATGAGCTTATTGAAATATATGGTAGTCCAGATTTGGTACCGCGCTCCATCCAGGGCTCTCCTTGTAAATAGTTCGACGTATTTACATTTGTTTAATTTCATTAATAATACAGTTGGGCAAATTTAATTCTTCTTTAATTTCTTTTGTATATATATAGATACCTGTTTTGTGTATATAATATTTCGCAATACTTATTTCGTTTTGTACTGCTGAAAAAAAATTTTAGTGATAGGGTGAACTGATAAAATAGGACGTTGTTAAGAGGTTAAGATAACGTCAAACCCCGTACGTCAGATGGGGTTTAAAAAAAAATAAAGGACTTGACTTGACACATGGCTCTTACAAAAATAACTTTTTATTAAAAATAAATGATTGACTCTTATTTTGGATTTTACCTAAGATTTTGTTGAAAAAAAGTCTTACACATGGATTATAGTGAAATAAATATGTAACACTGATGACTTATTTCGGATTTACTTTACTAAGGAAAAATAAGAAACTGATGACTTAACTTGGATTTACTTACTTATGGACAAATATCAAACTAATGACTACTACTGGATCATACTAATTATCAAAAAATAAACTGATGAATATAACTGAATTTACAAAAAAAATATAAACTAACTGATGACTAGGCAGCATGGTCTCTGATCCTAGCCTGTTCCTCATGGAACAAAAGGAAAAAAAAAAAAAAAAAATTGAAGTTTTATGAATTGATCAAAGAGACTTTACTCTTTGTAAAGTAATCAAAAATATCAATGACGATTATATCGACGTCAAATATAAAATCGGGTCGACGAAAGTTGATTTAAATACCTTATATAAATAAAAATTGTATTTATAAAAAATTAAGTTTAAAAAACAATACCATCTGATAACAAAGTTTCAGAAAAAAAATGGAAAAACTAGGATATGTTTAGCGGAGAATGTCCGCATGTATGTAGTGCAAAGAGTACAGTATATATATATATATATGAGATGTAGTGGTCAACAGGAACTTGCGCGAACTATATGAGAAGCTGACTGATATTCCAGTAAGTTGATAGTAATAAAATATAATTTTTATGACAATTAAGTAAATTACGTACTAAGTTTTAAATGCCCCTCCTACACGGAACATTTTGGCTACGCTCAAGTGCTTCTGTAACTCAGCATGTGGAAACCTGGACAAGATAAATATGTAGTATTAAAATAGTCAATTTGCCTTGAGCAATATTGGAGATCAGGGCTCATGCAACCAGCTGTTGGCTTGGACAACATTACTATATTATAGAATAGAAGTATTTTCTTCATAAAAACAAAATAGTGCAATACATGTTTTGTTGCAGTTTGTAACTGAAGACAGTAGACCGATTCTTGCTTGTTTCTTCTGCTGTGCTAAACTAAAGCAATGCTACCGATTACTGAGACAATGTCTGGAAGCAGAAGAGCTGTTCGCTCAGATGATGAATGAGGATTATGAGGTGAGGTATTCTTCAACATTAATTTATTCTTATCATTTGTAATTTCAGTATAATGTGGAAGTGGTTGATCTCAAGCTCATCTATTATCTCGCATATCTGTGATTTTAGAGTAATAAGAGTAGAAATATTGTAATTGTAAAGTATCGCTATTGCCAAATTTGGTGGCTAGTATAGTTTTTTTTTCCCCGGAGAAGTTTCACAAGCGCTAGCTGTAAAAATGACACATAATGAAAAACTGCACCTTTATGTGTTCTGGGCATAACTAATATTGACAACTTAAGTATGTATTTTTATAAGTGGCATATGTGTACCTATATGTTTATTTATAAAAATGCAACACTTGTTTTTAATATGTATTACTAGATTTCGTTTTTTTTGTGATAAAAAGTAGCCTATGTGCTAGTCCTGACTATACTCTAACTCTGTTCCAAATTTTATCCAGAACCATTCAGCCGTTCTGGCGTCATTGAGTAACAAACCAAACTTTCGCATTTATAATAGTACTAAGATTTTAGATTACATATAATATGCTTGCCGATCCCCAGAGCTCTATACCGTATGTCCATATAGGTTTAAGGATGCATTTGTAGATTAGGAGTTTGGTTTTTTTTGTGTCACTAAGCTTGGAAAACAAACTCCTAATCTACAAATGCATCCTTAAACCTATATGGACATATGGTATAGAGCTCTGGGGATCAGTAAGACACTCTAATATTGAGATAATACAGCGCTTCCAAAATAAAGCAATAAAAACTTTAAGTGGTGTCCCCTGGTTTACAAAAAAATAAAGCAATAAAAACTTTAAGTGGTGTCCCCTGGTTTACAAAAAAATAAAGCAATAAAAACTTTAAGTGGTGTCCCCTGGTTTACAAAAAAATAAAGCAACAAAAACTTTAAGTGGTGTCCCCTGGTTTACAAAAAACATTGAAGTACATGAGTAGGTACACAGGCCAAAGGAATTAAGTAACCAGACACGCACACTACAAAACTATATCCTACTGTACGTACTGCTCACAATGACAGCCTCGCACACATCCCATTCATAGAGTGAGTGCGCTGACGTCTTTTAAATGATAGTGTAACATAATTTCGCAATGTAGGATAGTTGCTCTCGTGGCGCAACAGGTAAGCATTCAACCTACAGTGACAGAATGATCTGAGTTCGAGCCTCGAGTTTACTAAAATATTATTTTTGAGATTTTGTAATTTAAAATGAATATACTAACTGAATAAAGCGATATTCTGACCAGTTTGAGAATCTACCACAAGTTTCTCGCCTACTTAAAATTATTTCCCAGTTTAGAAGCTAACTACCCGCTTTAAAAATATATTCCTGCCTTTAATTGTGAACTTATTGTTATCAATAATGTTATTATTAATAAATTATGTCGTATTTTATACAATTAGCTATGTTAAATTATATCAGTTCTAATATTAAAAGTATTAAATTGAATATTTTAGTACCGACCAAGTTGGTAGATGGCACGACAAACCAATCACAGCGTATTGCAAAAAGGCGGGAATAATAATGGCAGAAAAACGCCATCTTGTTGTCGATGCGAGTCCTACGAACTTGGTCGAGGATAAGACGTCGAAAATACGAGTGCTAATCTTGAGCTGTGGTTAAAAGATACCTAGTGGTGGTTGTGAAAGTATATTTGATTTTGTGTGTTTGGAAAATACACTATGTAAGTACATTAACATGTGTCTATTATTTCTAAAACCTTATTTTAAAAGCCATGAACCTGAATAATAGTTACTTTTTCATATTACTAGACTATCTGTAAGAGTACAGAGTCTACATCTCAGAAGTGGAAAGATTCCTGTTTTGGCCAGTTAAATATTTTTTTTTTTCCTTGTACTTATGCTTAATGATTTACCTATCATACAGAGTATTAAACCAAAGTGATATTTTATTTGTCCTCTTATAAAAAAAAAAAAAAAAAAAAAAAAATACTGCTACCTACCTACCTGCATTAACAATTGTTTTGGTTCTTGGCTGTAAAATTACATTGAAATTCTTATTTAAAATAAAAATAATATTGAATGCTGTTTTTATTATTGTAATGAAACGCTGCTTAAGTAACTATGCTATTAGTTTTCTTAACACTTATTACACACTACACTAAACGTCCCTAGACGTAATAACAGCATTTATATGGTCTCGTTCAATACCCTTCAACAGGTTAATAATTTGATTTAATTTTATTTAACTACTATAAAGTTTCATTCTGTACATCCATGAGTTGTACTAATAGGTGGATGTTTTAGTATTGGCGTTATTTGGTGTTTGCAATATTAACTCATTACTATTATTGTTTCTTGCACGCCACCGCGGACCGCCGAGCGTCGAGCCAGGCGGAACACAGAGCTTCGAGGCCTGCGGAACGCCGAGCATCGAGCCGGGCGGCGCACCGTCGAGCATCGAGCCGGCGCACCGTCGAGCATCGAGCCAGCGCACCGTCGAGCATCGAGCCGGCGCACCGTCGAGCATCGAGCCGGCGCACCGTCGAGCATCGAGCCGGCGCACCGTCGAGCATCGAGCCGGCGCACCGTCGAGCATCGAGCCGGCGCACCATCGAGCATCCAGCCGGCGCACCGTCGAGCATCGAGCCGGCGCACCGTCGAGCATCGAGCCGGCGCACCGTCGAGCATCGAGTCGGCGCACCGTCGAGCATCGAGCCGGCGCACCGTCGAGCATCGAGCCGGCGCACCGTCGAGCATCGAGCCGGCGCACCGTCGAGCATCGAGCCGGCGCACCGTCGAGCAACGAGCCGGCGCACCGTCGAGCATCGAGCCGGCGCACCGTCGAGCATCGAGCCGGCGCACCGTCGAGCATCGAGCCGGCGCACGGTCGAGCATCGAGCCGGCGCACCGTCGAGCATCGAGCCGGCGTACCGTCGAGCATCGAGCCGGCGCACCGTCGAGCATCGAGCCGGCGCACCGTCGAGCATCGAGCCGGCGCACCGTCGACCATCGAGCCGGCGCACCGTCGAGCATCGAGCCGGCGCACCGTCGAGCATCGAGCCGGCGCACCGTCGAGCATCGAGCCGGCGCACGGTCGAGCCACGAGCCGGCGCACCGTCGAGCATCGAGCGGGCGCACCGTCGAGCATCGAGCCGTGCGGACTGCCCTGCCGAGCATGAGGACATGTCTCTTCTGGCCGTCGAGATACAACTCGCCAAGAAGCCATAAGAGCTGCCGTTCGCGTAGCTTAGTACTTGAAGATAAGACCACAGGTGAGTCGACTTCTTTAGTAGGATACTCTTTCGGAACTTGTTAATGTTTTCAAATTTATAATGATAGTGCAGATATGTTTCCTAAACAACACTATTCCCGAGTTTGACCCAAGTAAACGGGAATAGACAATGACATGTGACTTCACAAAGTCTATGAGTGCGCAACCTGTATACGTGGTCGAAGAAGCAAGTAATTCATTTGGCATTACCAAAACTAAAGGGAATATTGGTACGAGGGCCTTCCGTCCGTCCTGTTTACTTGGGCTGAATGGTAGGAGAAACTTTTGGCTACTTATGTAAGAAGAAAATTATGGCATAATGCTGAAAAATTCATAAGAATGCGGTGTAAGAAAGAAAAAAAGAAAAGGGCAGTTGTTGTGTAGGTTAAGGTTCAGTTTAGTTTGGCGAGTAGTTGACTCAATGAAACAAGCGTCTGTCTTCGATGGTGTTTATTTGCAACTACCTTAGGAAGTGTCTTAACATCATATTTAATACGGTTGGCGCGGCGGCTAGCTACTTACTACTACAAAGAGCGTGGACTGTATGTATGTTCGTACCTATACCTTTTAACTTATTGTAATGAGCTTCAACAGCAGTCGAGTGCATTTTGCATGGCATCGACGAAAGGTCGGCTAGATTAGGTGCTGAGGCAGCTGTTTGATAACCCTAACCAACTCCTTTCGTATATATGTAATACTCGCAATACAAAATTCAACAATGAGCGTATGTATTCTTATTTATTTATTTGCTCTCATGCACATTACATAATTTTACAATACATTAACTGTCAGGGCACTGCAAAGCACAAAGTTGGTTCGCTGTTGAGTTAATAAATCTGCCTAGACTTTTCCCAACTATGTTGGGGTCGGCTGCCAGTCTAACTGGATGCAGCTGAATATCAGTGTTTTGTATGGAGCGACTGCCTATCTGACCTCCGCAGCCCGGTGGCTGGGTGATGCGACTTGGTGGGACTGGTTGTCGGACTTTCGGGCTTCTGACGACCCGGAACCACTGCCAGCTTGGACCAACGACTTGGCGTGCTTTCTGAGGCGCGGAGGAGTCTCGGTATGTAAAGATGGTCACCCATCACTGACCAACCCCGGCAAGCGTAGCTTAACCTGATGTATCAACTCGTACGGCCGTTATTACTTAGCCACGAGCTCCTCTAGTGCTGTTGAGTTAGTGAACATTAAAATAGATTAGGAACCAGTTGTTCCAAGCATTCTTATCTTGGATATAAATACTCTAATTTGTAATCAGCTTGTTTATTCAGTGTACTTTTAATGAGTTTTAAATTTACTTACACACAATTCTTAAAATGTCGATTGCACGCCATGTGTGCGGATAACAATAACATTTATATTGTGTCTGCTAATTGGCGCGCGACGGGTTAGTTGCAATATATCACAAGGTAATTTGTTGTAACAACATTATCTCATTTCTTATACAATTCAAACCAAAATAAATAAATAAAAATAAATCTAAGAATGTCGCTGGACAAAAACAATGTTACCTATGTCGGTGATCTGACCGAATGTTACAAATAAAGACAAAGTTATGAATTACCTACATTCTTACAGTTTTATGCGTCATGAATGATGTAGGCGCGGTTGACTAAAAAAAACTACCCCGTTGTCGATAAACAGTTTAGTCATAACGTTTAATAAGATAGATTTTGGAAGTCGAAGCTCAATAATTACATTGTCAGCATTACGAAATGTAGGTTCAAGTTATAATTAGTGTCAATCAAAATATAGCTTAACAGGCAAACCGAAGAAAAAAAAAATTGTTCAGTTCTCTTATACCCCTAGATAACATCAAAATTTATTTTTTATTTTTTTATTAAGTTATTCATCATCTATGGTAAAGTAGTACAAACAAAATTATAAATGTTTTACAGAAATAAAACTATAATAGGTATTATCGATTAGTAGTTTTATTTCTGAAAAACAGCCTATTAAAATTGATTCTAAAATGGTTATAAATAATCAAATGCAAAAGAATACAAAATAAAAATTAATTTATCCGTTAACAAGTCGACACGATAAAATATTTATAATTATACGAAATTCAACAACAACAACAATAGCATTTATTGTCATTTGTACATTTATATCTGTAATTCGTATGGCGTACATAATAAAGAGTATTCTATTCTAAAAGATCCTCAGTTTCATGACGTAATTCACGTTAAATCAAATTCTAAGATGAAGTGTGTTTGTTTCTCTGAAAATAAATGGAATGAGCATCTAGCTGATGTTCAGTGGGGCATGAACAACACAACGATCGAACACCATCAGAGGCTCTATTCGGTATTAGACTATCGGGTCCAAGCTTAGTGACGTCTGAATAGGCTAGTTGACAGTTTTTTTTTTAGAAAACCGAATAAGTTCCTTGTGGTCTATTTACCTTAAAACATAAATAATTCATTAAAATATAAACATTAATAAGAATAGTTTTTAATATTTAAAACTCAATTTAATTTTCATACTCAAAACGGAGCATACAGTAATGGCGACTCGAGTGACGTCATCGTCTTTAGTTGTGAAGTGTCGCGCTCTGATTTGCTTTCAATGTCACGTGTTTGATTCAAATTCAATCGCTTTATTTTATGTACTTTATTATTGCTCAAAATATTTAATACTTGATCTAAAATCATTTACAAAACTAAGTTAACTCTGATACTTTTAGCTCACAACCATTCTACATAAATTACAATTCATAAGTTATTTTCCTTTTTAAGAATAAGAATAAGAATAATTTATTTGCACAAAATACAGGTTTTACCAGATGTAAAATTGGTGGTGTAAGCACAGTCCATATTTTGCCTGTTTAGGGCATGCAAATCGGTTATTAAAATAAGTAGGATTTACAACATGTAGGTACCTACTAATTTAAATTACAGTAGGAACACACACTACAAAACTATAAAATATACCTAGTCTAATATAAATTACAAGATAACCTTAACATAACCATAATTTATAATCTAATAAAAACCTTAATAATCTAATACACACTACCTTATGATCTAATATAAAATTACAAAACAACCTTATCATAACAATTTTGATTAAATTACCTAATATTTATCTTAGAATAATGTTTTTTTCCCTATGCTGCATAAATTCTTGCAGTGTATAAAAACAATTTTCTACTAACCATCTGCGCAGTTTTACTCTAAAATATTTAAATGGGAGTTCTCTTAAATACTTTGGTAATTTGTTAAAAATAGTGATGCACATAATTATGATAAACATTCTTTTTAGTTAGTGTTGTATTACAAAATGGAATAAGAATTTTTGTTGCATCCCTGGGTCTCTGTTTGGTATAATTGTCACCTTTGAATCTAAAGAACTTACTGTCACTAGTCTATAACCAAACTGTCGGACAACTTTTCTGGTTCTTTTATCAGTTAAGACCTGTCACAAATTACAAATTTTACCCAATAGAAATTGAGGATATTCCCCCACGAAAATCTAGCCAGTCATATTCGACAGTTGTTGCAACTTGTGACAAAATTAAGGCCAGGGGGCTTACTATGAGCTCTTATAGCAGGGCAGAAGTTGAACGGTTCCAGTGTGAGAGAGAGACGGAGCTATATACGACTTATAGCACCATCCTTTTTTCTCAACGATGTTTTTTCACATCATAGTACGGCCCCTGGTTGACTTTTAATACTACAAGCCATTCAATAATTTACTTAACAATAAACGAGGCATAGCGAACAAAATCGTAATCCGATAAATTATAGGTCCTAGTGGGTAGAAGTCGCTCAGACTAGGTGTTGTACCTACGTCTGCATGTCAATTCGCATTCGTATCTACCAGAAGTAAAATATTTTCTAAGAAAATATGCAGAGTTACGCATTACGATATTGCAAATCTCGTTAGTACTTTACTAGATAAGTCAAACTATCTGACGGTTAGTGTCGGTAAGAGTGTATCTGATCAAACTTGGCTGATTTTGCTATATATTGCTAGATGGCGTCACTGAGACATGGGATAACAGTTTTTCTGTGACATCTCTTCTGATAGCCTCTCTCAAAACGTCTGGCAATGACAGCGAATAATCTAAAATGTCCATATTATTATTCAATTTGAGTTTAACAAACCTTTGTATATTTCAGTTTAACCTACAGGTTTACCTTTTAGACCATGAAATATTGTCTACTGAGGTCAACTCTGGCTATGAAATAATGCCCGATACTTAAAATGGGCCATATAATAATGCCCGTATAAGTACATCGAGCCATGAAACAACGCTCGTTATTAACTGTTGTGGGCCATAAAATAATGCCCACACAATACACAAATATCACAACCCACAATCACACAATCACAACACACAATCACAACACACAACGATACACAATCTCTTCAGACCCTTAGACCATGAAATAATGTCTACTGAGGTCAACACTGGCTATGAAATAATGCCAGATACTTAAGATGGGCCATGAAATAATGCCAAAAAATGAATACACAATCTTTTCAGACCCTTAGACCATGAAATAATGTCTACTGAGGTCAACACTGGCTATGAAATAATGCCAGATACTTAAAATGGGCCTTGAAATAATGCCCAAAATGAATACACAATCTTTTCAGACCCTTAGACCATGAAATAATGTTTACTGAGGTCAACACTGGCTATGAAATAATGCCAGATACTTAAAATTGGCCATGAAATAATGGCCAAAATTATTATACAATCTTTTCAGACCCATAGAGACTAAGACCATGAAATAATGTCTACTGAGGTCAACTGAAATAATATTAATATTGGTTAGTAGTGTTTAATAGTAAAATTGTGTTGAGAATTCTGTATTTATGGTATTATATTAATGCTCCTATTACTTTTTAGATGATGTTTTAATCCTTATTGAATTTTAATTGTAATTAAGTTTGTATTGATTTGTAAAATGACCGCACTGTCGCATTAGGTGGACATGTATAGTGATAGTTGTGAGGGAGGTTTAAATAAATAAATGAATACCTAACTCTGGCTATGAAATAATGCCAGATACTTAAAATGGGCCATGAAATAATGCCCAAGATTCAAATAATAGTCAATGTTGATACACAATTGTTTAATAAATCTCTACATTTATTTTCTTTACACTTTTTGTAACAAGTACTCCACAGTAATGATGTGCTATTGGTTTTATGTTATAATTATTTGTGTCGTTGATAACATTTCAGCTATAATTTTGACTGTTTTGTTAGTATTTTTTATGCTTTCTTTACACGAGGACGTTTAAATGTACCTTGGATGGCCGACTGTTATCAATAATGTTATTATTAATAAATTATGTCGTATTTTATACAATTAGCTATGTTAAATTATATCAGTTCTAATATTAAAAGTATTAAATTGAATATTTTAGTACCGACCAAGTTGGTAGATGGCACGACAAACCAATCACAGCGTATTGCAAAAAGGCGGGAATAATAATGGCAGAAAAACGCCATCTTGTTGTCGATGCGAGTCCTACGAACTTGGTCGAGGATAAGACGTCGAAAATACGAGTGCTAATCTTGAGCTGTGGTTAAAAGATACCTAGTGGTGGTTGTGAAAGTATATTTGATTTTGTGTGTTTGGAAAATACACTATGTAAGTACATTAACATGTGTCTATTATTTCTAAAACCTTATTTTAAAAGCCATGAACCTGAATAATAGTTACTTTTTCATATTACTAGACTATCTGTAAGAGTACAGAGTCTACATTATGTAGTCAGTCTGCATTAGCAACTACACATTATACTCTTTCTTTTGCACTTGAAGTTTGTGATTGTGATATATTGATTAATTTAGACCATGCAAGATTTCAAAAAGCTCAGATTATTGTTTTGCATGAGAAAAAAAATATTTCTATTAGTGAAATCGCAAGGCGCCCAATGCTATCGGTGAGTGAAATTATTATTAGAATGTATTAATTTATTATGTCACCGTGATCCCACCCAGTAATTTTATTATGATTGTCTGTTGTATCTCATTTAACGAATTGTGGATATGAATAGTTGAATCTAATAGGAAATGACACCGGAATAGTTGAATTTAGTATAATGAGTGGCTATGCAGTTAACAAATAAATACAATTTTTGTTAACTGCATAGCCACTCATTATATCGATAATTATTTAATCATTTCCATTATTGGTTTACACAGTATTATAGTAATAGTTTTTTATCTGTGTTTTGTAATAAAATATTCAAAAATAATGAATATGTTTGTAAATGATTAGATAATAATAATAAAATACAATTTTAAAAGATTTCATTTTTTATCTAAAATATTTAAAAATGTAAATTGCATGTATGGTAATTAAACAAAGGATTTCTATTCTAAATAAAGTATAATAATATTGTTTAATACTTTTTAGAAAAAATAAAAAATCATCATTATATTATATTATTTGTTGTTTGTTTTTTTTATTTGTGTCATTATTATATTATATTATTTTTTATTTTTTATAAGTATGATATTATGTATTTCCTAGGTCACTCGCCCTGCCTTTTTATTTCCATTTTATCGTATTATAATTTTTATTATTACTGACCACTAGCCTTATATATCAATTGTATTTAAGTATATAAATAAATATTCTCTGCATTGTATTTATATTGTGTAACTTTTATTTCTTAATTTATAATTTGGGAGGTGTATGTTTAGACCTAATATTTTCACTTTTTTTTTTGTAGAGAAAAACCGTTTGACTGTGGGTGCATTGTCACTGAGACAAGCGAAATAAACCGTCGCCTGCCTGGACCGACACCATTGGCTTACACAAATGTTTCGCCTCGGCATCGTGCGTGAGATTGTTGCCACCCATACATCAGATCCATTCGCTTAGACCAGCATAACAGCAGCAGCACACAACGTCATTATGCAAACTGTACGGAACCACCTGCAAGCAGACGGTTTGACATGTTGCAAACCGACGCGTAAAATTTTGTTATATACCGTGCACCGTCAAAATCGCGGAATATCGGCACTTCGATTGACAAAACAATGTCGTCATAATTACTGATGAAAAATGTCTTCGTCGAAAATCACCACCGACTTATCGTAACATACATATTATATACTACCTTTAAATTTCAGACATTTTAACGTTTTTAAATCTATTATTTTCCTAGAAATAATTAATAATGGTTGGTAATAATTATAATACCTACTGTTCCCGATACAGGTGGTAAATGTTTTTATTTTAATTTTAATTTTCAAAAATGTAGGTAATTCATATCTGTATATAACTGAACTAGCGACCCGGCCCTGATTCGCACGGTTTTTACGACTTGTTAAAACATGAAGGTTTCTATAATATATAAGTTAAATATTTATCATGATAGTGAAAACCGCATCAAAATCTGTGGCGTTAGAAGAACAACGCGGCTACACAGACAGACATGAAAAGCGACTTTATTTTATAATAGATACCTAAACGAAATACTCAATACTTTCACAGCATATTTAGCCATAATAAATTAAGTCGGCGGTACTGTGTAGGTAGGAGTGTGTGAGTGATGTTATTGTTACTGGATCAGATTATGTTTGTTATCTATGTGACATGTTTATTCACTCCGCCCATTGTTGTATACATATTATATAATGGTATAAAAAGATGTAATAGCATGTTCTAAACATATTGTTGTATTTATAATAAAACATGTTCACTTTTGATGTTCTTTTTTTTAAATAAAGATATTTATTAAAAATGGTTTTATTTATTTAAGCAATTTTAAATAAATAAAACATTTTCTTAACAAAAATTGTTCTAATTGCTTTAGCTTAAAATAATAAATCGCAAAAAGAATCATCACTTCAGAGATTTGAACTCACACCGTAGTACTCAGAAGTATAATGCCTTATTCGTTGGGCTACGAACGCTTAAGTTTTCAACGCGAAATTATGTTATACTATAATTGAGAAGACATTAGCGCACTCACTCGCACATGAACGCGATCTGTGCGTGAGGGCATTGTGTGCTGTACGTAATGAATCGTTTTAACAGTAGCAATACAGTTTTGTAGTGTCACGCACACTACAACACTGGTTACTTATCTCTGTTGCAGACTGTACCTACAAATCCCAACTGTCAAGGAGGTTGTAAAAAGGTCCTACAGCAACACTAATCCATACTTCCATACTATCCATACTTCCATACTTACTTTAATATTATAAATTCGAAAGTAACTCTGTCTAGACAGACAGAGTTACTTTCGAACCAAGGAAGACTTTGGTGATGATGATGACGAACTATTTAGTTCATACTTAAAGTATTGTTTCATTTTGAACGAATATATCGTCACCTTTATGGTAAACTTACGAAACTGAAAAAAACACATTTTACAGGGGAACGTTTTGAAACATTGAATTGACAATAACTTTTTTCAAGAGACAGATGTAATAAACTCTGCGATACATTTGATTTTCAAAATTCCTCTGCTTTTATATACCATGAATGTATTATTCTTATATTACAAAAATAACAAATAAATGCATATTCGTTACTTTTCACCTTCATACATGAGAGTTTATAGGTATTATATTACACTGTAGCAAACTTACGGAAGTGGCAATTTCGTAAGTTACTTATGAAAAGTATCAAATATATACTTTGGTAAACTAACGAAAGTACCACTTTCGTTAGTATACTAAAAGATATATCACGTCTTTTAAAGGAAAATAAGTTCCCGAATCAAAATGTTTTAGAAATAATTCAAGTGAAATCACAAAATTATGTTTGGAGTAGGAACACAAAATAAAATAATAAAATACGTATTAAGAAAAAATTAATCAACTAATCTACTTTTACTAGTAAAACAACAAAATAAAAGATAATAAGTACCTAACAACAATTTTCCAAATAAATATTTCCTTACGGTTTTACTCACGTCATTTGTGGAGTTGCGACTTTCACACAAGAGCTCATGACTAAGATCTCCGTACGAGATGAAAACTAGTCGGGCAAACCCGAAGTAATGAGGCGAATAGAACCGTAAGCAAACGTTTTAAGTTGTATGAAAACATTTGCTTACGATAGAAGACACAAAATCAAAACTTACAAACTAATACAATCTTACAATAAAAGTAAGAGGAAGGACTTGATAATTGTAATTTTCAAGTACCTACAATTCCTCTTCGTCTTCAGGCAAGCAATCTTGAATTGCTTCCGAATCGTGTAGGTTTTCATAAAAAGAATGGTAATATTTTGGTATCTGGTTATCACTACATAGTTTTAATAAATCTCTTTTTTTTGCTTTTGAAACGGTATTCTTTCAGCATAAATATTACTTGGTACTATTGCTGTACTCTTTCCTCTTTTTGATTTTATTTTAAATTCTTTAAAGGTCTCGTCATTGTAGTCAGTTTTAATAAAGATTGATTTAGGGTTGTCTTTACGGTATTGAATCCACATAGCATCTTGGAAATTTATCTTTACTTTTGGTCTTGTCTCGTCTAGTTCTCCATTGTCTTCTTGTTCTTTTGTTCTTTTCTTTTTCGAACCTTGCTTTTTCGAAATTTCTTCCGCAAACTGACAATGATTGGGATTGAAATCTAAATAATCGTCACATTCACATTAAATGGATGGGGATTTTGTCTGGCTCTTCTCATCACTTAAATCCACCCGTCCGGAGTGTAAATTGCTGTATTTTTACATTTCTGTTCCATTTTGGAGTGAATAGAGTCAATGTCCAGACGCAAAGAAAACATGATCAATTATGTTTATTGTGTAATGATTTGTCACCAAATGCAGCAACATACAGCAAAAACTATATTTTTTTTGCTGGCCGCCACAATTGTCTGACATCATTTTCACATGTGTTATGCCTTGTTTGTGACTACAAATATATTTGCAAACACAGATTGCAATTTCAGAACTTTCCCGTTTCGTCCCATGTAAAACAGTCTACGTCTTGATCGCCAAAATAAAAGGTCAAATTGTATGCAGCTAATTTTCGAACGTAAAATAATGGTCCAGATGCAGCTTTAGGAAATTGGAGGACGGCTTCTAGGTCAAAATTAAATACCAAAGTCTTCGGATCAATCTTTGCTGCTGCTTTGTGAGCGTCTTGACGCAGGTAAGCATCGTCGCGTCGCTTAAGATGGTTCGAATGATTTTCCTCTTCAGGGCTGCTCGGGTCATGTCATGTGTTTTTAATCCCTTGTAAGCGACGCACTTTTTGCAGAGATCCTTTTCCGGCACATGGAATCTTAACCTATAAATTAAGATTCCATGTGCCGAAAAAGGATCTCTGCAAAAAGTGCGTCGCTGACCTGAAGACTGTCCGGTAAGTCTCTATTCCCGCTGGGATTGCGCCTTCGTCTTCACATTTTTTCTTGTATATGAATATGTTATGGTCACATTCAGTCCAGAATCTAGATACCTGAACTCGGAATTCTTTCTGCAATAATTACTCCATTGCAGGAAACAAAAAAATATGTTTTTTAATTCGATCAAGTCTCTCAATAGAAAGTTTATTAGATGAACGTTTTCAAGCTACCAATGTAAATTAACGAAAATGCCCGATTCGTAAGTTTGCTATGGGTTACTTGAGTCCCTTGAAGAATATATTCTACCAATGTGAACTTACGAATCTTCCATATTCGTATGTTTGCTGTGAGTTGCTAAATCGATTTACTAAAGTATGCTACGATGTAAATTCACGAATATGGCAGATTCGTAGGTTGACCGTGGTGCATTTGTCTTGGACTTGGATATATTGGACTACGCCAAAACAACTGATATCAATTTCGTAAGTTTACTTTTGGCGTATCAACAAAAAAATGGAGATTCGTAATGTTGGATTTCTATAACCGTTAGAGACAGAAATTTGAAAATTTTACACCTTATGTAGTACAACATAAGGTGTAGTTTTTTATAAAAATGTCAAATTTACAAAAACTGCAGATTCGTTCGTTTGCCGTGGAGGTGACGATATTAAGTATTGGGATCATAAGTATGCTTATTACTTCAAAATTTTTGGTACGCACGGCTACAGATCAAGCTATACATTTCCAGTATAAGCTGATCTCGCATTGTATAGGATTTCCTTACAATGAGCGGTCAGTGTAAACTGGAAATGTATAGCTTGACGTGTAGCCGTGTGTACCTACTATTCTTGGCAGTATTAGAAAGAATGTCATTGTAAATTCTATCGACGTTGAAATTTAGTGGGTACATCACTAGGCAGAATAAAATGAATGACAACCTACAAAATTTTGAAACGTCTTCTGTATACGTGTCCTTCTTTAACATTATAGCGTCTCCATAAGTCAAAATGAAACAAATATATTGAGTTCAGTTGCTATTTTAGCACTACTTCTGTGCTTTAGTTATTCTTCTGAGGTGCCGATGTCGACAATTCTGCCAATGTCTGATGTGTTATGAGAAAACGTGCGTAAAAAAAAAAAAAACTAAATTGAATTTAATGTGAGACTTGTTGACGGGTATTAAGTACACTGAAACAAACACAAAAAATATTGTTAGTTCAATATTAAGTTTGCGCGGTGGTGGCCCGCGAAATTCAAATTTTCTTGCGTTTTTTCAATTTTTAGGTCAGTGTGAGGTTGTATCTTAATCAAAATATGATTCGCAACAATAAGAACTATGTATTTACATAATTTTAACCATAAAAATCATCAATACATAACTCTAAGTTAGATTTCTACTGGATTAGTCTGATCTCGGAATTAAGACGAATCCGGAGGAAATCTAACTTAGAAATATGTATAAATGAGTTTTATGATTAAAATTATTCTCACCGTCGCGAATCATATTTTGATTAAGATACAACCTGACACTGACCTGCTAATTGCAAAAACCGCAAGAAAATTTGAATTTCGCGGACTACCAGAGCGGTTCCCTCTATCAATTTTTGTTAACTTTCATAAAAAATTGGTTTTGTTTTAATATATTTGTATGTAAGGGATTAAAACAAATGCTTTCAAAACGCTATGTGTGCATCCACAATGCCAGCCTAGCGCGGTAGCGACGACAGGCGCGAAATATCAAACATATGAAACCGCCGTTTGCGTCCATAGGACTAAGGCGGGGCGCCTAGCGCGTCGGGCCCGAGCGAGATAGCGCGCGTAGTTTTCAAACGTTCCTATCCGCGCGTTATGGCCACACTACGAGCCTAGTCAGCAAGCGAGCTAATGCGCGGGTGGCGGGCATTGATGCCAACTTAGTGCTTTCGGTATTACTAGACCGCATTTTCTGTTAAGGCAAAAGCGCCATGGTAGCCCGCGAAATTCAAAATTTCTTACGTTTTTTGCAATTTGTAGGTCAGTGTGAGCTTGTATGTTGATTAAAATATGATTCGCGGCCGTAGCTAATATGGCTTTACAGAATTATAATCATTAGAATCAGCAATACAACTCCATAAGCTAGAATTTACCTCAAACCTCATGATTTCATGAAATCGCTAGATTTGAGATAAATGCTAACTTATGGAGTTGTATTGCTGATTGTAATGATTATAATTCTGTAAAGCCATATTAGCTACGGGGACACCCTGGCGCATCAACCTTAAAGCGCGCTATCTAGTACATTTTCAATCCCGACGTAGAACGAGTGTTCAGCCAAATGAACATTGTAAAAAACGAAGTCTAACGTTGATAAGGGCTATCTAGTAATAATGCCAAATCCTCGTCCATGGTTTGCCTTTGCAACACCTGAAATACGTCAAAAACGCTACAACAGCTCGCACGTCACTGTGGTCACCGCGCGCGGCCGTCGCGCCCGCCTAAGGCCTCATTTACGGAGACGCGTGGCGTCGTGCGTCGCATTGGGCGGCGCGGCCCGCACTAAATTGAAACATATGGCGTTGTATGAGAGCGTTTACGGTACGGAGAAGCGATTTCATACGCGTTTGCTGGAAGTGCAGGCGGAGTGCGCGGATGGCATCGCCACGTCGCCGGCGACGATTATCGCGGCGGCGGCGGCGCGCGCAGCGTTGTGGCCTTCTATTCCTGCAATTCTTCTTTTACGGTAAAAACGAAGCGACACACGCAGCGGGGCCACACTATCAAATGACTTTGTCTATGGGTACATTTTTTAAGATATGCCGAATCGAAAACATGTTTTGTAATACTCTGTGGAAAAAAAAATAGTCTGTGATGTCAATGGAATGCCACGCCATGCCTAAAGTTACATGCTCTGTGGGCATGGCATCTGTCAGCTATCTGTGCATCTGTCAAATAAATCAAAGTTCGATGAAGAAGATTTCGTTTCGTTCATTTGTCTTTGTCGTTGTTCGCTTTCATATTTCCAAAAAAATATCCCGTTCTTGAAATATTTGTTTATTTTAGTATAATAGAATTTGTCGAACTCGAAGTTCAGAGTGATCGTTCGTTTCTTAGAATTGGAATTTTTTGGTTAGAATTTTATCGTCATTCGGTTTTGTTTGGTTTTCTATCGTAGAGATTTTGGTCTTATTTTATTCTTAAACGGTTTTTTTTAAGTTTTTTTTCTGTCTGGTACGAGAAATATGTTTAAAACAAGGAAATCTACTTCCATTCCATCTTTTAGAGCTGGTCAGAGAGTATCACAGAGGGTGCGTGGTGGTTTTTATCGATTCAAATTGTATTTAAATCTGGCTGTCATAAAAATTACTACGATTGCTTAAAATATCCAATTGTATCTTTGTCATCCGAAAGGTACTTTCACACGTAACACAATCACACTACATGCAGGTTATCTACGTGTGAATAGTGTCGTTGCAACTTTTTGCAGTTGCGTTTGCGTTGTCGCTAGTAGTTGCGATGTGGTTACGTTGTGGCTAGTGGGTCAGTGGGTCCTCTTAGGAACGGAGTTGCAGTTGTTTGCAGATAGATCGACAACGGCTGTGACAGTGTCGTCGCCTTGATATGGTCGGTATCATACACACGGTTGATTCTGACGGACACATGTGGTCCGTGTGAATAGACTATTTCTCGTACAAATTAGCGCCTGTCGTTGTGGTATGTGTGATTGGGTCCTAAAACACTTCAGGTTTTACCTGAAGGTCTGACGAGTTAAATACATCTATGAAAGAATAACGTTTAACTGACAACAGTTCATGAAACACAAAATAAAGTAAGAAAGTGAAATGCTTTATAAACAATAGTGTGTGTGTCAAAATGGCCCAACATTAATGCCAGACACTGTTGCAATGCTGACGTAAAAACATTGTTAGGAAACCTGGACTGAACTAGTTGAGTGCCGTAATTACAGACACAATTAAAAAGCCATTGGGTCTTGTGTGGATCCACAGTCCGGCACACAAAGATTTAATAATCAACGTAAGTCTGAAATTGCCAACCTGTCTTGAGAAAGCGTGGTGATCAATGCTTATGCCTTCTCGGTATGAGAAGGGGCATTTGCCCCGCAGTGGGACAGTAATAGGCTGGTAGTATTATATGTATAGATATAGATTCTGGTGATATTATAACATTTTGGATCCTCAGCCTTAACAGCAACAACAAATGTTGCCACAAACAAAGGGTAGAGGAATTGGGGAGACCAATACTTTAGTACTGATGAGCAAAGCACATTCCCCATATCTATCAGGTCTGTCATTATGGACACTGCCGAAACACTTCATCGCTTCGGCATCGGCACTGTATCCTGTTCAGGTAGTCTTTTTTCGGCAATGCTACAGACTGATGACTTATATTTATTAATTAAGAAGGAAATACCAGGTTTCCTGGGAGAAATACTCCTCATGTTCCATTCAGGGGATGGAATGTTGTCTATATAATTAATTTAAAATTGACGTCAGTTTTAAGGCAATGTGGTTCACAAGGAACACCATTAACATATTCGTAATGTATGAGGTCTAATGTTTTTCGAGCTGTCCTCCTGTTCTTATATGGACGGCTCAGTTGCTTCTGTTGGGAAAGAGTAATTTTGAGTCAGGGCTTGATGAGCCCTAAAATACTGCCTCGTTATTGCTGGCTGTGTTCTTGTTGATGAAACTTCATCCTTTTCCACTGTTGATCGCCACAAGTTGGGGATTTCTGCCGGTTTAGCCGCAACGCAGTGTCCTCGATTGTAGATTATGTAAAAGTATAGTGTCAGTAACACCAAAACCACCGATAATCATTCAAAAGGTATTTAATTGAATCACAGTTAGGTATATCTACGTTTCACAATCATGCGGACATACGATACGCTGTTAAGTTAGGGATCAAGTATTAAAACTTAGGTATAAGTGAAAATGGTGTACAAGCGATATTGGCTTGTACAACACATCCCGTTATGATTATGACAATATAAAATACAGGATGCTTCTCCTAATCACTAACCCTCTTCCCAAGGCAGGGTTGCCATGAGATCAAAACATACATTGGTGCACACAGCTAGTACAACAGTGCTACGTAGACATTGACCTGAGGCATCAATGTAAAGGAGCATACATACTTAATAATATAAAGGAACATGCATACACTTAAAAAGGCGGACACGGGGTTTTGGGTTTGAGAAGACCTTTTTGGGATACGGGCTTGGAGTCTAGTATTGTGATTTTCCGCATACAAGATTGATTTCTCCATCAGAGCTTTGATGCTTTTCTGTCGACCCAATTCAGGACAAGCACTGACATTTGTGAAATGGTTCCCCATACAAGAAACACAAAAACCTACCAATCAATCAATCAATCAGTTTATTTGTTCAGGTATTTACATGCATAGGTGTTTACATAAATAGGTGCGCTATGTTTTGTCATAATTAAGACATATAAATAAGTGACACATTAGGTGTCATTAGAATATGTAACTTAGAACAAATAATATTTTAAATTAATTAAATAGGTACTTACCTACATAAAAAGAAAATACAATAAAATCAATAAATAGTCATAGGCATACTATCAAAATGTAAAAATCATTATTATAATAATTGGTCATTCAAAAACCACAGGAGTGATTTCACATACATCATCTGGATGATCTTCACCACATTTAAAGCATCTTGGTTTCAATGTGCAAACATTGCAGGTGTGGCCGAAGCAACAACAATGATAGCACTGTATGGATACTTGGCTAATATGTGATTTTTAATTACCCGACTACGGCAAAGCCAAAAGGAAGGGTTATTAGTTTAGCAGTCTATGTATGTATTTATTTATTTACGTGTGTTCCACCGTAGCGCCTAAATTACTGAACCGATTATGATGAATGAGGTATCAGTAGATTCGAAGTAATGGTCTGGGTGACATATTCTATATAAATTCTCCGTACATTTAATATGGTGGACTTTACACGTAAATTTCTGACCTCGAAAAAAATCAAACTGAGATAATCATGACATGTTTGGCATCAAAAGAAAGGTCTTGACGAGCACATTACAAATATGTTTATATGTCATATTGTTTAAGTAAGTAAATATGTTTAAATTTTGTACTTTTTAGATCACTTTTATTTTTCCGTAGTCGGGTTACTTACAGTTTTTTAAACTTATAATTTATTTTAATAGTTATATTTTCTTCATGGCCATTACATTCTAAGTATCTCTAGTTTTATATTCTCTTTGCGAGATCCATTTAGGTACATCGTTATCCAAATTCGTACATTGGGTCTCACATTCTGTACACTTAATTTTATTTAATATTTTTTTAATTACCCATCCAGCGGTACCTATATATGCTCTCGAGTGTACATTCAATCTTTCACGAGCTGCTTGTACGCGAATATTTTCTGAAGAAAGATCCTCCTCAGCACATCCAATATTTTCATGAATATTTGACTCAATATTGGATGTGTTGCATCTGTCCTCTGTGCGTTTTACAAATAAAGATTGTACTTTTAATCAACTGGCTGCAAGCATCATACTCACAATTATATGTTTGATTATGGAATTTCATAAAGCCCGTTATCAATTAGGATCTGAATGTACTTATGTAGGTGTGGCAAATCGGATCATTATTTCTAAAATTATATGCCCTCACCCGACCGAAAAAGTTTTCTACGGGGTCACAGTTGAAGTAGCGAGGGCGTATGACCTTAATATTATTTTTTCTCAATACATGCCACACCCTCTGGTAACTGTTTAATGTTGTTACTCAGTTTTTTCAAAGTATGCACGGATTTGTCACTCCCCGTGAACAAATTTATTTGTTTTTTAACCCCCGACGCAAAAAGAGGGGTGTTATAAGTTTGACCGCTATGTGTGTGTGTGTGTCTGTGTGTCTGTCTGTGGCACCGTAGCGCTTAAACGGGTGGACTGATTTGGATGCGGTTTTTTTTATTTGAAAGCAGGTTTTCCAGCGATGGTTCTTAGACATGTTTTATCAAAATCGGTTCAGCCGTTTCAAAGTTATCCACTCTTTTGTTAGCTGCGGTAGGGATCTTAGACGCGTAATGGGTATTTACTTTACTTTCAAACCTTAGTGTGACCTAAAATTTGAAACATCCATGTATGCTATTTATCTATGCAAGATTATGGAATTCTTGGTCTGATGCTGCAGCCAGGATATCCAGCACTAGTGTGCTGGATACACTCTTGAAAAAATAATAGCAGAAATGTCGTGTTTGGATTCATTTACATCAGTATTTGATTCTTTATACAATGCAATGGTGGCAACAGGATGAGCTGATGCTGCAGCCAGGATGTCCAGCACACTAGAACACTCTTGAAAAAGTAATAGCAGATATGTCGTGTTTGGATTCATTTACATCAGTACCTATTTGATTCTACATACAATGCAATGGTGGCAACACGATGAGCTGATGCTGCAGCCAGGATATCCAGCACACTAGAATACTCTTGGTAAAATAATATAGCAGATATGTCGTGTTTGGATTCGTTTTGATCAGTATTTGATTCTACATACAATGCAATGGTGGCTACACGATGAGCTGATGTTGCAGTCAGGATATCCAGCACACTAGTACACTCTTGAAAAAAAATAGCAGATAGTAGTGTTTGTGTTCGTTTTTTTTATCAGTATTTAATTCTATTTGCAGTACGATGGTGGCATCATTATAAGTTAATGTTATGTGCAGAGAAACTTAACATTCTGCAGTAATAAAAATGCATTTCTATGTTGTTAAATTGTTTAAAAAGTTTAAAAATGTTAAAATAAAAATTAAATTAAAAATTTAAAAAACCCCCAACGCAAAAAAGAAAAGGGAAGATTTAAAAAGTCAAAAATAATACCTATCGTTGAGCCATTAAATTCGATTGAGTAATACCTATATATATTTTAATTACAGAAATTGATGGATGGCACGATAAGGTTTGCTCATTGAATTGGCGCTATAATGTCACGGCGGGGTACCGCATAAGTAAGTCAGACCCTTCACTTGACTTGTCAGACTATGTACAGTCTGCAACAGAGATAAGTAACCAGTGTTGTAGTGTGCGTGACACTACAAAACTGTATTGCTACTGTTAAAACGATTCATTACGTACAGCACACAATGCCCTCACGCACAGATCGCGTTCATGTGCGAGTGAGTGCGCTAATGTCTTCTCAATTATAGTATAACATAATTTCGCGTTGAAAACTTAAGCGTTCGTAGCCCAACGAATAAGGCATTATACTTCTGAGTACTACGGTGTGAGTTCAAATCTCTGAAGTGATGATTCTTTTTGCGATTTATTATTTTAAGCTAAAGCAATTAGAACAATTTTTGTTAAGAAAATGTTTTATTTATTTAAAATTGCTTAAATAAATAAAACCATTTTTAATAAATATCTTTATTTAAAAAAAAGAACATCAAAAGTGAACATGTTTTATTATAAATACAACAATATGTTTAGAACATGCTATTACATCTTTTTATACCATTATATAATATGTATACAACAATGGGCGGAGTGAATAAACATGTCACATAGATAACAAATATAATCTGATCCAGTAACAATAACATCACTCACACACTCCTACCTATACAGTACCGCCGACTTAATTTATTATGGCTAAATATGCTGTGAAAGTATTAAGTATTTCGTTTAGGTATCTATTATAAAATAAAGTCGCTTTTCATGTCTGTCTGTGTAGCCGCGTTGTTCTTCTAACGCCACAGATTTTGATGCGGTTTTCACTATCATGATAAATATTTAACTTATATATTATAGAAACCTTCATGTTTTAACAAGTCGTAAAAACCGTGCGAATCAGGGCCGGGTCGCTAGTTCAGTTATATACAGATATGAATTACCTACATTTTTGAAAATTAAAATTAAAATAAAAACATTTACCACCTGTATCGGGAACAGTAGGTATTATAATTATTACCAACCATTATTAATTATTTCTAGGAAAATAATAGATTTAAAAACGTTAAAATGTCTGAAATTTAAAGGTAGTATATAATATGTATGTTACGATAAGTCGGTGGTGATTTTCGACGAAGACATTTTTCATCAGTAATTATGACGACATTGTTTTGTCAATCGAAGTGCCGATATTCCGCGATTTTGACGGTGCACGGTATATAACAAAATTTTACGCGTCGGTTTGCAACATGTCAAACCGTCTGCTTGCAGGTGGTTCCGTACAGTTTGCATAATGACGTTGTGTGCTGCTGCTGTTATGCTGGTCTAAGCGAATGGATCTGATGTATGGGTGGCAACAATCTCACGCACGATGCCGAGGCGAAACATTTGTGTAAGCCAATGGTGTCGGTCCAGGCAGGCGACGGTTTATTTCGCTTGTCTCAGTGACAATGCACCCACAGTCAAACGGTTTTTCTCTACAAAAAAAAAAGTGAAAATATTAGGTCTAAACATACACCTCCCAAATTATAAATTAAGAAATAAAAGTTACACAATATAAATACAATGCAGAGAATATATATTTATATACTTAAATACAATTGATATATAAGGCTAGTGGTCAGTAATAATAAAAATTATAATACGATAAAATGGAAATAAAAAGGCAGGGCGAGTGACCTAGGAAATACATAATATCATACTTATAAAAAATAAAAAATAATATAATATAATAATGACACAAATAAAAAAAACAAACAACAAATAATATAATATAATGATGATTTTTTATTTTTTCTAAAAAGTATTAAACAATATTATTATACTTTATTTAGAATAGAAATCCTTTGTTTAATTACCATACATGCAATTTACATTTTTAAATATTTTAGATAAAAAATGAAATCTTTTAAAATTGTATTTTATTATTATTATCTAATCATTTACAAACATATTCATTATTTTTGAATATTTTATTACAAAACACAGATAAAAAACTATTACTATAATACTGTGTAAACCAATAATGGAAATGATTAAATAATTATCGATATAATGAGTGGCTATGCAGTTAACAAAAATTGTATTTATTTGTTAACTGCATAGCCACTCATTATACTAAATTCAACTATTCCGGTGTCATTTCCTATTAGATTCAACTATTCATATCCACAATTCGTTAAATGAGATACAACAGACAATCATAATAAAATTACTGGGTGGGATCACGGTGACATAATAAATTAATACATTCTAATAATAATTTCACTCACCGATAGCATTGGGCGCCTTGCGATTTCACTAATAGAAATATTTTTTTTCTCATGCAAAACAATAATCTGAGCTTTTTGAAATCTTGTTAAATGATGCATGGTCTAAATTAATCAATATATCACAATCACAAACTTCAAGTGCAAAAGAAAGAGTATAATGTGTAGTTGCTAATGCAGACTGACTACATAAGTTCACAATTAAAGGCAGGAATATATTTTTAAAGCGGGTAGTTAGCTTCTAAACTGGGAAATAATTTTAAGTAGGCGAGAAACTTGTGGTAGATTCTCAAACTGGTCAGAATATCGCTTTATTCAGTTAGTATATTCATTTTAAATTACAAAATCTCAAAAATAATATTTTAGTAAACTCGAGGCTCGAACTCAGATCATTCTGTCACTGTAGGTTGAATGCTTACCTGTTGCGCCACGAGAGCAACTATCCTACATTGCGAAATTATGTTACACTATCATTTAAAAGACGTCAGCGCACTCACTCTATGAATGGGATGTGTGCGAGGCTGTCATTGTGAGCAGTACGTACAGTAGGATATAGTTTTGTAGTGTGCGTGTCTGGTTACTTAATTCCTTTGGCCTGTGTACATATGCGGTACCCCGCCGCGAAATTATAGCGCCAATTCAATGAGCAAACCTTATCGTGCCATCCATCAATTTCTGTAATTAAAATATATATAGGTATTACTCAATCGAATTTAATGGCTCAACGATAGGTATTATTTTTGACTTTTTAAATCTTCCCTTTTCTTTTTTGCGTTGGGGGTTTTTTAAATTTTTAATTTAATTTTTTATTTTATTTATAGCGTCTTGCCAGAAACTATGACCTGGCGAGTTGCGGTTACCGATTTTCTTAAAGGTTTTCCTTTATTATTCTTATGTAGTAAAGTAGAGCCATTAATACTGTCAAAAACATCGTCGAAGAACCCTACTGTGTTCGCGGTGTTTTTCAATGTATCGCTGACAGGTCTGCCATCCGAGTAAGTGAGCTGAAAAAATTTTTTTATTTTTTTTATTTTTTTTTTTTTGGCAATTGAGCCGATGTCGACTATTCTGCCAATGTCACGTTTAGACAGCAGCGCAGAGAAGCGGGCCGTCAACTTTGTACTTTGTGGTAGATCTACAGATGTTAGTCGAACAATCAATGTACGGGCACTAGGCAAAAAGACGGTGTCAAATCAAACAGAGTAGTTGATGTTGTGACTGTTGTGACTTTTAAGCCTAATAGGCAGGCATTATTCCACTTATTATTAATTCCATCAATTCCATGCGAGGAAACGGCATAAATTAGGCTCGACGTCGATGTCTCCATCCAGTCGAACACCCAAACCAACGCAGGCGTGGATTGCGTAACCATCACATTAAATAATGCATGGTATCTGACCTCGGAAGAATCCGCCAGACCTACCGCGTTCATGAAGACACACCTCAGACGTAAGTCTTTCAACGTGATACCAGGATCGCTCTCATTCAGATGCATCTCGTTCATTTCGTTCTTAATGCTTGTGAACTCATCCGGTACCTTCTCTATTTCGCAGATCATTGGCATAACAACGATCCACTCAGGCGTCCCAACAGTTATTACTTAACAGATAGTAGCTGCATCTAGGCGTCGCTTGTGCGACGGCAACGCAGCTCTGATTATATCGAAAATTTCAGGAGCGGTCTCGAACATTATGATTGTATATATCAAGTAGAAGCGCGAAACGCAAATACCCAAAGTCAAAGTGTGTAGAGAATCGAAATTTCAACCCAAATCGAAATATTTAATATTGTATGGACAGAATTCAGCTGTATACGACAAGGCAGCCGCCATAGTTTTACTTAGTACACGAACGCAGTTTTTCACCTGGAAAATAAAAGTATGGCTCATTCAATGGTGAAAACAAAGAACTAAATGAGAGAATATAATTGATATCCAAAAAAATTGACAAAAACTAATAGAGAAATCTTAAAAAGTTAAATACAAATCGCTGGTTCAATTGTGATGTAATTTGATATTATGGCGATAGTTTGTAGCCTGGAGAACGACATAGGCTACTTCATCAGCATAGAACGCGTGCAAAGCTAGACGATAGCGTTCGATGTTTGGTGGCGAGTAAGTTGTAAGGTGCGTAACTGCACGCTGTGCTTGATGAGATTACATTTATAATTTATTGTGAAGTACATACCTACGTTCTGATTTATGAATTGCGAGTGTGTGCGCGACTTCGTATCTATTGCTTTTACTGAAATGCATGTGTATTTGTGGTGAGTGGTGCGGCGACATTGGACTCCGATACATTTTCAAATATTAGCTATAGCCATATCTCCTTCTTTCTTACTATGGGGTCATCACTTTCTGCCAATAATTTGAAAGATAAGCCCGCTACACTTATTGGTATTTGCAAAATGCTTAGGTATCCGTTGCGTTCCACGACTGTACGTACCTAGGGCCGGCTGACTAAAATACACAAGTCAAAAAGTCACACTTTTCAGGAACAACTAAAAACTATATAAACTACTCAAAACTAAATAACTTAAAATTGAACATAATTGTTCAGTTTTTATGAATGTATAAGTTTCAAGTGGGCATTCAGGAATAGTGTAAACACAAACAATGGAATCATTTGTTTATTTACTTTAATAAAAACACAAATAACAGTTTTTAGGAAAAATTACACAAAATAAAAGATAAACATAATCTGGTAAAGCACACGTCTTCTGAAAAAAAAATATGGTGCTTGTTATTTTTTAATAACGAGTGGGTCCTCCTCTGCTCCGTATGCACTCTCTGAGCCTATCTGGTACACTTTCAATCAAGTGAGTCACGTTTGTGCACGGTATTTGTTCCCAACAGACTTTCAGGGCGTTAATGAGCTCCTGCTGGCTGTTCACATCACTGTAGTTTTCTTTCAGGCTTCTTTTGAGTTGATCCCATAAATGTTCTATTGGGTTGAGGTCGGGACTCATGGCTGGCCATTGCAAAACGGTGATATTGGCTTCAGAGAGGGCTCTTTGTGTGGTGCGGGCGGTGTGTGCGCGAGCATTGTCATGCATAAAGACAAAATTATTGCCCACTCTTTGTGAAAACGGGATGACATGTGGCCGGATTACTCGCTCGATGTAACTGGCGGCGGTTACGGTTTACGGTACCTTCATTGAGAATTACCAGCTCTGTTTTGCCGTGTAAGCTAATTCCACCGGCACCCCATACCATAACACTGGGACCACCCCATCGGTCTGTTCCATGCACGCATTGTTCAGAAAAACGTTCCCCTTCTCTTCTCCACACGCGTATCCGTCTGTCATCACCGAAAAACTTCACTTTAGACTCGTCCGTAAAAAGCACATTCCTCCAGTTATCCATGGTCCATGGAAATGTTCCCGGGCGTACCTTAAGCGTGCTGCACGATGAGCCCTCGTCAGTTTCAGTCGAATAGCGCGTACTCTGGAGCGTTGTCCATCTTCGTGAAGCCGATTCCGAACGGTTTGGTCGCTGACTCTCGTCCCTGTGGATTGCCGTAGTCGAGTTTGTAAGGTCCGAGCGGTAACAGTACGCTCCCGTCGTGCGGTTAACGTTAGATATCGGTCCTCCTGGGCAGTTGTAGCTCTAACTCTTCCTGTACCAGGTCTCCTAGCTACACTTCCGGTCTCCTGATATCGTTCCCAAACATTTCGGATTGCTCGTCGCGAAACACCGAGGTTATAGTATTTATTTATTTATTTATTACAATGATTTTACATTTATATCTGTAATTTTTTTTATGGTGTGCATAATAAAGAGTATTCTATCTATCTTCTATCTATTTTACTTAGCTTATAAATATATTAAGCCCCACAAAACCATGTCAATAGTTTGACTGTGGGGGCTGGCGAGTCTTTATTATTATTACTTTACACCTTAAAAAACTTAAACTCTTTACTTTAGGACTTAGGTAGCACCGTAGTTAATGTTTCCAAATAATATTTTTTCAACTTATTTCTGAACCTGTTTGCTTCGCTCCTTATTTCTGCCGGCAGGCTATTCAATAGGTATGGTATTCGTTTTTTTAGAGTTCTGTCACCATAGTAATTAGTGACTCTGGGTACCTTGAATTTGCTGGCAGCCATAGATCGCGTATTATAATCATTGAGTACATGAGATAAGTTATGCTCTTGAGCACCATGATGGTTTACTGCTAGAAGATATTTATGTTTATAGCTGATCGGTAGAATTTTACAAATTTTAAATAGCTTCCTATAATCTCCTTTACAACTCTTTTTCGTTTTTTGTGTAACAAGCAATTTTAAGAATCGAATTTGAAGAGCTTCTAATTTATTCAAGTTGGTTTTAAATGTTAGTCCATTGCTGTCAAGAGCATAACTCATAATTGAATCTACTAATGACATGTATATACATCTTAATATATTAGTGGTAACTTTAAAGCTTAGATGGTACATTTTACTTAACAATATTCTTAATTTACTACAAATGTATTCTATGTGTTGTGACCAAGAAAAGTTCTCATCTATTTTCATACCAAGGTAGGTTACACAGTTGACTCTTTCAATAGGGTTACATGTACAGCCCAGTAAATTATTATGATGGCATGTATAAGTATGAGCAAACAAAGGCGGAGTCGCACTATGAGGTCGTACATATGGCGAATGGATTAGCAACAATTTAGTTTTATCAGCGTTTAGTATAATGCCGTTGTCGTGCGACCATTTAACAACAGAGTCTATATCTTTCTGAACTAGCTGGCTAACATCGTCTATGTTAGTTCCGGAGCAAAGTATGCACAAGTCGTCCGCAAACATATAAGCTGAACAATGCTGTAGCACTCGGCACAAGCTGTTCACATGCATAAGATAACAAATCGGTCCACATCCAGATCCCTGAGCCACCCCGCTCCGCACCTCAACTCTGTCACTAAGCGCGTCTCCCACCCTCACACGATAGGAACGCGTGGTGAGGTAATCACGGAACCATGGGTTCAGTGGTTCCCCCACCCCGCACTCCTCCATTGCGTTGAGGATGGACTATTTCCCCCGGCAAGCTCATGATATTGGGGGTGTTCCCCCAGGCAGGCCTCCAACCTCCCCTTACAGCCACCCCAAGCCTCGCAAGTGAATACTGGTCTTATTTGGTACCATTTCTTGATTTCTGTATCTAATCGCTAGTAAAACAACACACACACACGTCGACAACATTGTAAAACAATATAACTTGAATATCTAGTAAATCTAAAGGCTCACTCACCAATATACTGCTCGCTCCGACCCTCAGGTCCAAAGTGAAGCGGGCGCGCGCGCGCTGCCAACACCGCGCGCTACCCCCTCCTTTACCCACATCACGCCACGTCTTTACTAGTTATTATCTGTACCTATAGGCTATATTACTTCGCATTCGCGACATGTGGAGAAGTGCCAAGAATATAACCGGCTCCTGTGCATGGCTTTCGTCGATTACGAGAAGGCCTTCGTCATTGAGAAGCACTGGGCATCGTTCCCACATCGATTCCCTGTATTCTTCTCTAACTACATTATCATTATGTAAGTTATTGCTAAATCTAATACTAGATTTAGTGGACTATTTAATACTACACTTTTACTAATACGGAATCATAGATAAAAACAAACGCAATCGTTCTTTCAGCTGATATTTTACTCTTTCTCAGTTGTTTACAGACACACTTTAGCATGATTGTCAAATACTCGTACTGATCCAAAATTAAATAAATCAGCATATCAGTGACAGAATCTTAAATGAACATAATTTGGGCTACAAGACCTTTTTTTTTAATAAATAAATAATTAAATACTTTAAACAATAATCAGCCTATAATGTTCCCACTGCTGGGACACAGGCCTTCTTTCTTCGAGAGTGCGCTGTAATGTACCACGCGGGCCCGGTGTGGGTTAGTAGATGTCACATGTCTTCGAATTGTTGGTTCTAGTACATTTCCTCTAGATGTTTTCCTTCACCGTTTTGACAGCAGTGGTGATGAAATTATGTACATAAAGTAAAACGCCTGCCTGTGATGCGAACCCACGACCTACAACTCGAAGTCGAGGCCATTACCACTGGGCGACCACTACTCTCAATTTCTCATCTCTCATTTAAACAATGCTATTGCATAGAACTCGAATCATCAACTCGTACCACAAAATTTAATAATAACTACTTACATAATAGACAGCTTAAAGTCGCGACTGATTCGTGAGCACTTACCCTGCGCCCCAACCGAAGCGATCGGTTGCGCGAATATGCGATCGTCGCGTTTATATGTCACACATTCATTTGGTAAACCGAGAGATGGCATCTGCGGCGATCGGTTGCACGCATTTCGGGCAATTATTTACAAAATGCAGTACTACCGCGCACAAAAAAAAAAATGAACGCGACAGTCGCGTGTTCAGGCGACGATCACTTTGGTTAGGACATGGTCTCGTGTAAGAACTCCGGAGCGATACATGTGAGTAAGATAGTTCTCAATGATCAGGAAATAATACAACAAGAATGTCATCAAATTATTTATTATACGTTTATTTATTAAAGAATAAGGATAAAAAAATACTGTCATAAATTTCATTTGGCACAATTGGGAATTCAGCATAATGGTCACTACGCATAATATTATTAGGCATAAATGTTTTGCCATAATGCCATAGTGATATTTACACATCATGTTGTTTAACAGAACATGAACTTCAAAAATACTGTTTGCACGTCTAAATAAATTAAACTTAACGTCAGGTCGACGGAGTCTCGCTGCGCGGGGCTCCTATTTCTGTCTACAGGGTTTAAAGGAACCAAACCAAACCTAACCTCGAGGTGCCCAATAATTATTATTTGTACAAGTTTTATCTTTTAAAAACTCGTCTATTGTATAGTAGCATTTGTCAAGAAGAAGTTTCTGCAGTGCGATTTTAAATTTTGACAGTGGCATCATTTTTATGTTATTAGGAATGTTATTATATATTCTAGGAGCAATTCCGAAAAAGCTTTTATACATTAAAGCAGTCTTACATTTTATGTTACATAATTGATTTTTGTACTGAGCACGCAATTCAGTTTTCTTGACTGCTGATAGTTTAATAAATAAATGCGGGTTTTTCTTTACAAAAAGTGCAGCTTCTAATATGTACAGTGCCGGAAATGTTAACAGTTTTAATGATTTGAAGTAGTTAGGACTACTCTTTACCCTAATTACCTATGTATTTATTCGTTAAGTGAACAATGTATATTATTTTTAGAATAAATAAAGAATGTTTAAACCCAATAATAGATTATTCGTTTAATTAAAATACATAGATAAATAAGAAAAAAAAATCACTGAAAATGAGTTTCAATAAACTACCTTCTCCTAATATTTCCCCTTATAGAAGATGGAATATACCTTTGAACTATAGCTTCCCTAGCTGAAGATTGCTCTAAGTTATCTTCCTCGCCAGGAAATAGGTCTTCCCTCATGTCGATGGCAATATTGTGGAGAACAGCACATGCAACAATTGTTTTTTTTGCTGTTTCAATATCCCCAAACATGCCTCGTAATAGGCAACGAAACCGTTGCTTTAGCAAACCAAAACACCTTTCCACCGTGTTGCGGGTACGGATATGGCTGCTATTATACCTCTCTTCTTGTGATGTTGTAGGGTTAAGCACTGGAGTAAATAAATATGGAGTGCAAGGATAGCCACTGTCACCCAATAATATTCCAGAGAATGCGCCAGCCTCAAACCTCTGTTTTAATCTACATTCTCTGAATATTCTGGAGTCATGTACATTGAACGATTTTTGTGCAGCACCCCCATAAGGTCGCTTTTCGCCTGCACGACCAGGGGCAGGCGGGTCCTGATTGATGATGATGATTGATGGCATTGTTTTCGTCAACCAATAGCGCTTCGGCGCATATTACAAAAGAAAGGGTCGTTCGAAGGCTCATTGTTTACAGATTTTTTTTGTTAACTTGGGTAAAGTTAACAAAAAAATCTGTAAACAATGAGCTAATAAAAATGTTATTTTTGCCTGCCGTAGCTTTCAAAACGGAACTTTATTTGATTGCTTTGAATGAAATAAGTAGGTATTTTATGAGCCTTGTTTGGTAATTTGAATAACCTGATTGATTTTAAGTATCCTAAACATTTTGAGATGACATTAATAGTCATGTTGTATTGTTGTGTTGTAAGGGCCGTGACTGAAATGCTTGGAACCATAAGGTAGGAAATAAAAAGTTTTAGACTTGTGCTGAAACTATACTAAAGTAAGTTTAGAAATT
Source organism: Cosmia trapezina (assembly GCA_905163495.3). Classification (NCBI taxonomy): domain Eukaryota; kingdom Metazoa; phylum Arthropoda; class Insecta; order Lepidoptera; family Noctuidae; genus Cosmia; species Cosmia trapezina. The sequence goes on from LR991050.1 coordinate 4,530,495, forward strand.
ACGGAGAAGAAAAACCTTTTTGTATTTTCATAATATTTAAATATGAATATAGGTAAGTTTATTTTGTAGATAACTATAGTTATCTACAAAATAAACTATCGCGGAATGTTACATCGATATGTTACCGCTAATGTGCGTAAATCAGTTAGGGCCATAAGATCAATTGTAGTTTAAACCTCGGAAGAGAGTTTAATCACTGGGCATCGATTATTGCGTAAGATTGTTCCGGCTGCTGCCGCTGTGTTATTAAGGCTTCGAAATAATGGACTTTTAATATTATTAGTCTGGTTTATATTTCTGATAATTATGATTTACAAAGTATGTAAAATTATTAATTACGATGAGCGACGTCTCATGGTCGGACGACAACTGACGTGGGCGCGCTGCGCCCTGCGGCACGGCCACGCGCAGGCATGGCATTAGTATTTCCATAGCGGCGGGGCCGTAACAGGCTCCCGGGCTTGAAGTCTGCTTCAAGATGTGATAGGGAGAGGGCATATGTTATTGTATGCCCTCTGGATGATCCCCTTGGAGGTCCGTATGTCTGCTACCCTGCTGATGCCGTCCGGCCCCGGATACAGCTTGATTATTCTTCCCAGCAGCCACAGCAGGGGAGGCTGGTGCCGGTCCCTGACAAGGACTAAGGATCCCAGCTTTAAGTCTTCACCAGCTGCTGAATGCCACCTGGTTTTAGTCTGTAGAAGGGTAATATAATCTTCTGAAAATCTTAGCCAGAAATGTTCTTTAAGTTTTTGTATCCTTTCATGGCGCTGCAGTCGGTTCATATCAGCTGCGACGGGAGGATGGGGTACTGATGTGAGGGTTCGTCCGATAAGAAAGTGGGATGGTGTAAGACATGTAAGGTCTGAAGGGTCTGTAGATAAAGGAGTAAGGGGACGGGAATTAAGGATAGCCTCTATCTGTGCCAGACAAGTCGACATCTCCTCGTATGTGAGGTGTGTCAGCGAGAGTATTCTCTTGAGATGATGTTTGACTGACTTTACTGCTGATTCCCATAACCCACCAATGGAGTATAGGGTGGAATGAATTTAAAATCTATACCCTGGCTGGCCATGTCTGTTTGAATATCGTCTGAATAAGTTCTAAAAAATGACTGAATATCGTTACTAGCTCCGACGAAGGTTGTCGCATTATCTGATGAAATAGTCTGTGGCTTTCCACGGCGACTCATAAACCTATGAAGAGCAGCAATGAATGCCTCTTTGGTAAGGTCCGTGACGAGCTCGAGGTGCAAGGCTTTAACTGCGAAACAGACAAAAACACAAATATAAGATTTCGTGAGTCTACTACCTCTGCCTTTTCGATCTGATATCAACACTGGCCCAACGTAATCAATACCAGTATGTAGGAAAGGAAACTAAATGTGTCCTGTCATGTGGTAAGTTACTCATGATAGGCTGAACCGGCTTAGGTTTAAATCTAGTGCAACGTACACAAATGTGTACGGTACGCCTGGCGAGGTTCCTCCCCCCCCTGGCCAGTAAGATTGTCTGATGTGTGACAGTAACAATTGTGGGCCTGCATGTAGCAAGTCTATGTGTTGCTTGTGAAAGATGATCTGTGTAAGCATGTTTGCTACTTTGTAAAATTGGATGTTTTACATTGTATTCATAATTTGAATTGTTTAGGCGTCCACCAACGCGTAATATGTTGTTGGTATCAACAAAAGGTGATAACGAATTTAATATGTGTTTTTTATGTAAGGACTGGCCTGATTGAATAATTATGTGATATTCCTCAGAGAAATCTCGTTGAGTGTTCTTTGCAAAGTTCTGCTCACAAGCTCGTTCCTCCTGAGATAAGTTGTGCTTTGAAGACACTGATTTCAACTCCCAAAACCGAAGTTGTAAAGCTTCATTCTGTGTATGTAGTTCTGTATATTTATTGTATTTCTGTAAGTTCTGATTTTTCTGTTTATCTGTATTTTTATAAGTCTGAATATGATAATTCTGTATTTCTGTATTGTTATGTGTCTGTTTAGTTATATTAATTCTGCCTGTAACTAACCAACCCAATTTAGTTTGCTGCAACTTAGGACGTTGGCTACCTAAATTTATGAAATTGGAAGTTAAGATATCCCAAAAGATCTCTGCTCCAACTAATATGTCTATAGTGGAGGGAACGTTAAAAGAGGGATCTGCTAGAACTATGCCCGTAGGAAGAGGCAAGTCTTTGATGTCTATGCGAGACGAAGGCAAAGACTTTGTAATTCTAGGTAATACATAACAACTAAGTTTTGCTACATAGTTGCCTGAGAGTGATTGTATGGTTATGTCACAAGACTCTGCACTATAGGAACATTGATTGTTGATACCTGATACAATGGAGCCTGCGTTGTATACAATAAGACCTAGTTTCTCACAGAAGTGCTGCGTGATGAAGTGAGAAGTGCTGCCGTTGTCTAAAAGGACTCGAGCTGTGCGAAGTCTTCCCGTGGAATCTACCACCTTCACGAGCGCTGTGGAAAGCAGGATACAAGATTCATTCATTCTGTCATTCTGAATTTCAGCTGCCAAAGCGACAGGAACTGAATTTTCTGTCTCTTTGTCCATATGTAGAAGAGTATTGTGTCTGTTTGTACAGTATTTGCAGTGTGTTAATTTGCAATATTTTTCTGTATGACCTGACCGCAAGCAAATTTTACACACTTTAAAATTAACCATTTTCTGATTGCGCATGACAACATCTAAGTTTCTGAAATCTTGACAACTAAAAAGTTCATGATTCTTTTTACACATAGGACATGTTATTGAAGATGAATCATTATAATTAGACGCCAATGATGTTTTAGTTATATTACCATCTGACTTTTGAAAATTTTGTTTGTTTTTGTGTAATGTTTCTTGTTGGATAGTATCCAACAAGTCTGCTCGATTTGTTAAAAAAGTAAGAAATTGTTCAAGTGTAGGACGACCTCTTATTGAACTGCGATGCTCTTCCCATTCCCGGAATGATTTATAATCTAATTTCTTTGTCATGAAATAAATAATGATATCATCCCAGTGGCCTGTTGGTAAACCTAAAGCGGAAAGCGCACACAAGTTTTTCTTAGTAATGTCAATGACATTCCTTAAATAGGCACTCGATTCCTTTTGAGCTTGTTCTAAATCAAAGAGCGCATTCATATGATTATTAATTAAGAGGCGTTCATTGTCAAACCTATTTGTTAACAAATCCCATGCTATATTATAGTTGTCTGATCTGAATTCTACACTTTGAATGACTAAAGCTGCGTTACCTTTCAAAGCAGCTCGAAGGTAATGAAACTTGTTAATCTGATTTATGCTTTTGTTGTTGTGTATGAGTGAAATATACGTATCTTTGAACTCGAGCCAGTGTTGAAAGTTGCCGTCGAAGTGTGGCAGGTTGATCTTAGGTAACCTCACGAAACCTTGATGAGCATCGTTGTCGGAACCGCTGGCGTCGTGCCAGCTTGCCTCCCGCTCGTCACGGGCCGCCCGTTTCCGTGCTGATTTAACCAGCGCGGTGGCTTCTGCTAGCAGCGCGTAGAGCCGGTCGTCAAACAGCTCTCGTTGCTCGTACTCATCTTCATCTTCGTGGGATAGCGCCTCAATCTCCGTCTGTATGGTATCAAATTGAGCGGTGATTGTATTTAATTTTGTTAAGCGGCATTCTAGTTCGGTTAGCTGAATTTCTGTTAATGGAATTAGGGATTCTGTTTTTAATGAATTTAAATGTTTGTTAAAATGAGTCAGCTTGGCTTTCAAGCTGCCACGTGCTGCTATTAATTGTTTTAAGCGATTTTCAGACATTTTTATCGAACGCGTGCATGCTGCGTGTAGGTTCGAAGGTAATGTTAAGTGTAGTGAAATGTATTAAGTATAGAGATGTCTGTAAGCTTTGAAAATAAGCATATCTGTGAGTGAATAAGGCCAAGCACACCCCCGCCCACGAAAAAGGCGCCGACTCAACAAGCACAAAACGAGGCAAGAACACAGTTGAGTTAAAAGGTTAATAGAGAGGAAATCGGAACGAACTCACTCAGCTACAGTCCCCAAATCCGTTTTTCTTTTGTTTGTTTTGCGTTTGCTTCGTTGTAGTCGTACGTGAACAAGATGGCGGAGTGTTATTCCTTGATTTTCTTTTCTCCCGGTAGAAGGACCACTGTTCCGGCTGCTGCCGCTGTGTTATTAAGGCTTCGAAATAATGGACTTTTAATATTATTAGTCTGGTTTATATTTCTGATAATTATGATTTACAAAGTATGTAAAATTATTAATTACGATGAGCGACGTCTCATGGTCGGACGACAACTGACGTGGGCGCGCTGCGCCCTGCGGCACGGCCACGCGCAGGCATGGCATTAGTATTTCCATAGCGGCGGGGCCGTAACAAAGATCAAGCAGGTAGTTGATCGATTATTGGCAGTTTAAACCATCGATTCGTTTAAACTAAGCCAAAGGGACAGTTAAACTCCTTTGGTTGGATTAAACTGACCGTGTGCGTACCAGATGGCATAAATAGACGCGACGACCTTTCAAAAAAATTGCTACAAACAAAACATTTCTACACGGAAAGAAAAATAGTCTTATTTCAAGAATATATTTATTGGTCAAGAATAATATGGTTTCATATATCGCTACTTCGGGGAAGAAAGGGCGTAAAAGCCAAAGTAGCAACTTTACAGGGCAGCGAAAAAACGTTTTTTTTTTTAAATTTTGGAAAATAACTTTTTTTGCAATAGAGTTAAATTCGAATGAATTGGTGATATTTACTTGCATTTAAGTGCTCTTTAATATCAAGAAGCTTAATTTTAAGTAGACCTTATGGTTTAGAAGATAGGATGGATTTACGACCCAAAATTTTAATAAAAATGGCTTTTACACCGTCTATAAATACGTACTATAGGACGTAAATCCACAAATATCTATAATGCTAACATACATCGTGTCGTATAAACCATCTTTAGACAGTGAAAAGGTCGTAATGACTGCACCACTTATAACAATTATCGTGAGTAAACCTACAATTATTATAATTTTGTAAGATTTAATGTGGTGAATATTGAAATTAAGGTGCATAGAAGCTCAAAATAATAGCATAATAATTATTATTATCTGATTTATCATAGTTCTATATTACAAAATTTATTATAACGAATTAGGTTACCTACCTGTTAAGTTAAATGCACACGATTCATGAATAGTGAAACAAAAGAAAATATTTAATTGAATTGAACTTTGATTATTTTCATTAATTTAAATTTTAAGTTAACTGTGATAAATAATTACTATCATCTAATATTAATTAATTAAGAAATAAATTAACTAAAATTGATAAAATAGTATAAAATAATGGTATGTTTGTAATTTATTCTACTAGGTAGGTATTGGTGTATTAAATAAATAAATTTAGTTAAGATGCAAATCAGTTTTATTCATTCATAAATCAAATCAAATTGACAATAATTAGTAATCTTCTTTTTTTTCTATTTCCTTTTCTGTTTTTTGTTTCGTTTTCTTACTTTTTTAATTTTATTGCTTGTAATCGTATTCTTCTTTATTTTTTTTATCTTTTACTTTCTTTTTATTCATCTTCTTTCTCTTCTTATATATTTTTTTCTTTTTCTTATTTGTTTAACCTTTTTTTTTAATTATAATTTGTAAAATAAATCTTTCTTCTACTTATTAATCATTCATGCATTATTCTAATGAAATTAAAATGTAGATAAGTACCCATTCATTCTAATTCCTCTACTACATCGTCTTCTTCGTCGGTATCTAGTAATTGGTCTACTACTGTTTTAAAATGAGGCAGCGACAAAAAATCTTGTTGGAACGGTCTGGGTATTGTGTGATTGTCACAAAGAAGTTTTAAATCGTTATATTTTGCAGTCGAAATTGGTAATCTGGCGTCATATAACTTACGCAACACAAATTCGTTTGATTTTTCAGCTTGGCAGTGATTATTAGTTGTATCTAAACAAATATTTTTTTTAGGTCTTCCTCTCGCTTTAGATTTCCCTTTTGTATTTGGCCTTTTTTCAGGTACTTCAAATAGAATGACTTTTTGTACTGATGTGTCTTCATGCATGGAGTACTTAATTTCAACTTGATCAACATTCTTCTTCTTAAATGTAGCAATCCGAATATTTTTAAATTGCATGTTTTTTAGCGTTTCCTTAGTGAAAGTCTTTGTAGCTAGTTCGTCCCAACTAATAAAATCACTATGCTCCATGACAATAACACGATAAGGTCGTGGCCGTTTTCGGGCAGAAGCAATGTAAGGCATCCACTGGGAAGGACTCCAGACGGTGAGTTTTTTTATTTCTCGTTCTATTGTTGCATGCACTGAATCAACAGGCATGTATGTATGTCCAGGCAACAAAAAGTTAAGCTGTATTGTTTCTAAATTTACGGACTTTTTGAGGTAATAGTTTATGGCAGATAGAACTACTTTATTTTTATTTTGACCTGTACAGGAATCGCAGTATAAAATCAAATTTTTTATTTTTCTTTCGTCAACTTCTTGTAAATACTTAAAGAGACAAGTTGCTATTTCTTGGCTACCTCGTTTTCCGTCACACTCTCCCCAAATGTAGCAATTCACATTTTGAGTTCCACTTTCATAAATGGTGAAATTAAAAACTGCATACTTTCTTGAGTACCCTAACAACATGCTATCTCCGTGGGGTGTTGTCAATACCTTTTGTAAATCAAAGCTAGCTGTCAAAGTACCATTAATATTATAATGATTACTTAAATTTTGATGTGCTAGAAACCTTTTATAAGTAGATTTTTTTTCTTTAATGTGATTTTCTAAAATGGTTTTATCTTCTTCGCTGCTTATTTCTTTTCGGTCGGCTCTTGTACACAGAAGACATTTGTCTTTTTTTGGACAATGAAAGCTGATATTATATTCATTATTAAATATATTTCTAAATATAGTATCTCCAACTGCATCTTGATTTTTATCTTCACATTCTTTCACATAAAGTCTATACAAATTGGATACATTTTTTAATTCTTGGGGAAGATACACCCTGCTGGTTCGTTTCCGGTTATAGTGTGAAGGGACTGCTGGCAATTTTTCAATAAAAGACTTTGCATGTGCTTTTGCTTCTGGAGAATACTTATCCGGAAATGTACGTGTCCTCCGATCATCCTGAGACATATTATATTCTTTAGAATGAGACAGATTGTATAATAAATATTTCTGGGTCACATTCAATGTCTCAAGCAAGAACTTTTGACAAACTTTTTGACGATCTTCACCATTATTGATAAAGTACTCGTATGTTAAATTTCTCCTACTATTTGGAGAGTCCGTTCTTTTCCTGGAAATTGATACCTGGCGAGTACAATTAATAAGCCAATCTTTCCTCCGTTGTGAACTTATGCTCCAAAAGAAGTCAAACAGAGACTTTCGCCTTTCTTCCGTTATATTAAAACAACCTCTTTTACATTTATCCTGCTTACATGGGTTTTCTCCCATAGATTTTTCTTTAACTATGTCCCCTTTCTTGGTTTGGTAGGATTTTCCCTCATCTTTTAATTGTTTTCGTTCTTTCCGTTTATTTATTAGTTTCTGTTTCTTCCTTGTTATATTTTTACTTGTATCATCCTTTTGGGCTTTCTTCTTTTTTTCTTTTTTCTTCTTTTTCTTTTCAGGTGAACCACTAGATTCAGATTCATTGCAAGTCCAATCATCAGAACTACCACCAGAAAAGTCTAAAGCTTCCTCGTCAGATAAGAAGTCTATATAATACATTTTGCGTGTTCTTTTAGTCCGATCTTTTTCAACTGTGTGTGTATAAAAAGTTGTATTGAATACCGAGAGCTTTTGGATGTCTCTCGTCATTCCATACCTAATGTTATTGAATGTTGCGGCATAGAACTTACGAACCAAGGTGTAATTATTATTTGTGTTTATAGGCCACCAAAGTTGAATAACTTAAATGTTTTTTATGAAAAGTTAGAGATTATTTTGGAAAAGCTATGTACCAAATCTGATAAAAAAATAGTCATGTGTGGGGACTTCAATATAGATACGCTTAAAAGAAATAACTTGACACTGGACTTTGAATACTTTCTTTTGGGCTACAATCTTAAATTAGAACTACGACAGCCCACCAGGCTGGCCAGTAATACTTGTTTGGATAATTTTGCATGCACCTCTAAATTAAAATGTAAATCCGAAGTATTGGACTTTGCATTGTCTGATCACACTGCTCAGATACTCGAAGTTAAGGTTATTAAATCATATAGAATAAATTCATGGCGGATTAAAAAACGCGACTTATCTAGTGAAAATATGACTAGATTCAAAAACTATCTAAAATGTTTTTCTTTCTCCGAAATCTACCAAACCGAAAATGCTAATGAAGCATACGATTATTTCCTAGAGCATTTTCGCATGCTGTATGATCTTTGCTTTCCTTATAAATTAATAACAGTTAAGTCTAATAAGAATATTAAATGGGTTTCAAATGGTATCCGAGTGTGTAGTAGAAAACAAAGACATTTACTATGGAAATACAGACGCGAACCATCAAATTATAATAAAAACTACTTCAGAAATTACTCGCGCAGGTTTCGGAAAATTATTAAATTAACGCAAAGAGCACAAAATAATTATTTCATTAACACCTCAAGCAATGAATCGAAAGCATCATGGCAGGTTATAGATAACAAAACCCGAATCACTGAGCCTATTTCCCAGATTACAGTTCAAAATACTACCATTACTAATCCGACAGACATTGCAAATTCTTTTAACAACTTTTTTATTGACCAGACACAAAATAACATGACGAAACCACCGTACACTACGAACTTGACAAGTAACCCCAACTCAATGTTTATGCATCCAGCAGTTCCGCAAGATATTATGAGAGCGATACAATCATTAAAAAATAAAAGTAGCACTGGATATGATGGTATATCAACAAAAGTTGTAAAATTCGTATCAGGCGATATCGCCTTGCATTTGTGTCACATACTTAACTTATGTATCAGTACTGGAGTATTTCCGGATAGTTTAAAAACAGTTATAGTGAAGCCACTTTTAAAAAAAAACAATAAAGAAGATCTAGCAAATTATAGACCAATTGCTTTAATACCCATTTTTTCTAAGGTTATAGAAAAAATAATTTATGACTCAGTAAATAACTTCCTAGACAAATATAATATTTTAAGTGCTGAACAAAAGGGTTTCAGAAAAAATAAAGGTATAAATGCGGCCGTTTACGATTTGATAAATGTCATATTGCAAAATGTTGATAAAAAAGTACCAGTTTGCGCAATTTTTACAGACATGACGAGGGCATTTGATTGTGTTGATCACGAAATTCTTATAAAAAAGCTAGACATCATAGGCATCAGAGGAAATGTACTTAATCTCATAAGATCATACCTTAAAAATCGTAAGCAGCACACAGAAATATCAAGAATATGTCTAAAAACTAAGCGCGAAGAAAAATATTTATCAAAGGCTAGAATTATTATGTATGGCGTACCACAGGGTAGTGTGCTGGGCCCTTTATTATTTTTGCTATACATAAATGATTTACCTCGCCACATAGAACATCCTATGGTCTTATTCGCCGACGATAGTACCACCTTGATTAAATGTATTGACAAAAAAACATATGAACATGACATAAATGCTACTTTAACAAACATTATACGCTGGCTTGACCAAAATAATTTAATGATTAATATAACTAAAACTAACGTAATGCATTTTTATCAACGGATTCTACCAGAAGTTTTACATTTACACTATAATGGACAAAAAGTTGACCAAGTACTAATTGCAAAATTCCTTGGCATTAAGATAGATAGTCAACTAACTTGGAAGCCACAAGCAGAAGAAGTATGCAAAAAACTTAGTGCAGCTGCGTATGTACTCTTTAACTTGTCTAAAAAAGTGAATTTGGCCACAAGATTAATTGCATACCATGGGTTAGTCGCATCGATTTTGAGATTCGGCATAATATTTTGGGGAAATTGTAGTCTGAGGGAACAGGTGTTCAAGGCTCAAAAACGCTGCATAAGGGCTATGTGCAATTTAATAGTAACAGATAGCTGCATACCTGTATTTAAGTCCCTAAAATTGCTAACATTCCCATCCCTTTATATTTTAGAGGTGGCAGTTTTTGTCAAGTCAAATATACATCTTTTTAAAAAAGTGTCTGAAAATAGAAACCGGCCAATTAGGAGACATTATAAGAATTTGCTAATTGTTAGTGGTTCCGATACCGCCCTATTAAAGAAAAGTATTATGCGTATGGGTCCGACCATATTTAACAAAATACCCGATGTAATAAAAAATGAGACACTTCCACTTTTTAAAAAGAAATTGACAGATCTATTAATTAATAAATGTTATTACTCAATTGGCGAATTTTTTACCGATAAAAATTTAAATTGATAATATGACATCTCTATTTTGTACTAATCTCATTTATATTTTTAATTTATCTGTATTGACTGTATTGCCTATTTCAAATTTTTTTGCTGAATTTCTTCTTGACATGGTAAACTTATACTGATTTGATTGAATGTATATATTTTTAATGTCTTTAATATTATAGCTTAAGCTGTTTGCATGCCTTAGTTAAGGTAGTTAGTATAAGGAACTTTTAAACTAAAACACCTGTAACTTGTACCTACTTTCTGTGCAAATAAAAAAACTATTCTATTCTATTCTATTCTATTCTATTCAGAGATAATTGTTAAGTGTTAGTTGATTAGGTGTTAACATAAGTAATCTGATGGACCTTTGCGTAAAAGTGCTTTATCTTGTCCCATTGAATATATAGTTTCGATTTCAAAAAAAAAAAAAAAAAAAAAAAAAAAAAAAATATTTAAATTGGCCAGTGCTGTACTTGTAGATGGATTAGGAGGTCCAAGCTGAGTTTCATCGTGAGATGCAGCCAGTAAAGGACTCAGTTCTAAAAATGGCGTCTTGGAGGTGGTAGGTATACAACTATCAGATTGAGGTATATATTTATCCAACGGCAGAAGGTTGGTCTTCAAGTCAGATGATTCAGGGATCGGTACAGAAGGAACTTCGGGTTCATCAGCGGCATAGTCATCTTGTGGCACGAGATTAACATAAGTAGGTAATTCAGCAGTCAATACGGAAGAAGATTCAAGCTGCGTGCTATTGTCGTAGGTAGACAATGTATTAACAATTAGAGACGAATTAGCGATCGGAACTGATGTAACTTTGGTTTCTGGAGCATAGTCAGCTGGCAAAAGGTTTGAAGAAAACGACTCAACGGTCGGCACAGCACATGAGATTTCATTTTCAGCAATTACTGGATCTGCAGGGAGGGCAGTAATATTTGGATGTGGTAATACAACAGTCGACGAACCATCAGCCTGTTTTAAGACTTCCATAGAAATAATATTTATTTTGTTACTATTGTTTTTAAACGGGCTTTTTGGTGGTATAAGGCTACCAACGTTGTCTCCAAAGAATGAAGCATGTGCTCGGGGTAAAGAAATCATAGAGGTATTGATATCGCCATCACTGCTTGAATTAATTATGATTTTTTTGTGTGTTGCTTTTGATATTTTTATTGGTTGCATTTCTGTGTCGCTGTTTTCGATTATATCATTGCTTTGATCCGAACTACTATTTTGATGAAAACTCCTAGTCGACTGACTCGGCTCGTAGTCAGATCTGGAAATAAGATGATAATAGAATTACTTATACAAAAATTATACAAAAAAGTCGTCTTTATTTTTAATGCTAGTAAGAGTTAGGGCGTAAAAGCCATTGTAGTTTTAGTTCCCTGTAATATTGGGGTCGTAAAAGTCACGCACGGCATCGAAAAATCAGAAGACATTAGTCATTAGGGCGTAAAAGCCAGTCTAACAAATCAGTTTCATGGAGTTTATAACGGAATAAATAGAAATGCATGTAATTTGAATAAAGAAAATGATTAAACAAAATAACTAAATAAAAATATTGTGAATAATTAGATAGGTACCTACGTAACATGACCTTTGTGGTAAAGTTAGTTAGCACTTAGGTACGTAAGCACCCATCTATACAACTATACATACAACCATAATAAACCCGACCGTTTTTACACCGTGAGTACCTAATATTTTAAGTAGTAAAAAAATAGGTAAGTACCTATCTTCCTAGAAATTACTACGACGAATGCACTCTTAATATTTATTATAAAATAAATACGAATATCTCTAACTAAAGAAACATCACATTAGGTAAGCACGTCTAAACAGTTTGAGCCAAGAATAATAGATAGGTACTGTACTATTACTTAAAACTTACCTTTGTGATGAACGACGACGGCTTTGTAATAATGCATTAACGATATTCCTTCTTTTTAGCAAGGATTCCAAGGCTTTCGGCTTCGTATTATCCATTTTTTTAATTAAACAAGTAACTTATTCGCACTGTATTAATATTCAAACGGAACGTAAACAATAACAATCCGGTAAAGAAACTGCGATTGACAGACTGACAAGATTGGACACGTGGACTTCACTTGTGGTAAGTCGTGTACATGCAGGTTGCGATTGTGTTTGTGCGTGTGTCGTCGGCAGCGCGCGCGCTTTATTGGCTAAATAAATTATGTTTCTATCTCACTCCATTGTAAGACTGTTTAACGTACGCATAAGAGACAACGATAAATGACATGATTATCTCTCCGATTTTTAGACTAAAGAAATTGTTATTGTTACGATTTGAATGCTGTAACTCCAAGTTTTTATTTTTGTGCAAGGGCGTAAAAGCCAAATCATATTTAAATTGCCAAGTAAAAATGTCGTAAAAGTCATTACGTAATAAATATTGTATTTACGACCAAATATTCTTTCATACTATGGTGATACGCCCTTATTAATTTGAAATAATTAAATAATGTCATATACGTCAATTTTTTTTAATAAAAATGGTTTTGGTGAGAAAAAAATCATGGGGGTAAAAGCCATTTTTTTGGGAATATTGAAATTTTAAATATACAGATCGATAGAGCGTCGAAAACTAAACAAAGTTGCATTATTAACTCATTTTGGCCAAAAGTGGCTTTTACGCCCTTTCTTCCCCGAAGTAGCGATATAGGGAACACTTTATATTCTTGAATTCAGAATTTTATTGTTTTGGTTTAAATGCTCAAAACAACCATTTATTATCTCAAATAAAGAGGAAATATTTTCGGTTGCACAAAGAAACAAAGTCTTTAAAGAAGAAGAGCAGATTTCTTGAACTTTGAGACATCTGATTTTCTCGAAGAGAATCAAATTAACTATTTAATGAAAAACTATGATGTTTTTGATGGAGAAAACTTTTTTTTTGTTCGAACTAACTTATGTCTTACCTTGACAATTAGCGCTGTTCACATAAGACTTGCGTCACTAAACGAAGATTTGAATAACAATTTAATCCGAAACCAAACGAATCTTATTTGAAGTTTTTTAAATGTTAGTACAAGACAACTCTTTTTCTCTCTCAAGTATTTTTATTCTTGTGAAAAGTAATTATATTTCTGAATTGAGAGATGCAGCATTTTAAGGTGAATATTAAAATTCTTAATTTGAAAAACCAGAAGTTTCGTACTAAAACCAGACTAGTCATATTGAATAATTTCTGTGCGTTCTATTAAGAATATAATTTGCTTAGCTCAACATTTTTTAAAATTTCTATTAAGAAAGTATAAGATTTCAATTAAGAATTCCGCTTCTAAAGGTGAGTATATTAATACTCTTAATTTGAATATCCGGATGTTTCATAGTAAAACCAGATTGAGCTTAGTTTTACAATTTCTGTGCGTTCTATAAAGAATAAAATTTGCTTAGCTCAAGTTCTTTATTTATCTAAAAGAAGAATGTGTGAAATTTAAACTAAGAATTTTAGTTATTTAAGATGAATATATTGATATTCTTAATTAGAATATCTGGATGTTTCATACTAAAACCAGATTGAGCTTAGTTTTACAATTTCTGTGCGTTCTTTACAGAATATAATTTGCTTAGCTCAAGTTCTTTATTTATTTAAAAGAAGAATGTGTGAAATTTAAACTAAGAATTTTAGTTATTTAAGATGAATATATTTATATTCTTAATTAGAATATCTGGATGTTTCATACTAAAACCAGATTGATCTTAGTTTTACAATTTCTGTGCGTTCTCTAAAGAATTTAATTTGCTTAGCTCAAGTTCTATAAGTCTCAATGTTCTTAGTTCAATAATCATGCGTTTTTAGTGAAGAAGTTTTATTTCTTAGTTTAATGATATTATCGAATTTAAACGGAGATCATATCGTCTAGAAAGAATAATATCAATGTTCTTAGTTCAATATTTATGCGTATTTCAGTGAAGAAGCCCAGTTCTTAATTCAAAAACAATAAGCAATTGAGATGGAGATCAGATTGTCTCCAACCAATAATGTTAATATTGTTAATTTAAGAACGTGCAGGTACTTAACTGAAGAAGTTTTAGTTTTTGATTTAATTCATTGCATGTTTCATTCGGAGATCAGAAATCTCTTAGTTCAATAATAGTGTATTTCACTGCAAGAAATCTCAGTTCTTGGTTCAATGCATGTCAAGTTTCCTAAGATCAGATTGTTTCCTACTAATAATGTCATTATTATTGATCTAAAAACCCTGTACTTCAGTAAAGAAGTTTTAGGTCTTGATCTAATTCATTAAATGTTTCATTCAGAGATTAGATATCTCTTAGCTCAATAATAGTGTATTTCACTGCAAGAAGTCTCAGTTCTTGGTTCAATGCATGTCATGTTTCATAGGAAGATCAAATTGTTTCCAACAAATAATGTCATTATTATTGATCTAAAAACCCTCTACTTCAGTAAAGAAGCTTTAGTTCTTGATCTAATTCATTGCATGTTTTATTCGGAGATCAGAAATATCTTGGCTCAATAATAAAGTATTTTACTGTAAGAATTTTCAGTTCTTGATTCAAATCATGGCATGTTTCATACGAAGGTCAGATTGTCTTACCTATTTGAAGAATTACAATAGTCTTGGTTCAATGTATTCAATTCTAGTCACATTCTGACTAAACTTTTGCTTGAATAAATCGAACGATGAACTGAAAAATACTTAATGAAACGCATCTTAACCATTGAACCAAGACTATAATATTGTAATTCAAATTCAAATAAGACAATTTTAACTCCGTATATAACAAAGCTCTTGAATCTGTACATAGAACTGAAACGGCTTCACTAAAATACCATGATTATTGAGTACCATTTGAAACATGAAATGAACAAGAAAAAGCAAAAACTAAAACTCACTTACAGAATTTCGAGCCTGATGCACCGTCACATCTTTCAATCTGATCTCCGCGTGCCATTACATGCCTGAAAATAGAGGTAGGTAAATAAGTGGGAGGTACTCAAATTAATAATAGATAAAATAATACAATGGATTCAATTCTATGAAATCATTTATTAAAAAATAAACTTCCTAAAACAACATTCCTTATTTAATAAGTATAAGAAAGTAAGAGATTTGAATTAAGAATTATTTTTTTTTTAGGGTAAACTATTAATTTTTTCAATTTGAAAATACGGAAGTATCAAAGCAAGACCATTATTAAACATTTATTAACCCCTGAGAAATTTAGCTTTTGTTGTCACCAAAACCGAATTACTATCGTAACTCGACTGAAACATTCGAAAGTTTTAAGCTCAACTATTATTAAACTCTTGTGACACCAAGAAACAGAAAAACAGTAAAAACACTTTTAAAAAATAGGCATTGGGCTACTAATCATTAGCTTTGGCGAAACAAACATGAAAAAGGATGCAATAGGGGTCCCTAAACAGGGGTCCATGCGTTCATCCTGGTAGGTATTGCTATAAAACTTCCAAGATTAGTAAAATTAATAGATTATGATAAACAATGCAATAATTCTCAATACAATCGATGAAACTTGAGCCAGTAACACAGTTCCATCTCTTCTTAAATCTAGTCTTGGTAGGTCCATGCCTTTAAAATTAAACTAAAAATTACATTATTACAAGTACCTTTTATTCAAATAAACTTTTTTTCGAAAAAACATTACCCTCCTCCTCGGGCAGTCGGGTAAAAATGAATAATAATAACATCTTTAATCAACATTTATATGTTTCAGAATGATTGATAATTGTAACCATTGATTAGTTAGGTATGTACTAAAAAAGTTCTACAAAAGGAAAATGTACCTACTACTTACTTTAATTCTATGTGAAATAAACTAGCATTAATTCAGTCATTTCTTAAAACTCCAATTAAGGCAGAACTAGGTATTAGGGCGAAAGCGCCAGGGTAGCCCGCGAAATTCAAAATTTCTTACGTTTTTTGCAATTTGTAGATCAGTATGAGCTTGTATGTTGATTAAAATATGATTCGCGGCCGTAGCTAATATGGCTTTACAGAATTATAATCAGCAATACAACTCCATAAGTTAGCATTTACCTGAAACCATGATTTCATGAAATCGCTAGATTTCAGGTAAATGCTAACTTATGGAGTTGTATTGCTGATTCTAATGATTATAATTCTGTTAAGCCATATTAGCTACGGCCGCCAATCATATTTTAATCAACATACAACCTCACACTGACCTACAAATTGCAAAAAACGTAAGACATTTTGAATTTCGCGGGCTACCCTGGCGCATCATCCTTAATGAGTAATATTAACATCTTAAATCAACATACATATTTCGATTCACTTTATGAATTATATTTGGCGTCAAACAACAACAATCATGTAAGTCAACGATTTCTGTAACATTTGTTTCACTAACAAGATAAGCTATGTAATGTGAAGAATAACCTAGTGTTTCCAAAACTGTACCGACGAAAGCAACTTTTTGATCATATTTATTAATCAACACATGTTTGATTTTGTAAAAGACTGGAATATCTTCCTCAAACTCACGCAATACAACATTGATTTTAGAATAGGTGTAACCATTTATTTCTACAAAATCAATACAATCAAAAACATCTATTAACTACCGAAATGAATAATACGCTGGTTCGTGGTAGTACTAGATAAAAATCAATTTTTTATTATATCAAAAGTAATAAAAAAGACAATAGAAAAAAGTATAAAAACAAAGACAATTATAAAAGAGGTGCGTTCTGCACATTTCTCCCCCTTTCAACACTGAAGACGAATTAGCCTTTTAAGTGGTCGCCTAAGTACTCCGGTCGCCGTGGTCACATCAGCCACTCTTGTTATGCGATCTCTACCCGGGAACAAAGCAGTGATCCGACCTCTAGGCCACGATCCTCTTGGTAGGTTCCCGTCGGCCACAAGCACCAAGTCTCCAACGACGATGTCGGGTATCACTCCCTGGCCACGTCTCGGCGCGAGTGTTGGCAGGTATTCTCTAACCCAGCGCTGCCAGAAGTGGTCTGACAATCTGACGGCCCTCCGCCAACTGCTTCTGCTCACCAAGTCAGCTTCACTTAAGTTTGCTGGAATTGGACGACCTGAAGAAGCGCTGATCAAAAAGTGCATGGGGGTTAAAGCTTCTTCGCTGCCTGGTTCAAGCGATACATGGGTAAGTGGGCGAGCGTTCACCAGTGCCTCAGCTTCAGCCAGCAGTGTACGCAGCACTTCATCAGACGGAGTACGCTCCTTGAGTGTTGCTTTTAATGCGATCTTTACGCTCTTAACGAGTCGTTCCCAAGCCCCGCCCATAAAAGGAGCCGATGGGGGGATAAATCTCCAGTTCATCTTCTCGTTTGCTGCAAAATTGGAAATTGCAGCAGAATATAAGGTTCGTAGTTCTCTGCTAGCGCCCACAAATGACGTTCCATTATCTGACCACAGCTCTGTTGGCGTGCCCCTTCGTGCTATAAATCTACGGAGGCTCATTATAGCTGCATCAGTGGAAAGGTTATTCACGACCTCCAGATGTACGGCACGAACGACTAAGCACGTGTAGAGGGCGATCCATCTCTTCTCCTGCCTCCTACCAATGGACACTTGAATTGGCCCAAAATAATCCAGCCCAACAAAGGAAAACGGGCGTTGGTGGTGCGCCAAGCGAGCTTCAGGTAAATCTCCGATAGGTGGATTAAACACCACAGCTTTGCGAAGACGGCATACTTGACAATTGAATGCTACTGACCGCACAGTACTTCTGAGACTTAATATGAAAAACTGCTGTCGAAGCTCATTCACAATTATTTCTGTATTCGCATGGGCAGCTTTCTGATGATGTCGGTCCACGAGTAAGCGTACAGATGGATGTCTGCCGTCGAGTATGATGGGGTGCTTAGCTTCCTCACGAACTCCTAAAGCTGCGGAGATGCGACTGGACAGGCGAAGCATTCCATCGTTACCGATGATGGCGGATATTTTTAATAAGCGACTGGTGCGTGGCAAAGGTTGACCACCCGTAAGATGCGTTACTTCATCCGGGAACGAGTCCAGTTGGGATTGGTGCAATACATGCTCTTCTGCTAAGCGCATGTCATCAGCAGTGATTACTCTGGATCGTGACATTGATGGACACGGTATGGAGAACGTATTTGCAGGTTGAAACATATAAGTACAAAGACCCCCTTCAAGTCTAACTAGATTAGCAACATCTAAGCCCCGTTGATGGAGACTACGTATGCGCAACAAAGTGATATACTTATGGGCGATTGCTGTAGCACGCACCAACCTTAGCCAAGAGCTAAAACGCTTCGGATCTGCCGAAATTGGTGCCTGCTTCTCGACTTCACTAATGTGATTTACTGCGATATATGATGATGGCTTTAATTCCTCCTGTCCTAAGTTAATTTTGTCATACGGTTCACAAGGCCAATCAGAGGACAGTAAAAAATCAGGACCCAAGATCCAACGGGATTTTGGAGAGAGATCAGAGCGTTTGTTGCGAGTTGCATCGTCGGCTACGTTTAAATTACTTGGCACCCAGTGCCATTCATTCACGCTGGATAACTCCAATATCTCGCCTAATCTATGCGATACAAAAGGCTTGAAAGAGCGTGCGTCACTGCGAAGCCAACCGAGGACAGTCATCGAATCACACCAAAAAACACGTCTGCTAACTTTAAATCGGTGGGCTTCACAGATTGACGAAGCAAGGCGAGCTGCAATAAGAGCGCCTTGGAGCTCTAGACGTGGTATGGAGACTGGTTTAAGGGGTGACACGCGAGCTTTGCTACAGATAAGGGAGAGTCTAACTTCACCGCTATCGTACAGAAACCGCCAATAAGCGACAGCGGCAAAGGCAGACTCACTGGCGTCCGAAAACACATGAAGTTCGCAGCCTGTCAGCTCTAAATCACTTAAATTATAGCGACGTGGAATTCGTAAAGTAGAAGCCAAGGATAAATCCTGAAACCACGACTTCCACGCAGCACTGTCACCTTGAGAGAGCTCCTCATCCCATTCCAAACCCTTACGCCAGGCGTCTTGAAACATGATGCGGCCACGAACTACGATCGGCGCAAGGATTCCAAGGGGATCGTAGACTCGCATCACGTGGGCTAACACCTCTCGCTTGGTGAGCTTCTGTGGCAACACACCCTTATGGACTCCCGTGTTAAAACCAATCACGTCACAGGGGGGTTGCCAGATAAGGCCAAGCGTGCGGACATCTGTAGCCAGGTGACCTAAATCTACTTCTTTAACAACTTCTAGCAAGGATTCTTTGGGTAGCAACGGGAGTGCCATGACATCGTTTGACATCCAGCCTCGCATCTCAAAGCCAGCGTGAGAGTGTACGTTGTAAATGTCCACAGCCAGTTTGGCCGCTTCATGAACGTTGTCTAAACTAGTGATGCAATCATCCATGTAGTGATCGTGTATAATTACTCGAGCTGCATCGGGGTATGTATCCTGCCACTCTAGTGCATTTTTGTTTTTGATATGGATAGCAGTAAAGGGGCTGGACGCAGCGCCAAAAATCATGGATGACATGCGGTATGTACGTATAGGCTCTTTCGGATTATCGCGCCACAGAAATCTTTGGGCATCCCTATCATTTTCAATTACTTTAATTTGAGGGAACATTTCACGAATGTCAGCTGTCAGAGCAACCTTACCCTCACGGAAGCGCATCAGAATACCTAGCAGGGGTTGCAAAAGGTCTGGACCAGTTAATAACATCGAATTTAATGACACGCCGTGGGACTTGGCGGCTGCGTCGTGTACCGTTCTCAATTTGTTAGGCTTATTTGCGTTAATTACGCCAAAGTGAGGAAGGTACCACAACGGGGACCCCAAGTTAGGAGGAGCTGAACACGGTTCAGCATATCCCTTTGACAGCATATCATGGATATTCCGACGGTAGCGTTCAGCATAGTCCGGATCTTTCACCATTTTTTTTTCTAAACTAAGGAACCTAGACACAGCTAACTTGTAACTATCTGGAATATCCAGTTTATCAGCCTTCCACAACAAGCCTACTTCAAACCGTCCACCGGGAAGACGGTGTGCTGTGCGCTCGAGAACTTGCAAAGCGCGTTCGTCGTCGGCACTACGAGCTTCCTGTTTAGAGATGCCGACCGAATCAATTCTGAACTGCTCCCTAATAAGACCTTCCAGAATCAACTGATCGTTCAATATATCAGGTTCGCTAACCGTGGCGTGGTTGATAACGTCTACAAGTTTAGTTTTACTGCAACCGAAACCATACAAAACCCAGCCTAAAGCAGTTAAAATAGCTACGGGTTGTGTCTTGGTTCCTTTGCGCGTAGCTTTAGCGAAAGATAAGTGCCAGTTGTCGATGCCTATAATCAGCATTGGCCTAACGTCTTCATAGCAAAATTCATTAGCAATGTCTGCCAGGTATGGATACTTACGCACGCTCTCAAGATGTGCAGACTGTCGCGCAGCACCCAAGCCGCTCATCGACCTGGCTCGCTTAACGGAGTGAATTTTGTTTGAATGACGACCTTTTATATTGAAATCAACATACTGAATGTTTACGTCCATTCCTAGACCACCTACACAGTCCAAATGGATACGTTTCTCTTGGCCCTTGCAACCAATTTGAGCCGCCAGCCTAGAATCTATAAAGGTACCTGTGGAACCGTCGTCCAGCAAAGCGTACGTATCAACGCTACTAGAAGGCCCCGAAACGGTCACGCCAACTATTTTCAATAACGGCCGAACAGAAGGTTCCGCAGCTGACAAGGAGGATGCATGAGCCAAGACTTCGTGGTCCGAGTCGTCAGACGATGGCGCGCCGGCCTCGCAGCCCACGGGTGCGTCACAAGGCAGCTGAGCACTGCACGTCGGGGGCGCGGCCGCGCTGGATGTCGATGGCTCGGGTTCAGCATCGTCTTCCACACCGACGTGCGCGGTGACTGCACGCTCAAATTTCGACCCGTGCAACAAAGCATGGTGACGCATGTCACAACCTTCTACTGTACACACTCTTTTAATACAAGAAGTTTTATTCTTGTGCCAACCTTTCTTTAAACATCTATGACATATTTTATTTTTCTTAATAAATTGCCAACGATCATTTATTGTCATTTTGACAAACCTATCACAAAACTTCAATTCATGTTTTTGTTGACACAAGGGACAAAAATTATTTTCTGAAATGCTACAATTTTCATTATTTTCAGCGAAAACGTTCACCCTATCCCTGAAGCCTCTGCCATCCGTGTTAGGACGTGCTACAGTAGGTAACGAGCATTCAATAGCGCCGCCGAACCTACACTGCAAGTTAGCTTCACGGGAGAGGAAATCGGCAAACATTTCAATTTTACACAAGCTGCCATCGCACAAATGAGCGTAATCCAACCACCGTGGTCGCAATAGCGTTGGCAGCTTGTTCCACAGTGCCTGAAACAGCTCGGGCGAGCGTAAGTAATCCGGCTGATTTAACAGGCGGATTACTTCCACACAATTCTGTACTCGGCTGGCAAAAATTACGAGGTCTTTACCTTCGTAGCTTACCTTAGGCAGCGCACGTATTACAGACACTTCATGCATCACGACGAGCTCGGGGCGGCCGTAGCGCGCGTCAAGCGCAGCCAGCACCACCCCGGGGGCGCGCGCCGCCGCCAGCAGCCCCGCCACTGCGTCGCGCGCCGCTCCGCGCAGGGCGCACGACAGCCTCGCTAGATTATCAGTTGCCGAAACACCTTGAGCTGTATTTTCGTACGCACGTTTTAAAGCTAGCCAATCTAAATAGGACTTGCCATCGAACGTAGGCAAGTCTGTCTTCGTAGCAGTTTGCTTGTTAACTTTCTTAATTAATATTCCGAGCGAATTGATTAAGCGCGTCACTCCTCCATCTTCAATACGATCTTGGTTGAGAGCGTGTGTCTCCACAGCGTCTTCGCCGTGTGACGCTCTCATGCCCAGTGTCCCACACTGAGCTGTATCGCCGTACCTGAAATGTGGGTTGGCACTTAAAAAATGACGCTCATCGGGATTAGGCAATACATTTTTTACCCAATCTTGGATACTAGCACAGCTACGCATGCAGTGGCTGCCGCGCTGGCTGGCGTCCGCCTCTATGGCGGCGAGCTCAGCTTGTAATTGGAGCTCCGCGACCTGTCGCTCTCTCTCTAGTTGGAGCTCAGCGACCTGTCGCTCTCGCTCTAGAGCTTTTTGCTCCAAATCAGCCAGGTGGCGCGCGTGCTGCGCCTGTGCCGCCAGCTGACGCGCCACGATGGTGGCGGAAGAGCGCGAGGTGGCGGCGCTGGCCGGGCGGGAAGGCGCCGGAGCCGCGGCGTGAGGGGGCAGGTCCGCGCTCTGCTGCGCGGGTGGGGCAGTCTCCCTCGCCGCAACTTGGGTGCCGTCTCCTGCACACAGCGCGTCCACTTTTGCACGCTTAGAATGTGCTGAACGTGTATGCATTTTTCCGTTGAAGGACCAAATATTAACTACCGAAATGAATAATACGCTGGTTCGTGGTAGTACTAGATAAAAATCAATTTTTTATTATATCAAAAGTAATAAAAAAGACAATAGAAAAAAGTATAAAAACAAAGACAATTATAAAAGAGGTGCGTTCTGCACAACATCTTTATCGTATAAGTTTGACGTATCATCATGTTTTATTTTTTTACCGTAGTATGAGCGTAACGCAAATGGACAAAATAAGTTTGAAAATTGTCATATAAGTTGCCACACTTACGACACTTTAGCATGTTGGAAGTCTGTTGCATAAAGTTTTAATGTTTACACTCACTATACACATATTTTGCTACATTTTAGCTAAGGACAATATGTCTGAAATATATGGCACTACCTTGTCATACTTAGTTTCAATTCCGTAAACGCATCGCTGTATTAACAAATACAAATGCGCAGCAGCCGCTGGGTAGGTGGCGTGCAGAGCATGGTAACTCTTGAATAGCGTATCAAACGCCTTTGTTGCAGAGTCAAACCTGTATTTCACCTTGTCAACGACCAGATAATATTTACGACCCTGGTTGTGATTTCCAGGAGACACACAGCTAATAAGATATGGTTGCAATGTTTGCTTTTGAATGCGTGATTTAACTTGTAGATCTTCAATTTTTTTGTCTATGTCTCCGAAGCTCTGAAACAAATTAATTATATAAGTAAAAGTGGATTTACAAACAGATAATGCTATTGAGTAGTTAGTGATCAGTCTATTGGTATTGACACTAAATAAATTATATTGTATGCCAAATTGTTCACAAAATTAATAGAGAAGCATCCGTAACCACTCTTATTGTCCAACAATTCTATCATCTTAAATAAAAATTAAATATTTAAAAAACTTGACTGCAAAAAAACTGCTAAGAGGTAAATATTTTTTGATAATAATTATTAAAAACTATAAGAATAATTAAGCCGGCGATAGTCAAAATTCTAAAGCTTGTTATTGTAATCTTAGCTGTGCTAGGTTTTGATAGGTAGGTACTAAGTCACTGGGTGCCCAGCAGCCCAGAAGTAAGTAGGTTTGATATCATTGAAAATCGAATAATATATGTAGGTACATTTTGGATTTAATAATATTTCATATATTCTTTTCTCTGGACTAATAAGAATCCATTACTGTCCTTCTGAGCAGTCAGGTAATAAATATATAAACTTACATCTACATCAACAAAGAAATTTTCAATGCATTCTAATGTTGAAAATTTTGTTCTTTTGTTTAATCTCCCTTTTGGAGGAATTAGGCAACAGAGCAGCTTAATTTGATCTGGAACTTTTTGATCTGAAACAATAAAATGGACACTGTAATAATTTAACAAACACACTGTACTTATAGATAAACAAAGATAAAATGATGATACTCATCAACATGTGACCAAAATGCTGGTCTTTATTTTGCCCAAAGAATAAGCATTGCCATACCTACAACGTGGCAATGCTGCCAGCAGTTTGGGAACATTGCCTACCGGTAGCGGTTTATTAGACTAGTTTTAGTTTTTTTATTTTCATTTAGATTAGTTTATAGTAATTGTTCTTCTTTTAATTTTTTCTTTGTTTACTTACTAAAAAATATTTTCTTACCATCATCAGTCTGTTGTCTTATATTTTCGTATAAACTTGCCAATGTGTCATCTCTGGAACTATCAAATTTCATACTAATAATTTTATTGATGAACGGTTGCCACTTTGTATAAAAATTTGTAGAATTTTCCTTGTGTTTTTGGTCAAAATCCAGGTTTATCTGAAATAAGAAATTTTAAACTAAAACAGTTTATTTTAATGGACCTACTTATGTAATAAAATAAATTAATATAAAATTAACTAAAATTAAATTAAGTATAAATAATGAAGATTAGGTGAACCAAAGTAAATGTACTATGCCTCTTATTATAATAATAACACTATCACTAAAATCCAAGGTCTCCCTCCACGAGACAGGCTTGACCTAGTGTAGAGTTCATAAGCAAAGTATTATTTGCGTCTTTAAATGTACCTATATTTAATGAATGCAGAATACTAACCAACACCTCACCCCTTGGGTCATTTAGAATATTCCATTCTTCTAAAAATTCTGCCACGCTTGGTTTGTTGGAGGATTCCCTTAGAGGATAGGTTGAAAGCCAGTACTCAATAACTTGAGCCCAAGGTTCTGAGTGGTTTCTTAAGAACGCGATTTTGTCTTCTTGCTTGTCTGCCAAACACATAAAAATAAATGTACAGGTGATTGACTACTATACAGTACAGTACTATACAGTACAGTACTATACAGTAGTGAGTACAGTCTACATTTAAAAAGCCAAGATGAGCATGATGATGAGATGGTAATGATGTAAATAAAAAGTGAAAGGTCTAAAACATGTTTAAGATCTTACTATCTTTTACTCCAATAAAGACGCTAAATAGCATTACTTTATAAATAAAAGTTCCTTAAAAATATTCTGTGAAGTAAGACTGCAAGGTCTTATTCATGTTTTAGATCTTGGTGCACGCATAAGGGCCCTTACCCCACACTCATCTATTCCACTGTGGGCTTCTTTGACAGTAAAGCAACATGGAAAATTACAAATTATCGATATTGAGTACCTACCTAATAATAATTTAGTCACAAGTACGTATGTACAGTCGGTTAACACGTGCAGTTTTTTAATACCCCTACCTACCCCTACCCCCTACTACTATACCCCTTTTTACTCAAATCATGTACTTCACAATCTCTTCGAAATATTATGTCTTGAACCAAAAAACGACTACTTTCCAAGCAATAGGTATCGAGATAATTTTGATAAAGACATTTCGCTCTCGGTGTATCTGGTCGCGGCGGCGAACGCTATTGCCCGTGGCCTGCAAACTGTATCGCATAGATTATCGCCCCGCCAGACGCACCGACGTTCGCGTCGCCCGTTCCCGTGGCCAGGCCGTAAGTCGGATTTCGTGCAGATTCATTAGATTTTGTTCGTTTGATGAATCTGCACGAAATCTAACTTTGAGAGATGTATTGATGATTTTTATGGTTAAAATTACGTAAATGCATATGTTTTGTTGCCGCGTATCATATTTTGATCAAGATACAATCCGACACGGAGCTGCAAATTGCAAAGGACTCAAAAATGATTGAATATCGCGGGCTACACAGTGCAATCACCTTAAGCGAAATATTTAATTCAAATCGGAGCAGAAGTACTTACACTTTTAAGAACATTAACTCTTAACAGTTAAACGAAAAAAAGCAGTATATCGAATCATTTTGTGTTAATTTAGATGATATCAAAAAGAAGCAGTGTTAACCGATTTCTGTTGCTGACCGTACTAGGAGAGCAGGCATGTGAAATGGTTATTTGTTACCAATTAACATTTTTAGTATCGCGTATTATTTGGCGACTGAAAAAGTATTACTGGATTTCGATCAATATGTAGGTGCCATGGCATCAGTGGAACGCAACTATATAATTTTCTATGCTTTCTCTACAATTCCTAAATTAAATAATTACTTTGCTTGTAACACATGCATAACAAGAGCTTGTCAACTATCAAATGTTCATACTCTACCTACATTATCTAAAACTACTATTAATACATAAATTGTCATGTTAAAAAAAACCTTTCAGTTCTTCTAAATATCTGTTTTTTTTCACTATTTCACCTTGATCTATTTCTGCTTTACTTTTTCTTTTCTCGCCTGATTTGTACAAAGTATTTCTTATTTTATCCACTAACTTTCCCTTTGCAAACAATGGTTTCCCAGAAAAAGATTCATTTTTTTTTACTGGTGGAACAAAGTATGTTCCGCTATTCTCCTTGGGGAACAGGACAATTATTTTTCCTGTGATATAGTTATACTCTTCATGAGTAATTTTACTGAAAGGATTAAAATGGGTGCTAATTAATACAGCTTCTTTAAAATGTCATTCTCGTCTTCAAATATATTTAGTTGTCTAATGAATTAATAGGTCAGCGACTAATTTTTTGCGTCTAATAAATGCTTTTGCTTTTCAAGCGACCATTATTGTAAAACCAGCTACTGTTAATATGACTCAGCATGGAGATAATTATTAAGCAACTAAATTTGTGATATGTCTATGCATTGACAGCTTCTAATAAGAGTATCAACTGCATCTATAAAATAATTTCAATGTACTCTAATTTCATATATATATAATTTCACCTATATTTTTATACGTTAGCATACATAATTGATGAGTGAATCTACTATAATTGAACATAAAATTGCCTTATTATTGTCATCAAATAATGGTCAATGAAAGCTCTAATTTCATGTAGACACTATCTATTTATAATTTAATCATAAGTAATTGATGACTCGAATAAGTATTATTACCTACCGAATTGAATTGAACATACAAAAATTATTGTCATCAAAAACAAACATCTGCTACCTATGTGTTTGTTTGTATTTGGACACACAATCAATTTTCCCAACTATGTTGGGGTCGGCTTCCAGTCTAACCGGATGCAGCTGAATATCTGTATTTTACATGGAGCGACTGCCTATCTGACCTCCACAACCCCGTAACTGGGTAATAGGATTCCCTTGGTAAGACAGGTGTCAGATTTTCGGCCTTCTGACGACCCGTAACAACTGTCAAAGATCCACGAATGACAGCCGGGACCAACGGCTTAACGTGCTTTCCGAGGCACGGAAGTCTCGGTATGTAGAGGTGGTCACCCATCCACTGACCAACCCCGGCAAGCGTAGCTTAACCTGACGGATCGACCCGTGCGGCTGTTATTACTTAGCCACAGCTCACAAGCTCATTCCCAGCGAGCGTCAGGTCCACTCCCGCACTTGTGTTGCTACTTTTCATGAATTATGAATATCATTAATTAATTTAGTTGTTGAATAAAAAAGTTTGATGGCTTATTTTGAGGCTGGAATTTGATTTTATTAGCAGACAGATGTTGAATCTCTAAAATATTTAAAGTAGCCCACTTACAACATTAGTTGCCGAGTTATTAATTCAAAAGTAAATATATTTATAGGTAGCGCTGTTCGTAAATTGACACTGGTCTTTTGATATTCTGTTGGAATAGTAAAGATGATGAATTAATATAATAGAAGCTGTTCTATTAACTCGTTGCCTACATACAAAAAAAGATGTTAGGTTGCAGTTGCTAAAGAAAACTTTTGATGTTGCACTTATAATTTCCCGATTAAAATTAGTGAGCAACTTCATGTCACCTAGTATAGAAGTTTGTTAATAAATCACTAACCTGAAGTGTTGCCTACATTCTGGCTAAAGCTCTAATAATTTAATTGAAATTTGGAAACATTTTACACTTAGACCTCTTATGTTAACATAATTATTCTACAATGTATGTACTTATAAGACAAAATGAAACAATTGGAAAGTAGGTACTTACTGGTTAACAACCCTAGTAAATATGTGCCTCACAATGATATCCACCAACTGGTTTCTGTGCTTACTGGTTAGTGTGTTGTGTGATTTGTAGTATGTAATTATACTGTTCCCACATGGTGAAGTGCTGAGAAGTGTTTTTAAATCAAAGTCCGGGAAGGGTGGCCGTACATTTGAAAATAAACTTTCAATTGATATATTGTCCAAGTCACCGTCACCTAAATCCTCATCACTCACAGATTTTGTTGTAGTAGCAGTCTCCGTCTGAAAATAAGTAATTACATTGCATTTGACTATAGTTCCACAGACATTATGAATCACAAGCTGGTGACACTCAACTTATGCATTGTAATAGACACCACACATTTGAACAATTATGAAATTTACTTTTTCTGATATTGAAGAGCCCTGAATGTGAAAACATTTTTAATATTTTCTTCTGCCATAGCTTACATACTGCGACCAATTCGGTTCGCGCGTCGTTGGTCACAGTTCTTTCATTGCTATACGTACTATGGGCTGGCGCTGTGCATTATCACTTTCAAAACTTTTTCGTTTGAACGTAGAAATAGTAGATTGCAACACCCTTATTCAGTTTGACCAATGAATGAAGGATGTGGATATTGTTGTAAAGTTAATTGTTTTTGTTCGACCAATGAGCGAAGAATATCGCCTAAGAATGACCCTAAAATGAACAATGGGCTTTTTTTTACTAAAAGTTAAGGAGGATGCGCTGTGTAGCCCATGAAATTCAAATTTTCTTGCGTTTTATGCAATTTGCAGGTCCGTGTCAGATTGTATCTTGATCAAAATTTGATAAGCTGAAATAAAACATAATGTATTTACATAATTTTAATAGATAATTTTGATAGAGAGATGAGTTGATGATTTTTATGGTTAAAATTATGTAAATACATATGTTTTATTTCCGCGTATCATATTTTGATCAAGATACAACCCGATACCTGTAAATTGCAAAAAACCCAAAAAAAAATAATTTCGCGTGCTACCACAGCGCATCCCCTTAATTGGTATTGGTATTCAGTTGCAACTTGCACTTCTAAAGATTTCTTGCACCCTTTTTTCAGTAAAAAAATAAACAGAGCTGGGCTGCTCAGCAACAAAAAAAATTAGGTAGAGGTATAAAAAACCGGTCAAGAGCGAGTCGGACTCGCACACCAAGGACTGCGTACTCATTTATATTTAATTTTTGTTGATGATTTCTGAAAAAGTGTGCTATTTAGAGATCGTTTTATTTTTCCTGTAATCTTTACATAAACTTCTATCACATAAAATAATTTCAGATTTCTATGCAAACTTCGGAGATAACGGGGGTGGGGGGACGGTATTTTTTTTTAAATAAAATTTAAAAAAGGTTTGAAAATGTGCAAACAGCGCTCTTTCATATGATACCCCACATGCCCTAGTAGTCCCTGTTGCAAAAAAAAAAAAAAATATTTCTTATTTGCGAAATTTGGAACAGTTTTAGATGACGTTTAACCAATAAACGTCATCTAAAACTGTTCCAAATTTCAAGTTGATAGCATTAGTAGTTCTTGAGATATCCAGCAGTGACAGACAGACAGACTGAGTCATAAGGGTTCCTTTTTACCATTTTGGTACGGAACCCTAAAAAAAGACCAACGGCTTAACGTGTTTTCCGAGGCACGGTTGAGTCTCGGTATGTAAATATGGTCACCCATCCACGGACCAACCCCGGCAAGCGTAGCTTAACCTGATGGATCGACCCGTGCAGCTGTTATTACTCAGCCACGAGCTCCTTTCGGCGTTTGTTTTAATGACCACTCAAATTTTCAGAGACGAGATGGTTCAGAAACGATAATATTTTCGTTATGTGAAACCAAAACAATGGTCTTTTACGGTCCGACCTTAGCCTGATTTGTATGAAAGTGGTTTGGTCATTCTCAACTGCGCCACTCATTCTTTCTAATAATCTTATGCTTTTGCATGTGTCTTTTGTTAAATAAAAAACCATGGGGCTGACGAACCTTCCGCACCGCTTCAAGGGTTTCAAGCCAATAAAACACAATGAGCGAACAGGCACCAGATGTAACATTTTTACGAAAATAATGATATAAAAGAGTGTCTCAGAAAACATTAGCGGTGGACTTTTATTAGATGGAATATAAATTAGCTTCACAGACCAGCTTTCCGATTGTACTATTAAATAAGTTAATATTTTAAAAATGTGTAAGTAAGGTTTTTGTGTAATGTTGCGCAAAAAGACGCGCAGGAGACACGGCTTTTGATACACAAACTGAATGTCATATAATTATGTGACTAAGTTCAAATTCCATTGCAGCCAAAATGTATTTAGGATGATTTAATAGCGAATGGTAACACAAAAATCAACTTAATATGATTGCGCTGTGGTAGAGCGCGAAATTCAAATGTTCTTGCGTTTTTTGCAATTTGCAGTGCAGTGTAAGGTTCTATCTTAATCAAAATATGATTCGCGGCAGCAAGAACTATGTATTTACTTAATTTTAACCATAAAGATCATCAATACTCATCTCTAAGTTAGATTTCCTCCGCATTGGTCTGATTTCGGAATTTAGACGAATCGGCAGGAAATCTAACTTAGAAAGATTTTTATAGACAAAAGTAATTAAATAACATGAAATATTATTATGGCACATAAATAATTATAATATACGTAATAGCTAGTTATTTTTTTTAAATTCATCTAGGTCGATTATGTCAGGTAAATCAAGCGTTAAATACAGCTCTCGCGCCAACAACATTTCGAGTTATGTTTATATGCTTACTTTATGGCAATAAAGAATTCTTTTACGAAACCTGTTCAGAGCATAATTAGCTCAATATTATATTCTTCAAAATGACCTGATTAGTATTTTCTATTCTTTAATTTTCTTAATTCGGAGATCACAATCTTCTCAAAATGCTCTGTTTTTTGAACGGTCTATTTCAATTGCATCGTGCCTTGGTAATAATTTAATTATTTTAATGACAAATGACAAGAGTTCAATAAAGCTAATACTAAACAAAAATTGCACTTAAATCTCAAAATAAAAATAATTTCAAAAAAGCTAAGAAAAAGAGTTTTGTAAGTAGGTATTTTGAGATTATTATTGTTGTTAGAGAAAGGTGATTTAGGTGCATTTTTTTTATAGTATTTGCTTTCATGAACTCAATGAGCATTAAAATAGTCTAATTAT
This sequence comes from Cosmia trapezina, assembly GCA_905163495.3. NCBI lineage: Eukaryota > Metazoa > Arthropoda > Insecta > Lepidoptera > Noctuidae > Cosmia > Cosmia trapezina. Next base: position 4,561,946 of record LR991050.1, read on the forward strand.
TACATAAATCCGATGCATTGTTAATATGAAACGAACCGTTTATTAAGAGATAAAAACAGATCAGTTTGATGATCCGAATGAAGAAAATGAAAGATAATTAGAAAAAACTAATCAGCGCATTTTGCAGACGAGAATGTTGATTTAATTATAAGCTGAACAGATCTAACTATCTATCTGACCTCCACAATCCAATTACTGGGTAATACGATACCCCTTGGTAAGACTGATTGTCAGACTTTCGGGCTACTGACGACCCTTAACGACTGTCAAAGATCCACGAATGACAGTCGGTACCAACGGCTTAACGTGCTTTCCGAGGCACGGAGGAGTCTCGGTATGTAAAGATGGTCACCCATACGCGGACCAACCTCGGCAATCGTAGCTTAACCCGATGGATTGACCCGTACGGCTGTTATTACTTAGCCACGAGCTCCTCTAGTACGATGGTAATGTGGGTATAATATTCCGTTTGATGATGGTGCAGTAATTAGGTCAAAAAGGAGAGTTTTCATTTTGAGTCAATTTAAACACTGTAGAATTGGACCACTAGGTCAATGAGTGAATGAACTTGAATCCTTGAACATGTGTGCAAACAAAAAAAACCATTTTCGGTGGACAATGGATTGAGCACTATGGTGCACCGCAGGTGGCCCGCACCGCAGCTCGGTTGTCTAGATAGAGTGATTTCTTTTACTGAATTTATTTTGTTAGAATTTTTTTTTTTTTTTAATTTATGGGTTTTAATTTAATATTTATTACATATACAGTATTACTTATAGTTTGATTAGATTATTATTATTACACATGTTCCAGTTCCATACCGTAGACCCGTACCGTGGCATAGATGCCACTGCGTTTGGTAGAAATTATCATCAAACGAAATTTGAATTGTTTTTTTTTTAAATAATGATGAGATTGTATCTAAGCGGAAAAAGGTGCGCGTCTCAGGTTATTTATTTTCAACCTTATTTTAAGGCTCGCAATGTTGATTTTGGTTTGGCATTGACAAACCACGCTGTGCTGCGCCTCGCCAGATGTGCATCGGCCCCATAAGTTTCTTAGAAATTGGTATTTAAACATTTATGATAGGAAAACACAAATCGTAATAAAGTTTCAACAGTATTTATTTAATTTACATAATTTAAAATCTAAGTCTTAAAAATATATATAAAAAAAAACCGGTCAAGTGCGAGACGGACTCGCACACAAAGGGTTCCGTACCATATTATGTTTAACTATCGCAAAGATAACCATGTATTTCATAACGATACTGTGAATTACAAGGGTATTTTTTGCAGTTGCAGAAATTCGCCCATATTTAAACAAAATACCTTGTGAATCGCCGTTTTTAGTATTTGTTGATACTAAAAAAACAAAAAAAACGGTTTTTATTTTTAAATTTTTCATCAAAAGTCGAAAACTATGCGGCCTAAAATAAAATAAAAAAATGTTTGAGAATGTGCAAACAGCATTCTTTCATTATAAGATACCCTACACGCCCTAGCATCACTTTGAATTTTTATGACCCTGTTGCAAACAAAAGAATATTTTTTTTATTTCTTTCTTGTTTTCAAAATAGTTTGGTAAACGTCATCTAAACCTGTTCCAAATTTCAAGTTGATGGCATTAGTAGTTCTTGAGATATCCAGCTGTGACAGACAGACAGACTTTATTTTATTGAAGTAAAGTTCCTTTAGTTAAATTGTCTAATTTGATCGGTTAATTCAGTGGAGTAACATACGAGTAAAATTTTAATTACCTACATACACACTATTGTATTGATTTGTTTTATTACTTTTATTTATGTGTTAAATGTCACCAAACTTTAGATTATTATTAGAAATTAAAATGGTGTTGTCCGAGCAGAAGGACATCTATTTGAAAGTTGATATTTATTTCAGTTACATAATTTAAGATATTTATTTCAGTTACATAAATTAAAATGGTGTTGTCCGAGCAGAAGGACATCTATTTGAAAGTTGATATTTATTTCAGTTACATAATTTAAGGTCTAAGTCTTAAAAAAAATATAAAAAAGGAGGGGAAATAATCATAGGATATTAAAAAATTCGTCCGCATCGCCGTCGACAGAAATTAAAATTAAATAATTATCGTGAATTCGAATGTTTTATTCAAGCAAAGAACCTGTTTTATTAACTTAACAGTATTATTGGCCGTTAGTCTGCAGATTACCTAGGAAGTCTGCAGATTATCTAGTTAATAGGATAAGAAATTAAACATTGTTTTCCACTTTAACGGAATCAACCCGATTAACAAGAGATTAACAAGTTAATCTGCACTCTAAGGGCCGTAAGATCAAAAGCAGTTTAAACTATGGATATCGGAATCTACGATACAATATAATCGATGGTGATATGATCCAATGGAAAATATGAACAGATTAGTTAAACTTCGATTAGTCTTTTACACATGGCAACATTCTCTAGTTTATTCGAAGTTAGTTCATCCATTCACTAAAATAATGGCAACAAAAAGACCCAGTTGACTGTAGTAATGTTACTACAAGTAGGTATCAGTAGGTCGTATCTCTAGAAAAAACTCTTTAGATACTAATTAGGAGTACTTACTTAATTTAAATAAAATTTACCTTATCCGGATGACATTCGCTTCCGATTTCGCTTGAAATAGCTCTTGCTGAAACCGGAAACACGAAAACAACGTATGAATTCTATGTCATTCCATTGATTCCAATGATTGTATCTTGATCTAACGACATACGGTCTACTATAATAACTATGTATTTAGATCGTTCAACTTGTGTATTATTTCGATATCTGAATCCGAGTCACTGTCATGTAACCAAAAACAAAGCTTCAATGAATAGATACTACGTAGAATTTAAAGCAGTCAGGTACACGGAAAAAAATGCTCGCGGAATTAGTTTTCGTCCAAGAATATTTTTAGTCTCAGGAATATTGTATAATGTCAAATAAATATTTACTTGAACTAAAAATAATATCTCAGTCCAACCGAAATGATATTCTCCACGAAAAATAATATTATTCTTCTTATATTTACTAGAATAGAAACAATGATTCTCTTTTCAAGAAGTTTTGAGTGTTGTCTGAACAATATGTTACTTTTTTTAAATAAGATTTTTATGTGACTCGATATGAAATAACATATTTTAAGTTCAAGAACCTCATTTTCTTCCTGTTAGTAATTAACGATTCTCTTGATCAGAAAGTAGGAACGTTTTCGATGAAGAAAAATATTTTTCGTTCTAAGAATAATACATTGAATGTGAGAAAACAACGGATTTGAAAGAAGAATCTAAAATAATTCGAAATAAGATAGACTTACATTTTGTAATAATAAAATACATAATTGGTGTAAGAAGAGTTTGTTTTTGGGTAAGTAAATAGTAGCATTGACGTGAGAATCTAAATTATTCCAGTAAAGTTCATCCAATGTTTTCAAAAATAAGACTTTTTTTTTTTGTGGAAATAAGTTATGGTGTTGAACTAGGAATCTAAATTGTTTCAAAATAAGATAAACTAACGTTTTTTAGTAAGAAAATACGTGTTTGGTATAAGAAAAGTTGGTTTTTGGGTAAGTAACTATTAGCGTTGACGTAAGAATCTTAATTATTCAAGTAAAGGTAGTCAAATGTTTTCAAAGAAGTTATTTTTGTTTTGTTGAAATAATTTATGGTATTGAACTAGGAATCTAAATTGTTTCAAAATCAGATATACTAACGTTTTTTAATAAGAAAATACGTGTTTAGTTTAAGAAGAGTTTGTTTTTGGGTAAGTAAATAGTAGCATTTACGTAAGAATTTAAATTATTCAAGTAAAGGTAGTTAAATGTTTTCAAACAAGATATTTTTGTTTTGTGGAAAAAAGTTACGGTGTTGAACTAGGAATCTAAATTGTTTCAAATGAAGATATACGTACGTTTTTTATTAAGAAAATACGTGTTCAGTTTAAGTAGAGTTTGTTTTTGAGTAAGTAAATAGTTGCATTGGTGTAAGAATCTAAATTATTCAAATAAAGGTCATTTCATGTTTTCAAACAAGACTTTTTTTGTATTGTGGAAATAGGTTATGGTGTTGGACTAGGATTCTAAATTGTTTCAAAATAAGATAAATTAACATTTTTAAATAAAAAAATACATCTTTAGTTTGAGAAGAGGTTGTTTTTGGATAAGTAAGTAGTAGCATTGACTTAAGATTCTAAATTATTCAAGTAAAGATAGTCAAATGTTTTCAAACAAGATATTTTTGTTTTGTGGATAAAAGTTATGGTGTTGAACTAGGAATCTAAATTGTTTCAAAATAAGATATACGTACGTTTTTTATTAAGAAAATACGTGTTCAGTTTAAGTAGAGTTTGATTTTGATAAAGTAAATAGTTGCATTGGTGTAAGAATCTAAATTATTCAAGTAAAGGTCATTTCATGTTTTCAAACAAGACTTTTTTTGCATTGTGGAAATAGGTTTTGGTGTTGGACTAGGATTCTAAATTGTTTCAAAATAAGATAAATTAACGTTTTTAAATAAAAAAATACATCTTTAGCTTGAAAAGAGGTTGTTTTTGGATAAGTAAGTAGTAGCATTGACTTAAAAATCTAAATGATTTAAGTAAAGGTAGTCAAATGTTTTCAAACAAGATCTTTTTGTTTTGTGGTAAAAAGTTACGGTGTTGAACTAGGAATCTAAATTATTTCAAATGAAGATATACGTACGTTTTTTATTAAGAAAATACGTGTTCAGTTTAAGTAGAGTTTGTTTTTGAGTAAGTAAATAGTTGCAGTGGTGTAAGAATCTAAATTATTCAAGTAAAGGTCATTTCATGTTTTCAAACAAGACTTTTTTGTATTGTGGAAGTAGGTTATGGTGTTGGACTAGGATTCTAAATTGTTTCAAAATAAGATAAAATTAACGTTTTTAAATAAAAAGATACATCTTTAGTTTGAGAAGAGGTTGTTTTTGGATAAGTAAGTAGTAGCATTGACTTAAGATTCTAAATTATTCAAGTAAAGGTAGTCAAATGTTTTCAAACAAGATATTTTTGTTTTGTGGATAAAAGTTATGGTGTTGAACTAGGAATCTAAATTGTTACAAATTAAGATAAACGTACATTTTTTTATTAAGAAAATACGTGTTCAGTTTAAGTAGAGTTTGTTTTTGAGTAAGTAAATAGTTGCATTGGTGTAAGAATCTAAATTATTCAAGTAAAGGTCATTTCATGTTTTCAAACAAGACTTTTTTTGTATTGTGGAAATAGGTTATGGTGTTGGACTAGGATTCTAAATTGTTTCAAAATAAGATAAATTAACGTTTTTAAATAAAAAAATACATCTTTAGTTTGAGAAGAGGTTGTTTTTGGATAAGTAAGTAGTAGCATTGACTTAAGATTCTAAATTATTCAAGTAAAGGTAGTCAAATGTTTTCAAACAAGATATTTTTGTTTTGTGGAAAAAATTTATGATGTTGAACTAGGAATCTAAATTGTTTCATAATTAGATAAACTAATGTTTTTTTGTAAGAAAATACGTGTTTGGTTTAAGAAAACATTGTTTTTGGGTAAGTAAATACTAGCATTGATGTGAGAATCTAAATTATTCAAGTAAAGGTCGCCCAATGTTTTCAAACAAAGCCGGTTTTGTTTTGTGGAAATAAGTTATGATGTTGAATTAAGACTCTAAATTGTTTCAAAATAAGATAAATTAACGTTTTTAAATAAAAAAATATATCTTAAGTTTGAGAAGAGGTTGTTTTTAGATAAGTAAGTAGTAGCATTGATGTAAGAATCTAAATTATTCAAATAAAGGTAGTATCAAACAAGATATTTTTGTTTTGTGGAAAAAAGTTATGTTGTTGAAATAGGAATCTAAATTGTTTCAAAATAAGATATACTAACGTTTTTTAATAAGAAAATACGAGTTTAGTTTGAGAAGAGTTTGTTTTTGGGTAAGTCAATAGTAGCATTGACGTGAGAATCTAAAATTATTTAAGTAAAGGTCGTCAATTGTTGTATAATAAGAACTTTTTTTTTGGGGGAATAAGTTATGGTGTTGAACTAGGAATTTATAAGTTTCAAAATATGATAGACTTGGGATGCGCTAAGGTAGACCGCGAAATTCAAATCTTACGTTTTTTGCAATTTGCAGGTCAGTGTCAGGTTGTATGTTGATTAAAATATGATTCGCGGCCGTAGCTAATATGGTTTTACAGAATTATAATCAGCAATACCACCCCCAAGTTAGAATTGACCTCAAATATCATGAATTCATGAATTAGTCATTCAATAGGGTAATATGAACTTAGAGAGTATTTATGATTAATAAATATTTGATACGGCCGCAAATTATATTTAGATCAACATACTACCTAATACTGTTTTGCAAATTGCCAAAACCGTAAGAAATTTTAAATTTCGCAGGCTACCTTGGCGCTTATCTACTCCGACTGACATGTCGTATGACCAAGCCTAGCTATTAGCTATGGAAATAAGCAATTAAGTAGGTACTTCATCAAACTTCAAAGCCTACTATTCCTAAATTACCTATGATAAGAGAATTGCGGATTAATATTAAATTATTTTAATATAGCAGCACCCTAATTGCTGTTTTTGAAACAAATTGCTTATACATTGCTTTGAATATGTTCGAAAAAGTTGTCTTCTCGGTAACGTAAATAGCGCATTTGAATGTTGTCGAACTGTCAAAATAAAACCAACTCCAATTGATAATGCGTTACGCAATTAGGGTGCTGGTTAAGTTTTAGAAAATTATACAATAGAAGATCTAAATAATATTAGAGGTAAAAGTAGTCTGCTATTCTATACTTATAGGTAGGTAGGTACAGACAACAGCAGGCTGCTGTTGTTGTCTGTAACTTGTATAATAATTTGGATTCTAAACCTTAAAATGTTGACGGTTAAGTTCAAAATCGAATGAGAAAATTTGACAGTTATCTACATGATCTAAACTTTAGATCACGTAGCTAACTGTCAAATTTTCTTTTCTACTTATATTTCTTTTAAAATTAGATTTTATAGGATAATAGTTACTTATGCAACTGCCGGTCGATTCTGTAAAAATCTCACCGTGAAAACTTAGGTGAAGTGAATTTGTGTTTGCTAGGAATTGACACTATTGACAGCTCACTCCACGCTCACTTCACCTAAGTTTTCACGGTGAGATGGTTACAGAATCGCACTGCTGTTGTCTAATAAGTGGTAACAATAACACGAATGTGGTTTATCACACGAGGCGAAGCCAAGTAGTATCACATGAGTGTTTTATTACCTAACTAGCTTTTGCCCGCGACTTCGTCCGCGTTTCCGTCGTTTTTCGTAAAAAAGTACCATATGTCCTTCCTCACGGTTCAGTGGTTTTGATGTAACAGACAGATTAACTTTCGTATTTTAGTAGGGAAATATAATATGTCAATCCACAAAACTGTTGAAAAATATCGCAATAAGGAACCGCAGAATATTATTATTAATAGCTGTGCCCGCGACTCCGTCAGCGTGTAACTCCTTGTATGTTATTAAGTTAATGTATTGGACTGCTAAGCTATCGGGAGTTACACGTGTTATTGTGAGTCAACCATAAAAGATAGACATATGCTGTTGTGGGGTATTTTTTAGATAATTTTATGTAGAACATTTCCGTCTTAAATGATTTCTATGTAGCTTTAACCATTAAGGCTGCACACGCGACGGAAGCTTAAAAATGGAGCAACTTCTCCCGTTTTCCCAACATTTCCCTTCACTGCTCTGCTCCTATTGATTGTAGCGTGATGACAAGTATACTATAACCTCCCCAGGAGTATGAAGAATAATTGTACCAAGTTTCGTTAAAATCCGTCGAGTAGTTTTTGTTTCTATAAGGAACATACAGACAGACAGACAGACAGACAGACAAAAATTTTACTGATTGCATTTTTGGCATCAGTATCGATAACTAATTACCCCCTGATAGTTATTTTGAAAATATATATCATGTACAGAATTGACCTCTCTACAGATTTATTATAAGTATATAGATTATGTAGGTACAGTTGCTTAGAAGACTAATCTACACCCATGATATGAATCCTCTATAAAGGCTTCTGAAACCAAGAACTCTCAGGACTCCGAGAAAGAACACTAAGGAACCAAGATCGAATTCGCAAAAAAAATTGACCTTCCCATAAAAAGGTACCTATACATACCCGATTGAACCATTTCGTATAAGAAAGTCCAAATTTTTTTGCAAATTCGAAATTGTTCCCATTGTAAAACTTGTTCATATTGATGTGTAGAACAGACCCTTAAATTTTGTCGCATGTTTTCAAAGTCGCCCTGTATATGACGGAGTTATGTCCGAACATACATAAAACAAAATATAAACATCTGAATTGAGGACCTCCTCCTTTTTTGAAGTCGGTTAAAAATCAACGAGATAGAAATTCATAAAGATACCACGTGAGTAAGTAAGGGATCGAGAAAGCAAAGGAGTTGCATAATGAAGTTTAGTACAACATTATAACACCCATTTGGATGATATCACTATGACTATCATCACTATCACTATCACTATCATCATCACTACATATTATAAAATAAAACAAGTAAAACAAGTGATTATAAAACAAAGTTGCTCCGCTGTCTGTCTGTCCCTATGTATGCTTAGATCTTTAAAACTAGGTACCTACGCAACGGATTTCGATGCGGTTTTATTTAGTAGATAGAGTAATTCAAGAGGAAGGTTTATATGTATAATACATGCATAATATAGTAGAGAAACACTGATAATTTTAGAGGTTTATAATATGATGTCGTAAATAAACACATTTTTTTGAACTTACATTGCAAACGCTGGCTGAACCCTACGACATAGATCAAAATAATGTACTACAGTATTGTACACCTTAAAAAGCTCTGCTAAAAAGTCCGCGATGGTATATGTCTATCTCTCAGGGATAACCCACAATAGCCATTTACGAGAAATAATGGCATAGTTACGAAGCGATTTTAAGCAATACAGCATTAATCCTTATTCAATTAAGTACCTTAAATACATTGTGCATTTACTGTAGATCAATATGGCCTTTTACAACATGTAATTTAAATGAATATTTTCGAAGATATTACAGATTTCAAATGCAGAGACCTAGCTATTTTCCAACATCCACGCGGGCGACGCCTGCGGCAAAAGCTAGTGGTTACTATCACATCATGCATAATAATATACCTACATGATGAGCTCGTGGCTAAGTAATAACAGTAGGGTCGATCAACCAGGTTAAGCTACGCTCGCCGCGGTTGTTCCGTGGATGGGTGACCATCTTTACATACCGAGACTCCTCCGTGCCTCGGAAAGCACGTTAGCCGTTGGTCCCGGCCATAGAAAATATCCCAGCTGTCATTCGTGGATCTAGTCTAGACAGTCGTTACGGGTCGTCAGAAGCCCGAAAGCTGACCACCAGTCTTATCAAGGGGTATCGTATTACCCAGTTACTGGATTGTGAAAGTCAGATAGGCAGTCGCTCCATGTAAAGTACAGGTATTCAGCTGCATCCGGTTACACTGGAAGCCGACCCCAACATAGTCGGGAAAAGGCTAGGTAGATTGATTGATCATAACATAACATCATTGGATTGATCTAGGAAACGTTATTCTTAAATCAAATTCGTGTTTCTTGAAAAATAACGGCTCATAGAAGATATTATTATTATTAACAGTCATTCAAGAAACGTTATTCTTAAATCAAATCCGTGTTTCTTGAAAAATAACGGCTCATAGAAGATATTATTATTATTAACAGTCATTCAAGAAACGTTATTCTTAAATCAAATCCGTGTTTCTTGAAAAATAACGGCTCATAGAAGATATTATTATTATTAACAGTCATTCAAGAAACGTTATTCTTAAATCAAATTCGTGTTTCTTGAAATGTGTGCTACGTCACAACCGTCCACCGTGATGGAAACAAAAAGGGACATGTGTTGCAATTTCAAAAATTGATTCCACAATTTTTGGGAGTAGGTAGGTATGTTTATGTCAATCTGTTTTTTATAATCATCATAATCGAAGTGCGATTCATTATTGTATGAAATAAAGTAGTTAGCACCTATGTACTTACCTGATTTTATGATACTAGTTTTTTTTTCTTAAATTTATTGTAACGTGTTTTTCTGAACTGAATAAAGTTTTTATTTATTTTATTTTTATTTACACACTGCTTCAGTATAAGCTGATCTGGCATTGTATAGGATTTCGGTACAATAAGAGTTCAGCTTATATACTAGAATTGTATAGCTTGATATATCATATAGACATGTCGCACTGCGAGATTCACCTTCGCCTTACTTAAGCCATTATTATGTTGAGTATTGTGTGTTCTAGTAACATCCAAACATCTTCACTAACTTTTTCACTAAATAATTTAAGTTATGTAGGATGATGTTTAGAAAACTATGTTTAAGTACTATGAATGATTACTTAGGTTATGTTTTGTTTTTGCTTAGGGAGTAAACCTACTAAAAGTCCCCGTGTTTAGGAGGTGATCCGGAATAAGGGAGGGGGATCAAAGTTCCCATTTTTGAGTTTTTCGCTAATATCTGTGCATCGTAGAGAAAAAATATCTGCTATTTAATGAAAGCTCATAATTTTTTTACAACTTTTATCTTCTAAACTTTTTCGAATTCCTATCCATTTTCAAACTATACGTTCCGGAAAAGTGAAAATTGTCGAATCAAACATTAATAGTTACCTGTTCTTCGTTCGCATTATTTCGGATAAAAGTTGCATATAATTATTAATCCAGGTCCTAATCTATCTACCTACCAAATTTCATACAAATCCTTTCAGCCGTTTTAATAGAAATAGTTTATTGTCCAGGTAATACAGTAAGCAGGTTTACATGTTAAAAATAAGTTGAGACGACATGAGTAGCTTAAAATATTACTTATAGCTAGGTTACATAATATTATTTGCCAGTGAGCCCCAAACTAGACAGTTAGTCTGTATCTTGGGTTATCGAAACTTTTGTCTATGTAAATATCGCCCGCATGGATGTCGAATATTATCACACGGGAACCTACTACCGGGATAAAAGTATCCTATGTGTTAATCCAGATTATAAACTATCTGTGTGCAAAATTTCATCCAAATCCGTTTAGCCGTTTTTCGTGATTAAATAACAATAACACCGGCTTACCTCTTAGACGTGAGGACTTTTAGTATGTTTACGTTTATGTTTTTAGGGTTCCGTACCAAAATGGTAAAAAAGGAAACCTTATGGTGTGACTCAGTCTGTCTGTCTGTCTGTCTGTCACAGCTGGATATCTCAAGAAATACTAATGCTATCAACTTGAAATTTAGAGTAGTTTGATGTTGTAGTTTTTGAGATGACGTTTACCCAACAATTTTGCAAATAAGAAAGAAATTAAAATATTCATGTTTTTTTTGCAACAGGGACTGAAAGGGGGTCTTAAAAATTTAAAGTGGGGCTACTAGGTCATGTGGGGTATCATATGAAAGAACGCTGTTTGCACATTCTCAAACTATTTTTTATTTTTTTTAGGCCGCATAGTTTTCGACTTTTGATGAAAAATTTTAAAAAAAAATACCGTTCCCCCCTTATCTCCGAAGTTTGCAAAGAGAAAAATCTAAAATTATTCTATGTGATAGAAGTTTATGTAAAGATTACAGGAAAAATAAAACAATGTCTCTATTTCTCTAAGTAGCACACTTTTTCAGAAATCGGAACGGAACCCTCGGTGCGCGAGTCCGACTAGCTCTTGACCGGTTTTTTTATGTTTATGTTTTTCCCAGCTCACGCACTCTACACCCCCTATTTGGTTATTCGTTGAGTGGACTAAATTGTGACTAATTTAGTTTATTTCTGGTGGCTTAACGAAACACCGCTACTGGACTCGGGGAAAAAAAAGTTGGCAAGCCGGTAACACTGGAAGCGAAACTTGTTCATTCGTGATTGCGTTCGTTGTATTGTACTGAGTACTTTATTTTGATACGTTCTTTTGTGTCTTCTTGGGGTCCTTCGCGGCTAGGTGTGGCATCGGTTTCTATAATTGCAACGCTTGCGTATTTTTGGTCAGTGAGTCGTCTTATTTCCCATTTAAAATAATTTATCATCTTAGGAGGCGGAATTTTATTGTTTTTTACAAACTGTAATAAGTAGGTACTTATACTATGATCGCGTTCGACGAGGTGGCGGCCAAAGCAAAGGAGTCTGCCGAGACATACAACATGAATATGGAGGAATACCTAAGATCATGGGGTCTTTCCATGTATATCGATAAATTTAAGGCCTGAAACTGCGTTAAGCGGGCGCCCGCGACGGTTAAACGTCGCGTGTCTACGCGCGTGGATACGCGGGTTGGCTCTGCTTGTCGTCGTTTTGCTACGTAGTAATATATTAAGTTCTCCATCGACACGACTGTATAATGTATATGCATACCGTTAAAATTGAACTAGCGACACTGCGTAAATAAAACGCTGCGACGGCCCGCCTCCCCGCAACGTACACCCGAGCGGGGCTCCGCGACGGTGCACTTTTGTATGGCACCGCGCGGGCGTCCGCTCAACGCAGTTTCAGGCCTTAAGGTAAGTGATGTCATTATTTAGTAAATTAAAAATGCAAATGCAAACAAATTTTAATGGCGAAGGGAAAGGAAGGACCGGCAGGCTTAATCGTGACTTTAAGTAGATAATCCTAGTCTTCTTCTTTGAGAGCTCGGGAGGTGCGGTCAAGTCTCATCTTTCGTGGCGCGTATTGTACCCAATTAAGTTCCTTCCATGTGTCTTCAATTATTGCAATTAAGTTTGACGAACATAAAGGCTAATGAGGATCTCTTTTTATTTTATTCCAGAACATAGCATTGATTTGGATACAATACAAATATTGTCTGGAGACGACATTAGGGATCTCATCCCTGTAATAGGCCATAGAGCCAAGCTGATGACATTAAAAAACATTATAGCAGACACATTTTCATCTGCCAACAAAACAGTAAGTAATACCTAGACTAAAGTAATAAAAAACCAAGTCAGTGGGTCCACAGAGTACTTTGAGTGGGTCGTCTTAGGGGGACGCATGTTTCGGGTTTCGTAAAAATGTGTGCACGTAATGAGGTGTAGTTTAACTTGTTGTAAATGGGTGCGTGTGAGCGTGTACAATGCACAGAGCGAGGCGAGGTGTAGTTTTGCGCATGCTTCACTGTGTTCGCAGCGCTATGTCTGGATTTTTTAACAAGTCTGAGGTAGGTACATAATACTATTCACTTTTCTATGACGCTTTGAAAAAAAATTACCCTGGTTTTTTGGAAGCTTAGGTTTGGAACCTATACCTACAGTACGGGCGATTTATATTGGCAGGTCCGAACTGAGCGTAGAAGGCTGCGCAGTAACATTTTTTAGGAACCAAATGGTGACATGGTGAGAGAACATGCGCGAAACTTCTTAGTGCTTAAGTTCGGACCAAGATAAATCGGCCGTTATGTAGGTATTGTATGTACTTGTTTACGCATGGCTACAGATCAAGCTATACATTTCTAGACTGATCTCGCATTGTGTAGGATTTCCTTACAGTGAGAGGTCAGTAAAACTGGAAATGTTACATAGGATGTGTAGCCGTGAGTACGTGTGATGTACTATCAACGATTTTTGTGCAGCACCCCCATAAGGTCGCTTTTCGCCTGCACGACCAGGGGCAGGCGGGTCCTGATTGATGATGATGATTGATGGCATTGTTTTCGTCAACCAATAGTGCTTCGGCGCATATTACAAAAGAAAGGGTTGTTCTACCCAAGTTAACAAAAAAAAGAAAGGGTCGTTCGAAGGCTTATTGTTTACAGATTTTTTTTGTTAACTTGGGTAAAGTTAACAAAAAAATCTGTAAACAATGAGCTACTAAAAATGTTATTTTTGCCTGCCGTAGCTTTCAAAACGGAACTTTATTGATTGCTTTGAATGAAATAAGTAGGTATTTTATGAGCCTTGTTTGGTAATTTGAATAACCTGATTGATTTTAAGTATCCTAAACATTTTGAGATGACATTAATAGTCATGTTGTATTGTTGTGTTATAAGGGCCGTGACTGAAATGCTTGGAACCATAAGGTAGGAAATAAAAAGTTTTAGACTTGTGCTGAAACTATACTAAAGTAAGTTTAGAAATTACGGAGAAGAAAAACCTTTTTGTATTTTCATAATATTTAAATATGAATATAGGTAAGTTTATTTTGTAGATAACTATAATTATCTACAAAATAAACTATCGCGGAATGTTACATCGATATGTTACCGCTAATGTGCGTAAATCAGTTAGGGCCATAAGATCAATTGTAGTTTAAACCTCGGAAGAGAGTTTAATCACTGGGCATCGATTATTGCGTAAGATCAAGCAGGTAGTTGATCGATTATTGGCAGTTTAAACCATCGATTCGTTTAAACTAAGCCAAAGGGACAGTTAAACTCCTTTGGTTGGATTAAACTGACCGTGTGCGTACCAGATGGCATAAATAGACGCGACGACCTTTCAAAAAAATTGCTACAAACAAAACATTTCTACCTGACTGCTTTAAATTCTACGTAGTATCTATTCATTGAAGCTTTGTTTTTGGTTACATGACAGTGACTCGGATTCAGATATCGAAATAATACACAAGTTGAACGATCTAAATACATAGTTATTATAGTAGACCGTATGTCGTTAGATCAAGATACAATCATTGGAATCAATGGAATGACATAGAATTCATACGTTGTTTTCGTGTTTCCGGTTTCAGCAAGAGCTATTTCAAGCGAAATCGGAAGCGAATGTCATCCGGATAAGGTAAATTTTATTTAAATTAAGTAAGTACTCCTAATAAGTATCTAAAGAGTTTTTTCTAGAGATACGACCTACTCAACTGGGTCTTTTTGTTGCCATTATTTTAGTGAATGGATGAACTAACTTCGAATAAACTAGAGAATGTTGCCATGTGTAAAAGACTAATCGAAGTTTAACTAATCTGTTCATATTTTCCATTGGATCATATCACCATCGATTATATTGTATCGTAGATTCCGATATCCATACTTTAAACTGCTTTTGATCTTACGGCCCTTAGAGTGCAGATTAACTTGTTAATCTCTTGTTAATCGGGTTGATTCCGTTAAAGTGGAAAACAATGTTTAATTTCTTATCCTATTAACTAGATAATCTGCAGACTTCCTAGGTAATCTGCAGACTAACGGCCAAGAATACTGTTAAGTTAATAAAACAGGTTCTTTGCTTGAATAAAACATTCGAATTCACGATAATTATTTAATTTTAATTTCTGTCGACGGCGATGCGGACGAATTTTTTAATATCCTATGATTATTTCCCCTCCTTTTTTATATTTTTTTTAAGACTTAGACCTTAAATTATGTAACTGAAATAAATATCAACTTTCAAATAGATGTCCTTCTGCTCGGACAACACCATTTTAATTTATGTAACTGAAATAAATATCTTAAATTATGTAACTGAAATAAATATCAACTTTCAAATAGATGTCCTTCTGCTCGGACAACACCATTTTAATTTCTAATAATAATCTAAAGTTTGGTGACATTTAACACATAAATAAAAGTAATAAAACAAATCAATACAATAGTGTGTAGGTAGGTAATTAAAATTTTACTCGTATGTTACTCCACTGAATTAACCGATCAAATTAGACAATTTAACTAAAGGAACTTTACTTCAATAAAATAAAGTCTGTCTGTATGTCTGTCTGTCTGTCTGTCACAGCTGGATATCTCAAGAACTACTAATGCCATCAACTTGAAATTTAGAACAGGTTTAGATGACGTTTACCAAACTATTTTGAAAACAAGAAAGAAATAAAAAAATATTCTTTTGTTTGCAACAGGGTCATAAAAATTCAAAGTGATGCTAGGGCGTGTAGGGTATCTTATAATGAAAGAATGCTGTTTGCACATTCTCAAACATTTTTTTATTTTATTTTAGGCCGCATAGTTTTCGACTTTTGATGAAAAATTTAAAAATAAAAACCGTTTTTTTTGTTTTTTTAGTATCAACAAATACTAAAAACAGCGATTCACAAGGTATTTTGTTTAAATATGGGCGAATTTCTGCAACTGCAAAAAATACCCTTGTAATTCACAGTATCGTTATGAAATACATGGTTATAAACATAATATGGTACGGAACCCTTTGTGTGCGAGTCCGTCTCGCACTTGACCGGTTTTTTTTTATATATATTTTTAAGACTTAGATTTTAAATTATGTAAATTAAATAAATACTGTTGAAACTTTATTACGATTTGTGTTTTCCTATCATAAATGTTTAAATACCAATTTCTAAGAAACTTATGGGGCCGATGCACATCTGGCGAGGCGCAGCACAGCGTGGTTTGTCAATGCCAAACCAAAATCAACATTGCGAGCCTTAAAATAAGGTTGAAAATGAATAACCTGAGACGCGCACCTTTTTCCGCTTAGATACAATCTCATCATTATTTAAAAAAAAAACAATTCAAATTTCGTTTGATGATAATTTCTACCAAACGTAGTGGCATCTATGCCACGGTACGGGTCTACGGTATGGAACTGGAACATGTGTAACAATAATAATCTAATCAAACTATAAGTAATAATGTAGGTATATGTAATAAATATTAAATTAAAACCCATAAATTAAAAAAAATATTTTTTTCTAACAAAATAAATTCAGTAAAAGAAATCACTCTATCTAGACAACCGAGCTGCGGTGCGGCCACCTGCGG
This sequence comes from Cosmia trapezina, assembly GCA_905163495.3. Classification (NCBI taxonomy): domain Eukaryota; kingdom Metazoa; phylum Arthropoda; class Insecta; order Lepidoptera; family Noctuidae; genus Cosmia; species Cosmia trapezina. Next base: position 4,578,702 of record LR991050.1, read on the forward strand.
TGCACCATAGTGCCCACAATCCATTGTCCACCGAAAATGTTTTTTTTTGTTTGCACACATGTTCAAGGATTCAAGTTCATTCACTCATTGACCTAGTGGTCCAATTCTACAGTGTTTAAATTTACTCAAAATGAAAACTCTCCTTATTGACCTAATTACTGCACCATCATCAAACGGAATATTATACCCACATTACCATCGTACTAGAGGAGCTCGTGGCTAAGTAATAACAGCCGTACGGGTCAATCCATCGGGTTAAGCTACGATTGCCGAGGTTGGTCCGCGTATGGGTGACCATCTTTACATACCGAGACTCCTCCGTGCATCGGAAAGCACGTTAAGCCGTTGGTACCGGCTGTCATCTGTGGATCTTTGACAGTCGTTAAGGGTCGTCAGTAGCCCGAAAGTCTGACAATCAGTCTTACCAAGGGGTATCGTATTACCCAGTAATTGGATTGTGGAGGTCAGATAGATAGTTAGATCTGTTCAGCTTATAATTAAATCAACATTCTCGTCTGCAAAATGCGCTGATTAGTTTTTTCTAATTATCTTTCATTTTCTTCATTCGGATCATCAAATTTGATCTGTTTTTATCTCTTAATAAACGGTTCGTTTCATATTAACAATGCATCGGATTAATGTAATAACTAGCTTTTGCCCGCGACTTCGTCCGCGTTTCCGTCGTTTTTCGTAAAAAAGTACCATATGTACTTCCTCACGGTTCAGTGGTTTTGATGTAACAGACAGATTAACTTTCGTATTTTAGTAGGGAAATACAGGGTGACTTTGAAATCATGCGACAAAATTTAAGGGGGTGTTCTACGCATCAATATGAACAACTTTTACTATGGGACCAAAACTGAAATCGCGAAAAAAAAATCAGCTGTTCAGTACATTTTGACGAATTATGCGAACAGTGGGCTTAGTGCGAGTTTTTATACTTACTCGATCGCGTTTACGTTAACGTTGACGTATGTCAATTCGTATGGAATAATTGTGTTTCCCATTATAGTCACCAGGCGGCGCTTATTCATTTTCAGTACAAACTGACGTTTACGTTAACGTGATCGAGTAAGTATGAAAACTCACACTAAGGCCACTGAAATGTACTGAACAGCTGATTTTTTTTTACCGCCACGACCCGCGTCGAGCGCGGCAACCGTTACGCAAAAATAATCCTTATGGCATGATTCAGTATTCACGCGCGACGGCGGCGCGATGGCTTATTAGCGTATTTCATGTATAAGTTTGGTGTTTCTATACCGATTACTATGATTCTTTTTTTTATTGAATAGGTACTAATATTAACTTCTTTTAATTAGGGATGAGTGAGAGTATTATAAACGTAAGTGTAAACAAATATAATCAGAAAGCTCCGAACTGCTAAGCTATCGGGAGTTACACGTATTATTGTGAGTCAACCATAAAAGATAGACATATGCTGTTGTGGGATATTTTTTAGATAATTTTATGAAGAACATTTCCGTCATAAATGATTTCTATGTAGCTTTAACCATTAAGGCTGCACACGCGACGGAAGCTTAAAAAATGGAGCCACTTCTCCCGTTTTCCCAACATTTCCCTTCACTGCTCTGCTCCTATTGATTGTAGCGTGATGAAAAGTATACTTTAACCTCCCCAGAAGTATGAAGAATAATTGTACCAAGTTTCGTTAAAATCCGTCGAGTAGTTTTTGTTTCTATAAGGAACATACAGACAGACAGACAGACAGACAGACAGACAGACAAAAATTTTACTGATTGCATTTTTGGCATCAGTATCGATCACTAATTACCCCCTGATAGTTATTTTGAAAATATATATCATGTACAGAATTGACCTCTCTACAGATTTATTATAAGTATAGACTAGCTTTTGCCCGCGACTTCGTCCGCGTTTCCGTCGTTTTTCGTAAAAAAGTACCATATGTCCTTCCTCACGGTTCAGTGGTTTTGATGTAACAGACAGATTAACTTTCGTATTTTAGTACGGAAATATAATATGTCAATCCACAATACTGTTGAAAAATATCGCAATAAGGAACCGCAGACTATTATTATTAATAGCTGTGCTCGCGACTCCGTCAGCGTGTAACTCCTTGTATGTTATTAAGTTAATGTATTGGACTGCTGAGTTAACCATAAAAGATAGACATATGCTGTTGTGGGATATTTTTTAGATAATTTTATGTAGAACATTTCCGTCATAAATGATTTCTATGTAGCTTTAACCATTAACGCTGCACACGCGCCGTAAGCTTAAAAAATGGAGCAACTTCTCCCGTTTTCCCAACATTTCCCTTCACTGCTCTGCTCCTATTGATTGTAGCGTGATGAAAAGTATACTATAACCTCCCCAGGAGTATGAAGAATAATTGTACCAAGTTTCGTTAAAATCCGTCGAGTAGTTTTTGTTTCTATAAGGAACATACAGACAGACAGACAGACAGACAGACAGACAGACAGACAGACAGACAAAAATTTTACTGATTGCATTTTTGGCATCAGTATCGATCACTAATCACCCCCTGATAGTTATTTTGAAAATATATATCATGTACAGAATTGATCTCTCTACAGATTTATTATAAGTATAGATTAGACTATTTTAATGCTAAGAGTTCATGAAAGCAAATACTATAAAAAAATGCACCTAAATCACCTTTCTCTAACAACAATAATAATCTCAAAATACCTACTTACAAAACTCTTTTTCTTAGCTTTTTTGAAATTATTTTTATTTTGAGATTTAAGTGCAATTTTTGTTTAGTATTAGCTTTATTGAACTCTTGTCATTTGTCATTAAAATAATTAAATTATTACCAAGGCACGATGCAATGTTATTATGAAATAGACCGTTCAAAAAACAGAGCATTTTGAGAAGATTGTGATCTCTGAATTAAGAAAATTAAAGAATAGAAAATACTAATCAGGTCATTTTGAAGAATAGAATATTGAGCTAATTATGCTCTGAACAGGTTTCGTAAAAGAATTCTTTATTGCCATAAAGTAAGCATATAAACATAACTCGAAATGTTGTTGGCGCGAGAGAGCTGTATTTAACGCTTGATTTACCTGACATAATCGACCTAGATGAATTTAAAAAAAATAACTAGCTATTACGTATATTATAATTATTTATGTGCCATAATAATATTTCATGTTATTTAATTACTTTTGTCTATAAAAATCTTTCTAAGTTAGATTTCCTGCCGATTCGTCTAAATTCCGAAATCAGACCAATGCGGAGGAAATCTAACTTAGAGATGAGTATTGATGATCTTTATGGTTAAAATTAAGTAAATACATAGTTCTTGCTGCCGCGAATCATATTTTGATTAAGATAGAACCTTACACTGCACTGCAAATTGCAAAAAACGCAAGAACATTTGAATTTCGCGTTCTACCACAGCGCAATCATCTTAAGTTGATTTTTAGGGTTCCGTACCTCAAAAGGAAAAAACGGAACGAACCCTTATAGGATCACTCGTGTGTCTGTCTGTCCGTCTGTCACAGCCAATTTTCTCCGAATCTAATGAACCGATTAAGTTGAAACTTGGTACACTAATGTATTTTGGTAACCCAAACACGGACATGTAACGTAAATAAATGAATTTTGAATATGGGGGTCCCTTTTGGGGGAAAAATAAGTACAATTAAAAAAAAAGTTTTGCAAACTGTACCGTGTGACATATCAAATAAAAGGTCTTACTGTAAGGGTCTCAAATATATTTTTTTTATAATTTTAAAATAAATAGTTTTGAAGTTATTTAAGAAAATAGGCGAAAATTGACCATTCCCCCCCCCTTATCTCCGAAACTACTGAGCCTAAAATTTTGAAAAAAATACAGAATATAGGTCTTTACCTATAGATTACAGGAAAACCTATCAGAAGTTTGTGGTCTTGTAAATCTATATATATAAAATTCAAAGTCCTGACTGACTCATTGACTGATTATAATCAACGCACAGTCCAAACCACTGGACCTAGAGACATGAAATTTTGCATATAGATACCTTATATAGTGTAAAAATCCATTAAGGAAGAATTTTTGAAAATTCCATCCCTAAGGGAATAAAATAGGGGATGAAAGTTTGTATGAAAAATCTTATCTCTTGAGTTATTCGACTTGAAACTAATCATTTTTAGTTTTCCTAAACTACCCCCTTTTTTGTGGAAGGGAAATCATCAAATGACTTCTCCCGCTCTGGGTGGTGCGGAAGGGCGTGTCATACTTTTACTGACTAAAACCCACCCGTGTTTCTTCAGTTGCCTATGGCAGGGCCACGGTATCTCTTTCGAACAACCCGCGACCCCAGAAGACGAGATTGGTGGGTGTCAAAGTTTGTATGGAGGAATTTTAACACGCGGTCCGATTTACTCAAAACTCAGGTTTTGTACTTGAGACCAAAAATAGAGACTAACTAACGTGTATCAGGGTTTTCCGAAAATCGACCCCTAAGGGGTGAAAAGGGGTAGTAAATTTTACAGCGGAGGATTTTATTGGGGATTGATTAACTCGAAAATTGGTGTAAATAATGTTTGACCCAAGTTATGGAAACATCCCAGACGATTTTTGAAATTCTACCCCTGTGGGGGTAAAAACGGGGATACAGTTTATATGAAAAATCTTATTGTTTTGGTTAATGAACTTGAAACTTAGCACAAATACTTGCTTATGTAATAAAAACTTTTTTACAAAAACAAAAACCGACTTCCAAAAAAAACACTACAAAGTGAAAAATAACTTTAATTTCGGATTTTTGTCGGTGTCTTTGGATCTGTATTTTAGTTTTTTGCCACCGACTTCCGAAATTAAAGTTATTTTTCACTTTGTAGTGTTTTTTTTGGAAGTCGGTTTTTGTTTTTATAAAAAAGTTTTTATTTTTCACTTTTTAGTGGATCAGTTTGTAATTTACCTAAGTTACAATAACCCAATGTCAGTTGCTCATCACGTTTTACAAAATGTTGCTTTTCCCGATGCAGGGCCGTTAATTGTTGAGGAGTTCTCCTAGTAAGAACCAGGAGAAATGGAGCTCATGGTGAAGTCACCATTACCATTATTTTGACGAGCATAAACCATATTAAAGTAATCGAATCGCAACCTGTTATATATATCGCAGGCAATTTGTATGATTCCGCGTTTTACAAACGGCGTCGTCCGTTTAAAAACGCTCGCTGTTTTAAAATATGCCGAAGGCAAAATGTAAATTACCTAGTCAATTTATAATATGCCACATCATTTGATATACAATTCAATCTCCGTTTACAAAATGCCGCGGCAAATTGAAATATTTAGTAATTTTTCTTACCACGCGTGGCGCTGCTAATCAAAACAAGAAAAATGGCGTCGAGTAGTGGTTTTGTGACACAGAAAAACATTGAAAACAGTGCAAATTCTACGTGTTCAAAGGACTTTTCACAAAAAAAGTATTGTTTTAAAGACATTTATTATAGGGAATTAAGTAAAAAAGCCGTGGACAAATGATAAAGTTTTTGAGGTTATCCGGCACGTAAAAAACGCTAAGGTGTCCATGGAATCTGGTGGTCGGAGGAACAACGTTATTATTCAATTGTGAAAATTTGACAGATTGGGTTAGCTTGATGCTGGCCTCTGTACACCTACCTATCCGGGCTCCACTGTACTATCACACCCGCGCGTCCGAAACTTCACATTGGTGAATCATTTGGGTTAGGTTAGAATAGTGACCATTACCTCTATTGCTGGTGAATCATTTGGGTTAGGTTAGGTTAGGTTAGAACGTGGGGAGGGCCTACCGCTCGGTAGGCTTCTCGGCAGCGTGCGCTCTGGCCGGCACCCCTCCTTGGGAGCTCGAGGCATGGGTGCTGACCAGAGTGTATGAATGGACGGCGCGGCGTAAGGCGCTCGGGGAGCTCCCCGCCGCAGAAGAGCGGGAGGCCGTGCGGCAAGAGGCGAAGGACGCAATCGTCCATCATTGGACGGAGGACCTCGCCACTGCCGCATTTGGCCGCCGAACATTGGACGCGCTCGGGCCAGTCCTCAAAGATTGGCTTGAGCGGTCCCACGGTTTCCTCTCTTTCCGTCTGGTGCAGGTGTTGTCCGGCCATGGGTGCTTCGGATCGCACCTGCACCGGATCCAAAGGGAGGAGACCCCGTCGTGCCACGAGTGTGGCGCGGCGGAGGACACGGCGCAGCACACCCTCGAGGTGTGCCCAGCCTGGTCCGAGCTGCGCCATACATTGGTCGCAGCGGTCGGGCGGGACCTCTCGCTTCCCGGCGTCGTCAACTCGATGCTGGAAAGCGAGGGGGCCTGGGCAGCGGTCGCCTCCTTCTGCGAAGAAGTAATGTCACAGAAGGAGGCGGCGGAGCGCGTGCGGGAGGACGACCCTCTCGCGGCGCCGCTCCGCAGGCGAAGACGGGGCGTGAGACGGCGGTTGTATGATCGTCGTCATGCGCCTCCAGGTGGTGAACAGCGGGAGACAGGCGCGGGGGCGCCATCTCCTGCATTGCACTGTTCACCACCCACGTCAGTCATTCCTGGGCCCCTCCCCGACGGGAGGGGCGTGCCGGGCCCGCTGTAAAGGCGGGCGGTCGTCGGAGGGGGGCCGGATGAAAGGGCTGTGCCGATTCCCAGTCCTCCTCCACTCAGACGATGCGGGAATGCCGCTGGGTCGTTTAGTGGGTATACCGGTTCTACCGGGGAGTCCCACATACCCCACCCATCCCCCGATGGGTGGGTATGCGTAATGCATTTTTCCCAGCGTTAACAAAAAAAAAAAAAAAAAAAGGTTAGGTTAGAACAGTGACCTTTAACGCGCGACGGCGAGCGAGCGAAGCGAGCGGTGCCGCGGCAGCGGCCGCCGAGCGCCATATCCCCTCCATATTATTCATAAAAGTTGCATTTTTGTTACGTACGTCATCAGTTTAAATTAGATTAGTGTTGTTTTTGTTACTTAATTAATTTAATTACTTTAGGAGTGCCGGTATTTTAAGTTAGTCCTATTTGAATAGGTACTTACCTGATTTCTGAAATAAAGTCTGATTTGTCCAACCCGTGTTTTATGATGGTCACCCCACTATAACAATCAATGTCGAAATTTTAACAATTGAACAATTCGCCAATTTGCCTTCGGCATATTTTAAAACGCGAGCGTTTTTAAACGGACGACGCCGTTTGTAAAATGCGGAATCATACAAATTGCCTGCGACATATATACTTAGATATAATTGAGTATTTCCGATGGCCCTCTGTGGTCTTCATCATCAGTTCCAGCTCACCGAATGGTACTTTCCGAGAGCAAATGCACGAGTTACTATAAAAAATACCGAAATCGATATAGGTGTGCCCATAAAATTTGAGGGTTTCCCTCGATTTCCATGGGATCCCATCATCAGATCCTGACTTGATGATCATGGGACCACTTGGGACGTATACCCTTTCGAACAAAAAAAGAAAAATCCAAATCGGTCTAGCCATTTTCGAGTAATCGGGGAACATACATAAAAAAAAAAAAAAAAAAAAAAAAAAAACCGACGAATTGAGAACCTCCTCCTTTTGGAAGTCGGTTAATTAATAAAGTTTGTCATTATTAGTTTTTCAAAACTACCCCTCAAAGGGTGTTTAGGGATGTTAAAGTTTTTAGAGGAAGATTTTTAAAACGCAGTCCGATTAACTTGAAACTCAGTATTCAGTATTTTATACTTTTGATGAAAAATAAACAATAATAAGAAAATTAAAACCCATGAAATCAGACATCCACGCCGGGCAAAGCCACGGGCAGTCTAGCTAGTATCTCAATATTGTGCGTACAAACTTACTAAGCCTCCGCTGTCCGTCCGTCCGTCTGTCCGTCTGTCACAGGGCTGTATCTCATGAACCTTAATAGGTAGAGAGTTGAAATTTTCACAGATTGTGTGTTTCTATTACGACTATAACAACAAATAAAAGTAAAATTAAAATTAAAGGGGCCGTCCCCTTTAATTTTAACTTTACTTTATTTTCCCCCATACAGAAAAGTTTTCATTTTGAAAAAAAAAATAACATGTTATTGTGTAGAACTCGTCGAGTAGAGTAAAAAGATATTGTTATTTTTTTTATCTTCTAAAATGAAGAAATAGAGGGCCATAAAAGTTGTTAATTTTATACCATTTTTGTACGAGCTCTATTATATAATGTACCTTATACTTTTAGAGGCATGAGGAACAGGGTGTAAAGTTCACTCATCCCCTATTGAAAAGGGAGGATCCTCCGACCAGACGGGTGTTGTGTCTGGTGGGCTACTGCCCAACGGTTGATATTGGGTCGTTGTATATATGCTAATCGCGTGGTAAACTCTAATTGCGCGATGCAGGTTTGCGTGACGTCATGTCATTGATGCGTAATTCATATGTGGCGATGTAGATGCCGCCACATCACTCCCCTCCGGAGACCGGAGGTCGATAATGGGCTGAGTCGTGTATCTTGCGATGCGAGTCGTGTATCTTGCGATGCTTGCCAGTGCCAGTGTGGTTCCAGTGAGTCGGAACCGGGTGCCGCATAGTTCACGGTGAGTCGGAACTGTCTGCGGTGATACCCCAGTGAGTCGGGGTGGCGCTGCGTTATGCTCCAGTGAGTCGGAGTGTACAGCGCTGGGTTGAGGTTGAGGCTGAAGGTGATGACCAGGAATGCGCGTCCGCTGCATGCTGGTGGTCAGGATACCTGTTGAAGCCGTGGATGCTGGCTGGCTGTGTGACTCGCCGCTCGAAAGCTTGAGGAAGTGATGCTGATGACGTCACGCTGATGTAGTTGCACGAAGGCTGCGCTGACGTTCATGCTCGGGGTCACCAGTTTAGCGGCATGAGGAACAGGGTGTAAAGTTCACTCATCCTCCATAGAAAACGGAGGCTCCTCCGACCAGACGGGTGCTGTGTCTGGTGGGCTACTGCCCAACGGTTGATGTTGGGTCGTTGTATATATGCTAATCGCGTGGTAAACTCTAATTGCGCGATGCAGGTTTGCGTGACGTCATGTCATTGATGCGTAGTTCATATGTGGCGATGTAGATGCCGCCACATACTGTACTTAATCAAGAAATACTAAAAACGGCGATTCGTAAGGTATTTTGTTCAAATATGGACGATTTTCTGCAACTGCAAAAAATAACCTTGTAATTCACAGTATCATTACGAAATACAAAGTTAGGTATCTTTGCAATTGTTAAACATATAATATGGTACGGAACCCTTTGTGTGCGAGTCCGTCTCGCACTTGGCCAGTTTTTTTGTGTTACCATTCGCTACTAAATCATCCTAAATACATTTTGCCTGTTCGCTCATTGTGTTTTATTGGCTTCAAACCCTTGAAGCGGTGCGGAAGGTTCGTCAGCCCCATGGCAAAAGACACATGCAAAAGCATAAGATTATTAGAAAGAATGAGTGGCGCAGTTGAGAATAACCAAACCACTTTCATACAAATCAGGCTAAGGTCGGACCGTAAAAGACCATTGTTTTGGTTTCACATAACGAAAATATTATCGTTTCTGAACCATCTCGTCTCTGAAAATTTGAGTGGTCATTAAAACAAACGCCGAAAGGAGCTCGTGGCTGAGTAATAACAGCTGCACGGGTCGATCCATCAGGTTAAGCTACGCTTGCCGGGGTTGGTCCGTGGATGGGTGACCATATTTACATACCGAGACTCAACCGTGCCTCGGAAAACACGTTAAGCCGTTGGTCTTTTTTTAGGGTTCCGTACCAAAATGGTAAAAAGGAACCCTTATGACTCAGTCTGTCTGTCTGTCACTGCTGGATATCTCAAGAACTACTAATGCTATCAACTTGAAATTTGGAACAGTTTTAGATGACGTTTATTGGTTAAACGTCATCTAAAACTGTTCCAAATTTCGCAAATAAGAAATTTTTTTTTTTTTTTTTTTTGCAACAGGGACTACTAGGGCATGTGGGGTATCATATGAAAGAGCGCTGTTTGCACATTTTCAAACCTTTTTTTAATTTTATTTAAAAAAAAATACCGTCCCCCACCCCCGTTATCTCCGAAGTTTGCATAGAAATCTGAAATTATTTTATGTGATAGAAGTTTATGTAAAGATTACAGGAAAAATAAAACGATCTCTAAATAGCACACTTTTTCAGAAATCATCAACAAAAATTAAATATAAATGAGTACGGAGTCCTTGGTGTGCGAGTCCGACTCGCTCTTGACCGGTTTTTTATACCTCTACCTAATTTTTTTTGTTGCTGAGCAGCCCAGCTCTGTTTTTTTTTTACTGAAAAAAGGGTGCAAAAAATCTTTAGAAGTGCAAGTTGCAACTGAATACCAATACCAATTAAGGGGATGCGCTGTGGTAGCACGCGAAATTATTTTTTTTTGGGTTTTTTGCAATTTACAGGTATCGGGTTGTATCTTGATCAAAATATGATACGCGGAAATAAAACATATGTATTTACATAATTTTAACCATAAAAATCATCAACTCATCTCTCTATCAAAATTATCTATTAAAATTATGTAAATACATTATGTTTTATTTCAGCTTATCAAATTTTGATCAAGATACAATCTGACACGGACCTGCAAATTGCATAAAACGCAAGAAAATTTGAATTTCATGGGCTACACAGCGCATCCTCCTTAACTTTTAGTAAAAAAAAGCCCATTGTTCATTTTAGGGTCATTCTTAGGCGATATTCTTCGCTCATTGGTCGAACAAAAACAATTAACTTTACAACAATATCCACATCCTTCATTCATTGGTCAAACTGAATAAGGGTGTTGCAATCTACTATTTCTACGTTCAAACGAAAAAGTTTTGAAAGTGATAATGGACAGCGCCAGCCCCCTACTGAACAGCTTGTTGGGTTTCCTTATGGGTTCTTCTTCAATTAAAAGAAATATATTTACTTTTCTTCAAAAACTGTTGTATTTGTTGGTTTACAAAATTACTTTAAACTAGAATGTAGGTGTGTAGGTATAAGTACAAATTGTTAAGACGTGCGACGTGCGCACTCCGCGGTGGTCTCTAGGGTCTCTGGCGAGTAGCGGTCGCAGTACTTGGAGCGGCGCTCGCTGCCCGTCCACCCGGCGTATGTTTGTAGCGGCGGCAACAATCTCCCGGCCCTTGAAGGCCTAGGGGGCTTCAAGCACTTCAATGTCCTCGTCCAGAAGGGGACATAGTCTGGTGATTGCACGGCGAATGATTCCCTTTGTGATTTCCACGTCCGCAACCCTGCTGCAGCCGTCTGTTCCAGGATAGAATCGCTTGATCCTTCCAAGCGGCCATTTGAGTGGTGGACTGTGCTCTTCTTTGATCAGCACAAGTTGTCCTGGTTGCAAGTTTGGCCTTTTTACGAGCCATTTTGTGCGCTGCTGAAGTTCGCAAATGTATTCACGGCTCCACCGTGACCAAAAGTTCTGACGCATTTGCTCTATTTTGGCGAAACGATGCAGTAGATGGGTCTTGACTTCCCGTAAGTCTGGAGCTGGCAGTGACGTAAGTGGTCTTCCGATGAGGAAGTGCCCTGGGGACAATGGGAAGAGGTCGTGAGGATCGGATGACATTGGATACAGAGGTCGAGAATTTAATATTGCCTCGAGTTGGACGAACACAGTAGCGAGTTCTTCAGCAGTTAAATGTATATTTCCCACAATGCGTTTAATGTGAAACTTAGCCGATTTAATAGCGGCCTCATAAAGCCCACCGTAGTTTGGTGAGTAAGCGGGTGAGAATCTGAACTGTATACCTTCGCCAGAAAAATTGTCAGATACAGAATCGCTTAATTCGGTAAGAAATTTTCCTAACTCTTTACTAGCCCCTACAAAGTTTCTTCCATTATCGGAAAAAATTTCGAGAGGTTTTCCTCTTCTTGAAATAAATCGTCTAAATGCTAGAATGAAACTTTCAGTGCTTAAATCACCCGCAAGTTCTAAATGGACTGCCTTTGTTTTAAAACATATGAATAAACATAAATAAGCTTTAAGCAACCTTGCACCGCGGCCCTTTTTATTTATAATGTAGAAGGGACCAGCATAATCTGTTCCTACAATCTGAAATGGATACCCTGGTGTTATACGCTGGGATGGCAAACCTCCCATAATCTGGCCAGCAACTTCTCCCTTCACGCGTCTACATGTTACACATTTTCGATAAGTCTGCCGTGCTACATGTCTTCCTCCTATTGGCCAGTACATTTCGCGTATGCTTGAAAGTAGAAGCTGTGGGCCTGCGTGCAATAACTGTAAGTGATAATGTTCAAATAAAAGTTTTGTTAAGTAGTGTTTTGGATCAATAATCACGGGATGTTTTTTATTGTAATCATATGTAGAATTATCTAGCCTGCCTCCCACACGCATAACACCATCTGCATCAAGATATGGATTTAAACTTAGAATTTTTGACTTACTATTAATGGTTGTACCCTTTTTTAACGAATTTATTTCATCTTCAAATGACCTGGATTGTGCAAGGGAAATTAACTTGATGTCAGCTTTTTGCAATTCCATTACTGTTAATGAACCTTGCATCTTATTATTAGAATATTTACAATTATGTATGAACCTTAACACGAAAGCAACTGTTCTTCTTAGTTTGTTAAACTTTGAAAATCTTTCAATGTCTATAATATCTTTGTCAGGTTGCTTTAGTATCATGGTTGCTACCTTAATTTCTGGTAAATCTACGTCTAACTTGAACGATTGAGAAGGCCAATCCGTCTCATCGCCGAGCAGGAAGGACGGCCCGTTCCACCATAACTTGGCTTCAGGCAGTTCTTCAGGTAGCAGACCTCGTGATGCTAGGTCTGCCGGATTCGAATGTATATACAGGCGGCATACACCTTTGAAGATGCATCACAAAATACATGAATTTCTATGTGGTTTGGGTTACCACACATAACATAACGATTAATTTCGAATAAGGACAGTGTAAGAAAACCCTTAAACATTTTTTGCCATAAGTTTCTTATATTGATAGGTACATCATCATCCCATTGTAATTTTGATGACCAAAGTTCTTGTAATAAACTCTTCAATAATATTGTGCAGACACTAAAAACTCCAAGTGGGTCAAATATACTTGCTACTAAAGATAAAATGGTAGGGTAGACCGGGTACAATAGTACCATTTACGAAACATCGGTTGATTACACAAAGTTGACTGTTGCTTTTTGTTTTAAATATGATTATTTTAGAGCCTTGGTTTATTATCTACCGAAGGAAACATCTAAAGTTGGCCTAGATTGAACCAAACTTGGTCAAAATTGACTTTGAATGAAATGATGGCTAGTGCTACAAATGACCCCTTTTGAGGGTTAATTGTACCAAAACTGCATTGTGTAATAAAACGCAAATAAAGGTATTAATCATATTTTCTCAGTCATTTATTTGCAGTCTTAGGGGTTTATAATCATTCTTAAAAATTAGGAACAAAAAATCGTGAGATCGGTGTTTTAAATCAACACAAATGTAAAGTTATAACATTAACATAACAATTTTTCGCTTAGAACAAAAATAAAATAAGTTTTTATTAACATATAATTAACATTAGGTTCACAAGTTGCACATTTGCTATTATCTAGCTTTATAACAATCATATAATAGAAATTATCAGCAAAAATATTTTAGTATGGAGATACAATTGACCCCTGGTACAATTGACCTCCATATAATATTAGGTATTTAAATAATAAAAAAAAAATGTTAGTCAGATTCGCAGTTGTGACAAACATAAATCGACTCCTGAGGTGTACATTCTTCGTGTGCCCATAATTGGCACTGAGCGCATTGAATCCACATTTCATTAGGGCGACTAGCGCTATATGGTTCCATACATACGACACAAAACCATTCATCTTCTTCTTCACTACTTTCAGAGTCATTTTTTGCAGTTTTCTTTTTCTGCCTGGAATCACATTTTATGCCTTTAGATTTTCCTGGGTGCTGTAGATTTTTTTTAATTTGTTTAGCTTTCTTTCTTTTTTCAGCTTCCTCTGCTTCTTTTTGTATGGCATCTTTTTCCGGGGTATCGGTGTATATTGCCGATTGTCGTTTTTTTCTTCCACGATTGGAGGTTTTGCGCGGTGGCGCCTTGGGCAGAGGGCGAACCACTTCAGGAGAGAAAACGAAGGGTTTAATTCCTTTAGATGTTGACGGTTTGGGGTCGTGTACGGAAGTTGAGTCAGAAGAAATATTTGTTACTTCACGTAGTGGTGTCCCAAATCTTAACCTCGCAGGTATTTCCATAGATTCATTATCTGATGTATTTTGTTGAGATTCCCGTCCTATATCCAGAGGATCAACTAATGCCAAAGTGTCTTCAGGTATGATTTCTGGTACTAAAGTGGCTGCTTCTAACGATGGACTTGGTATGGCACGGATCTCTTTTGGCGTTTCTTGATCTTCACGTGGAGATGAAATTTGTTGAATTACAGGCTCAAGATCTGATTCGAGGGGATTACTTTGTATTCCAAATTCGGGAGAAAGCTCTTGGATGCTATTGTCAGCAAGCAAAGGTCGGTCTGTCACATATGAGGGGCCAAAATCAGTATCATCAAATATATCTCGGTTGTAGGGGCAGATTCCTGTGCAACGAAATCCAGACTGAATATTTCGAGGGGTAAAAGCTAGAGGAAATGAAGTAGCAACAATTGATGGAATATGGTATATAGTCATGGTTTGACCAGGATTGTTCCTCATCCATGCATCACAAGCGGTATTTACATGTTTTTTCAGAGGACCATGTACAGAGCGATCTAGTGGCTGCAACTTATGTGAGCAGTGCGGTGGAAACGATAAAACAATTATGCCATTTTCTTTACAAAAGTCTAAAGCTTCTATTGTTATATGCGATGGATGATTGTCAAGAAGTAACAGCACTTTGTTATCAAGAGACACTCTGGTAAATGATTGGAAATGTTTCAAAAACTTCAGGAATTGAGTCGCTTCCATCCAACCTGACGCATTACCAGCACCTATACAACCCATTGGACCATCTCTGACGAAATGATCTTGGTATCTCTGGCGTGGAAACACGAACATCGGAGGCAGAGCATTACCAACGGCATTTGCAGCCATAGCCACAGTAACAAGAGTACCGCGCTCCGCAGACGTCAATGCTCCAACTTGCCGTTGCCCTCTCCTAGCAATAATACGATTCGGTTTTTGGACGGTCGTAATGCCAGTCTCGTCCATGTTGTATATATCTTTAGCTTCAAAATGATAGCGATTCATTACTTTGGCCAGGTTATCAAAAAATGCATTGACATTTGTCTTATTGAAACTCGTTGCACGAGCAAGGCTAGTGGCTTGAGCACACCTTATCGAAAGTTCCGAGTTTCTTTTCATAAAAGATGAAAACCAATCAGGCCCTGCCATTCCGTTTTGATCCCAGGATTGTGGTCGTTTCAAATCGAATTTAATAGCCAAATCAAGTGCCAAGCGTCTTACTTCTTTTGGCGTTAAACCATAATAAATATCTGCTGTTCTTACTAAATATTTCGCTATGCTTTGTTCTTGCTCTTCGGTAAATACTTTCGTTGCTGGATTATACCCCATAGAAATAAATTCGCCAGGATTAGCTTCTCTTTTACGTTTATATCTTATCAGAGAAACATGACAAACGTTGAACATATTCGCAGCGTTGCGTATGCTACGCCCTTTTAAAATCTCATCATATGCCTGTTCATACAACAAAGTATCTCTTGACCCACGGTCCGTCTTTTTTATTCTATTTCGTGGCATCTAAAACAAGAACATGTCTAATAAGTAATTGTATATTTTAAGTACCTATTTATTTTTTTACTCCATTATTATTAGTATGGGGTTATTTCTACCATGGGGTCAATTGTACCGGTAATATTGACCCCGGCGATGTTGGTACAATTGCACCAAAGTAACTAATTTAGAAAAACCATCTAAAAGACACATAATTCTAAACTTATAGTTTCCGTGTTTATTATAAATGAAAAGTATATTAACCGTTTAATCTGGCAACAACAATTACTTATCGAAAAGTATCTGGTAGTACGAGTTACATTCAATCATATTTTACGTAAAAACTTACCGCGGCTAGCCGAAAATCAAAAATTCGCCACTCACACGTCCGTTTTCCAGCACGCGCGCCGGCGACTGAGGGGCGCCTCGGGACTCAAGTAGCGCGTGTGCTGGCGCACTCACACGTGGCAAAATTTCGCTCAGTAGGAGAAATATCGATGATGGTACTATTGACCCGTGTTACTATTGTACCCGGTCTACCCTACGTTTCGCGCACTTATTAGTTTCAATAGTCTGTTGTTTAAAATCAGGTAAATTTATCATTAGTTTGTCCGTCGACGGGTTCCATTTTATTCCTAGAGTGCTACATTCTTTATTGAATTCAACATTGCTTTGTTCGTGAAACATTTTATCATCAGTAAAAAGGTAAGTACAATTTGATTTAATTTTACGTAGATTCATTTGAGCTGTCTTTAATGTATTTTTTATTGATTCAAATATGTATTTTAATTTTTCAGGATCCTGATCACCAGTACAGAGATCGTCGACGTCAAAATCGTGTTTTATTATATTGGTTATGAGTTCATCGTCACAAGAATCAGCCAATTCGAATAAACATCTGACACTCAAGAACGATGCCGAAGAAGTTCCGTACGTGACTGTATTTAACTGTAAGTATTGCAACGGTTCATTTTCATTATTTCTCCAAAGGATCATCTGTAAATGTCTATGCTTTTCTTCGAGAACTATTGGGCGGTACATCTTTTCAATATCTCCTATTAATACAAACCTATGCTGACGAAAGCGAACGAGAATTGAAAAGATGTCCTCCTGAATCGTAGGGCCCACCATCAAAATATCATTTAGTGAAAGACCTGAAGTAGTTTTTGCCGAAGCATCAAAAACAACACGGCATTTTGTTGTTTCACTTTTATCCCGTAAAACTGGATGGTGAGGTAAATAATTCGCCACTTCAGGTTTCTCAATCTCTGACAAATGGCCCAAGTCTTTATATTCTTGAATGAATTCACTATATTGTTGTTTGACATGAGGTTGCCGTCGGAACCGTTTCTCCAACTGGATTAACCGTTTAAATGACATTGAAAATGAATCACCTAAGTCCAGTGGATCTCCCTTCAACGGCAAACTCACACAAAATTTACCGTTAGCTAACCTATGAGTATTTTTTACAAAATGACCTTCGCACAATGTTTCTTCTTGATTCCAGGGTAACTTAGGGGGTAATTCCTCAAGTTCCCAAAATTTACGTAACTGATTTCTTATTTCATGACTAAAATTACAGTTTATGTTGTTACCTTTGTCGTAACTGGCACACATTGTCGGACCAACTACTAACCATCCTAATGACGAATTGTTTAACATTGGTTTGTTGTGTCCGAGCCTTATTTGACCTGCTATAATCAGATCCCAAAAAACGTCTGCCCCTAGTAATAATTCAACTTGAGAGGGACGATAAAATGTCGGATCTGCCAATTGTATGTTTTGTGGAATATCAAAACTCGTGATATCCACTTCCTCAGAGGGTAAATTTTTTGAAATTTGATTTATTGTTAAACAGTTTATTTTCTTTGTAAATTGTTTAAGTTTCAGTGTAATTGTACACCTTTCCATTGTATTGAAACACATGTTGTTGATGCCTGTTACATTAACCGATGGTACCTTTTGGCTCAGAAGTCCTAACCTATTTTTTAATGAACTAGTTATAAAAGATGACTGACTACCTGAGTCTAATAAGGCCCGTACATCATGGCACTGATTCGTTTTCTCATCCACGATTTTAACAACTGCTGTTGATAACAAGACCTGACTTGCTACACAGGAGGATAATGAAACCGAATGTGCATCCTTGCTATCATTATTTGGATCGTTAGTGTTCGTTACCTCACTAACTTCATTGACTTGAACAACATTATTTGCCGTAATTGGCTTAGACTTATGTAACAATGTATGATGTCTACGACCGCATTCTCGACATGGGCCTAATCGACAATGACTTGCAAAATGACCACCGCGAAAACAATTTGAACACAACTTCAATCTTACAACTTCAGTGTAACGCAATTCAGGAGACATATCAAGAAACTTTTTACATGCATATATACGATGTTCACCACTACACAATAAACATTTTATTTTTGATGCATTCTGAGTACCTGACTCAGAAGCAGAAGCCACAAATGATTTTTGTTGTTTATCTATTTTTTTGTTTGTTTCAGGTTTTTTAGCAGGAGAGCTGGTTCGGTGTATGGATTCTAAAACGTCAGCCTTTTTCTGCAAAAACTCCTTAAACTCTTGTAACGTAGGCGAACGCTGGCGGTTTTTAATTTCTTCCCATTTACGCAATGTTACCGAATCCAATTTATGTGCGAATATATGAACAATTAATGAATCCCAATCATCAGTGGGCTCCCCTAATGTGTGAAGCGCTCGTAAATGCTTTGTGATGTGATCTACTAAGTTTCTAAGTAATTTATCGGATTCTTTAGGCAGCGACTCAATACTTAATAAATCCTGAAAATGGTTAGTAATAAGTTGGCCTTTGTTATCAAATCTCTCACATATAAGTTGCCAAGCAACATCATAATTATCAGCGGAAATTTCCAAAGATTTGATAACAACTGAAGCACTACCCTGCAATGATGAACGTAAATAATGAAATTTATTTATACCACTTAATTTTGTATTATTATGTATCAACGATTTAAACGTGTCTCGGAACTCGAGCCACTTGCTATAATCTCCATCGAAAATAGGCAGCTGAATCAAAGGTAACTTAACATTTACGTTATCGCAACCACACGAATTTACTTCAGTTTTAGCCAAGTTATCCTGAGCGTCACTAAACTGTTCTTGATTCCGCTGCACTATTTCTTGAGCTAAGGTAATCAAAGAATAAAACTGATTTTCCATTTCAGAACGTTCAACAAGTTGCACATCAATATCATCCGATAAAACTTCTATTTTACTCTGAATTGTATCAAAATCGCTAAATAAAACCTCAAACTTTGTTAATCTTAAACATAATTCCTTAATGTGTTTTTGTGTTACATTCATAAAGCTTTGAAAATCATTCAAATAGTTTTTAAAATAAGTAACCCTTCCTTTAATCGAGCTACGTTTCTTAGTTAAATCCTTAAATTCTGCATCAGACATTTTTAATGACAAAATAAATGAAAACAATAGGTATAAATACCGTTAGTCCGGCAAACCTGATTCCCACTCGCTACTCGTAGTTCTTTGTGTTGTGAGCCACAGGTAGATCACGCGTTATCAGTAGCTGAACGCGTGATCCTTTGTCTTCGCTCGATGTGCCCGCGCAGGTGGCGATCGAAATGCCTGGAAAGTTCGGCCGGCTAATTACTCACAATGCACTACAACGTTTTATTATGGGACCTACTTATTTTTACACTTAGTTTATTATGCAATCATGGACTTATTCACATTACAATTTGTCATCATTAGAACTCGCACCAAAGAAATGTAGTCAGCACAAAGCCACAGCTATAGCTAGATTGCACTGGATAGGCAATAGGTACGATGCACTGGATAGGCAATAAGTATGAAATAAGATGGTTAAGTTTTCAGTCAGCACGGCAACATAAATATGTATTCTGCTCTTATTTGACGTTTGTACCGATAGCGTTGGCATCGTCGATAGCTGTCAAAATTGGCCATCGAGAAGCAATTGTGCAGCCATACGTTTTATCACACATTCTCCATTAAAAAAGTCTGAAAAGTGATAACAAAAATGCCGCATCATATTTTAAGATGGCGATATTTAGAATTGGCCAGCAGGGAGGAACGTCGTCGGGACGAGAGGCTGCAACGCCGTCGAGCACGAGCTTTACTGAGGCGGAATCTCGATCCTATGGTTGTTTTGCCGGACACGGAGTTCGTAAAAACGTTCCGCCTCAGTAAAAACGTTTTAAAAAATATCGAGGTAATCATATCTCCGTTCATACCCGACGAGCGGAGATGTGATGGCATTCCGGTTTTGATGAAGGCAAGTTCCTTAGGCCTCTGCCTCGAATTTTGCAATATTCGAGGCAGAGGCCTTACTTTTTTAGATACGTGTCCTACAAAATTTGTTTAGACCTTTCTTGATTTTAAAATGTAAGTACTAATGAAGGCTATTTATTGTTATTAGAAGAATGACAATAGTATTACTAAGCTCTAATTATTTACAATAACTTATTGTCTACACACATCTAAGTAAAATTATTTTTATTTGTGCAAAATATCATAATAGACTTGACATTTGCAGAACCTGATAGCCTTAGCATTTTATGCAACAGGGTCTTATCAGACGTTGGTTGGGCAAAGTGCTTTCCACAATGTCTCACAAAGCACAGTTTCAAGAGCTGTGAGACAAGTGACGGAAGCACTGAACCAACCAGAAATATACAAAAGGTATATTAAATGGCCACTACAATCTGCAGAAAGAACTGCAATTAAATTGAAGTAAGTATTTACTTTCCTGTTTTTCCTACAAATTAAAATCCAGTTTTTAATCACACTTCATTGGTGATAAATCCAGTTTTTAATCACACTTCATTGGTGATATTTCAGATTTTACAATAGGTTCAACATCCCAGGCGTGCTAGGATGTATAGATGGCACGCATGTAGCCTTATTGAGACCAGACATCCACGAGGAACGATATTTTAACAGGAAGGGTTATCATTCCCTGAATGTGATGATTGTAAGTTAAAACATTTCATTTTTGTAAACAATAGCTTGTTGTCAACATAGTTTTTCCAATATATTTGTCAACCCTTTTTATTAAACTTACATTTCAATTTAATTGCAGATATGCGATTCGGATCTCAATATCATGTGTGTGGATGCCAGTACCCCTGGATCGGCACATGACTCCACCGTCTGGCAGAGCCATCCACTTAGCCATCATATTTCAAATGGGGAAAGTGGATATTTATTGGGTAAGTTTTAAGTTACATGTTTAATAAAATGATCTAATTATGTTTCTATTATATAGAATATGTATACAAAAATTTTAACATTATGTATATGAATATACTAGTTTTCTTTGTGTGGAATGTCCTGAGATATTTAATTATTATTTATTTATCATGGTAAACTACAGGAGATAGTGGTTATCCATTACGAAAGTCGATGATGACCCCCATATTGAATACCGTGGAAGGCACGCCACAGCATCATTACTATGGTCTACATGTGAGTGCCCGCAATTGCATAGAGCGTTGTATTGGGGTCCTGAAGGCACGATTCAGGTATGATACATTTTTAAAACATTGTTATGATATTTAAGTTCCAAACGAGATATTCATATAGTTGTACTATTTAGATGTTTGCTTGTGGCTCGTGCACTTCATTACAAGCCCATGGTGGCAGCCAAAATTGTGAATGCATGCTGTGTCCTGCACAACATTGCAAATGCGACCAATGCTGTCATACCACATTTGTCACCCGAGGAAGAAGAAGCAGAGAATCTCCTCCAGCAAGAGGCAAGTTATCTTTTATGTTACAATCCAAACTAGTAAAAGTTTTACAATACACCTTTTTTCTTCGATAGGAATAAAACAAAGATTTAAAGGAAAAAAAAGTATATTTTTGAAAAATTTTCTTCATAGACAGTGGCTGAAGCCAGCAGAATTTTGCTTGCTGATGAGGCAAGTAACCGCCGAGTAAATCGCGACTTGCTGGCTGGCCGCTCCTTGCAGCAAGCGCTTGTTGACAGGCTATGGAGAGAAAAAGACTTGTGTAAGTGCGAAAGATAGTATATTATGCAATTAGTGAATAAAGGACGGATTTAAAGCGAGGGCCATAGGTGAATCACGAGCTAGTGAAGGATTCTAGCGATTGAATCACGACCGTAGGGAGTGATTCATGATGATTGAATCACGAGCGCAGCGAGTGATTCAAGTGTTAGAATCCTGAGCGACGCGAGTGATTCATGGCCCTCGATATAAATCCGTTTTATTCAAGAGTTGCATACTATACTTTATACCATGACTACGAGAAAAAGAAAGATTTAAGTGAAAATAGACATATAATGAAGAAAAAGGCAAGTTAAATTGGCTTTGATGTAAACCAGCCGTGATTTTTTGGGTAGCAAGTTTTCCACTATATCGGCCGCCCTCTTTTTCATAAACTCAGGTGTTAACTCATCTTCATCACTAGAATGCATTTTTATTCGATTAGAACAACACTAAACAAACACAACATTAAAGATTAAAGTAACACTAAACTTTGTGTTCGTACAACTTACAGTATTCAAAATAGCGCCAATTTACTAAGGACAGCAAAGAACACAAAATAGTTTTTATTGTAATGCTAAACTCCTTGTCGAAAATGTCGACCAATCAAATTAAATTTAGAACACATCAATACATAGATTACGGTTACACTAGATACGGCAAGCCACGACCAAGCGTGCCCTGCATGTTCGACTGTTCGTACTAAAAAAAGTCTGTTAGCTCAGTGACGTTTAGCGATTGAAAAAATTCTGTTTACTTTGAGCACATCACTAAATGGCTGGGGTGAAGTTATCGTAGGTATAAAAAAGATGACACGTTCGGTTTTCATACTATCTAATAACATGCCGTATCTAGCCTAGGTAGGTACTCTAAATCTGTGGTCGAATACATTGGTGTGTTCCATTTTCAAACATCAAAACAGTGAGTAAAAGTGCTTTTTATTCACTGTTTTCAGTGAATAAAATAAGCTTTTTAGAGGGGGAATGGTATAAATAGTATATTATGCAATTAGTGAATAAAGGACGGATTTAAAGCGAGGGCCATAGATGAATCACGAGCTAGTGAAGGATTCTAACGATTGAATCACGACCGTAGGGAGTGATTCATGATGATTGAATCACGAGCGTAGCGAGTGATTCAAGTGTTAGAATCCTGAGCGACGCGAGTGATTCATGGCCCTCGATATAAATCCGTTTTATTCAAGAGTTGCATACTATACTTTATACCATGACTACGAGAAAAAGAAAGATTTAAGTGAAAATAGACATATAATGAAAAAAAAGGAAAGTTAAATTGGCTTTGATGTAAACCAGCCGTGATTTTTTAGGTAGCAAGTTTTCCACTATATCGGCCGCCTTCTCTTTCATAAACTCAGGTGTTAACACATCTTCATCACTAGAATGCATTTTTAATCGATTAGAACAGCACTAAACAAACACAAAATTAAAGATTAAAGTAACACTAAACTTTGTGTTCGTACAACTTACAGTAGGTATTCAAAATAGCGCCAATTTACTAAGGACAGCAAAGAACACAAAACAGTTTTTATTCTAATGCTAAACTCCTTGTTGAAAATGTCGACCAATCAAATTGAATTTAGAACACATCAATATAGGTCGAATACACAGATTACACTTACACTAGATACGGCAAGCCTCGACCAAGCGTTCCCTGCATGTTCGACTGTTCGTACTAAAAAAAGTCTGTTAGCTCAGTGACGCTTAGCGATTGAAACAATTCTGTTTACTCTGAGCACATCACTAAATGGCTGGGGTGAAGTTATTGTAGGTATAAAAAAGATGACACGTTCGGTTTTCATACTATCTAATAACATGCCATATCTATCCTAAGTACTCTAAATCTGTGGTCGAATACATTGGTGTGTTCCATTTTCAAACATCAAAACAGTGAGTAAAAGTGCTTTTTATTCACTGTTTTCAGTGAATAAAATAAGCTTTTTAGAGGGGGAATGGTATAAACATATTTTTCATTTAGATAGATCCAGGTGTTTTTTTTTTCAAACAGCATACATACTTACACTTTTAATTTTTAATCACTGTCTGAAGATGAAGACCTTCGACGACGACGCCTTGATTGGTCCTAAAACAAAATTAAAACAAGTTATTTAAAAAATTAATATCGCCTTTATAATTAACTGAAAGGAAAAAAAAAAGGATTTAGCAGGTATGCCTGCGAATTTAGAAAGAATCTTCAGGGTAGACATAGCCTATTTTTTACCACATGATGACTCATTCCCATGGGGAAACAGCGGGTGAAATCGAAAAGCTAGTAGTATACCAATCCATTCTGACTTATTGCATAACTTCATGGGGTGGGGCTGCTAAATCAATCCTATTGCCATTAGAACGTGCACAGAGAGCTATTCTTAAGGTAGCCACTTTTCGCCCATTTAGGTTTCCCACACACGAGCTTTACACTGCGTGTAAAGTTTTAACTGTGCGTCAACTATTTATACTGAATACAGTGCTACACCAACATAGCAAACTTCCTTATATCCCAATACCTATAGATAAGAGAAGAAAAGACTTGGTTTGTATAAAGCCTCAAACTAGACATACTTTTATAAATAGATTTTATGTATTTTTAGGGCCGTTTTTATATAATAAAATCAATAAGTCTCTTAGTATTTATAGTATAAATTGTAAAAAATGTGGTGAAATGCTGCGTGAATACTTAGCGACATTTAATTACTCAGACACTGAAAAATTGCTAGATGTAATGCAATAAGTTTAATAATGTTAAGTAATTTTCTATTTTTTTATTTAAAATATAATTATAATGTATAAATGCTAGCGCTTATATGTACACTATACAGTATAAATGCTAGCTCTTATATGTACACTAACACATTGTCCACTAAAGTACTCAGCGTTGTTAAGTGATGGCCTGAAACACAGGTTTTAATAAACCTACATCAGGCAGGTCGCTATTGTAATAATTAGACCTTTATCCGATAAATATAAATTATACACTAGATTTTTAACATAGCTTAAGTTGTTCATACTAATATTACTATGTAAATACTTTGTAATGATGTAACTTTTATGTAATTTAATTAATTAATGTGAACTTATGAATAAATATTCTATTCTATTCTATTCTATACGTAAAACAAAAATTACCTCATGATCACCGACTATCACCACCTGTATTGGCCTTCTGCTGTGGCCATCGAGCGCATCTGCCAATCTCTCTATGGCAGATGCAAGCGCAAATGTCGCATCGGCGCTGCGACTCTCCATTGTAGCCAGCCTTTGCTCGGCTAGCTCTAAAGGAGTCACTTCTGGTTCTGAAATTTTTTTCAAGCATAAATACAACATTATTTTGATTATGTGGTATATTCAACATACAAGATTACAATGTTGAATGAAAGACAACACCATATTTTTGTATTTTTTGTAAACACATTTATATTTTGATATACAAATTAAAAAAAAAACACATTACTCAACGGGATTTGAACCTGAGTCTTTGACTGGATATTCAAATTGATTAATTTTGTATTTCTCTTTACAGAAATCGAGCTGCTACATCTAGACCAGACATTATCATCAGGGTGTTTTACTGGCCATTAATTATTACGGGCTTATTAAATAAAATCATATTTTTTCTGAAATATTGTGTTGTATCTTACCATGTTCCCGATGATGATATCGACGACGTCGACGTGGAGGCTCGGTACGCCTCGGTACGGTGGTTGTGGCAACCGGCGCCGCAGTTGTGGCAACCGTCGCCGCAGTTGTGGTAACCGTCGACGCAATGGTGGTAGCCGTCGCCACAGTGGTGCTTGCCATAGCTGCAGTGGTTACCATTGCCGCAGTAATGGGTGCCGTCGTCACAGTGGAGGTGTCCATGGCCTCCATGATCACATCCAATGTGGCTTGAGAGGTTGGCCCTTCATGGCTGTGAGAAAAAGTAGAGGGAGTCTCCCCGTCCCAAGGCGCTTCTCTGAAATAAACATTTCTCGTTATATTTCCTAGTAACATACTGTCAGACACAAAAGCGACTTATGCAATGAAAAAATGTTTAAAACTTTTTACTCACTTACATCATTGGGTCTCTGGTATCAGATTAAAGTAGCCCCAGATTCCTGCGAGATGTATTCACTGATACCATGATCCGTAACTACCAAAAAAAAAAAAAAATCGTATCACGGTATCCGTGGATACCACTGGCTGTGATCCTTCTGTCTACTTTAATCTGATACTGGGATAAGATGTGACAAACTCACTCACATTATATTTATTTCTTCTCCACCTGCTTCAGTTTCAAAAGTCTAGCAATAATGAAAGGATGCAAATTAATATTATGTGCAAAACAAAAGAAGAAAAAGGAAAATGGTATAGGATAAAAAGCTTTTAAAATGCCCATAATTAGTCAAAAAACACACGACATTAAAGGAAAATGTTAGGGCCTTAGCACACGGCGTATTTTAAACGCGCAGACGACGCGCGTTTCAAAAACGAAATTAACTAAAATCAATCTACGGCGCAGAAAACGCGCTTCGTCTGCGCGTTCAAAATACGCCGTGTGCTAAGGCCCTTATAGGATAAAAAGCTTTTATAATCCCATAATAAAAAAACATACCACATCTAAGGGGTTGTGGCGAACGCCAGGTAAGGGTTCACCAACATCTCTCCCCAATACGTTGTATAACCGCTCCTGGAGATTAGTTAATGTCAACTGTGTGTACTGTCCTCCACCTTAAACCAAAATATTTATTACTTTGGAAAGCCCTCAATAAATGTTGAAAACATTAATCACCAATTACTCATTATTTTTAAATATATAGTAAACTATGAAACAGTATCTTGTTTTCTTAAACACAAATAAATGATTTGTTTACCAGTTGCAGACAACTCCTGCTTATTTTTTTTGATCTTCTTCAGTAATTTAGATTTATAATCAGCGTAGTACTAAAATAAAGATGTAATTACATCTTTATTTTAGTACTACGCTGATTAAGATGTAATTACATCTTTATTTTAGTACTACGCTGATTATAAATCTAAATTACTGAAGAAGATCAAAAAAAATAAGCAGGAGTTGTCTGCAACTGGTAAACAAATCATTTATTTGTGTTTGTATGTAATAAGCATATTTTGATTTTACACCAATGTAAAATAGTTATTAACAACTTACAGTGCGCCAGGCTTCAGTCCCTCTTGTGGGACAGTTTGCCGAAACACTGTTTAGTATATTGGCGCATTCCATCCATAGCCGTTTCGACAAACTGCGCCCTTCTTTTGTCCGGCTGAACCTGCCCAGCGCCAGCTCCCTGTGACGCTCCAGGAACTCTATCAGAGCCTCTTGCTGCTCCACCGTCACTGTCTCCGTCGACATTTTTTATCCTTTGGTACTTCAAATGATAAAAACATTCAGATGATACATAGACGTATAAAAAAAGGAAGACTCCGCGCCACGCATATCGAAAGTGAGGCGTGTTTGTAGAAACGGTGGGATTACTGTTTCACTTTCGATATGCGTGGCGCGGAGTTCTCCTTTTTTTATAATTCTATGAGATAATATAAAACTTGTTCTCCTTCTTTTAATGTGATGGGCTGTGGACTCCTGTGTGATTCACGGTGTGAATTCACGCCGTAAGGGCGAGTGCGCACTGCGGTGCGTTTCCGTTAGTTCTGCCGCACTGGGCGGGGCCTACAGTAACAAAACGCATAACCGCAGTGCGCGCACTTCAAAGACATTCCATACTTCACAGATTATGCGGTAGAAAAACGCACCGCAGTGCGCGCTCGCCCTAATTTTCGCCGCGAAGTCGGCGCGAAAAGCATGCCCCTCCACACTCGCTATCGTTCACAGTTTAGTTCGCGCGCTCGTCAAGAATGGACGCCGACATAATTATGCACTGCTATCTTCATGCTGCTGTTTTAACACGCGAGTGTGGATGCGTTCGCGTTCACGGGAGGTTCGCGTCCCGCGAACCTTTTGGCGCGGACGCAAATACCGACGCTGAACGGGGAACAAGGCGTGAACAGCCGCGAAGCCCGTGAACGGGTGCGAAAGCCATCCACAGTCGCGGTTCGAGGCTTTCACGGGTGTTCACGGTGCGAATGTGGAGCCTAGCATAGTCACTACACGGTTTAATTGTATGAGTAAACTTGAGTATCCACTTACTTGAAAAAATATCCACTAAAACACAAAAGTTTTTTGAATCTCAACAAAAATACGTTTTTATGATGTCAGACCACGCTGTCAAACATCAAAAACGAAGGAATTCTGTAAATTTTGGCGGTATAATGTTTTACACAGATTAAATAATAATAGTACAGAGCTACTAGTACGATCTAATCTGTGGTTTATATAGCCAAGCTGATGCGATGCTGACGACGTGCCAGCGATATGCTGACGACGTTGTTTTCAAAATTAGAAGAATACCGTTTTTAGATCAATGGCGTTGGCAAAGCAATCGCGTGGCTGCGACATAGCAATTTGTGGTAAAATAGCAGAATTGGGGCCAAGCTGTGAAATCGGTACTCGAGAGACACCTATTTAAGTTAACTTAATTATGACTTGTTGTATAGGTACTATTCTGGTTCAAATTGAGGGAATAAGTACTTAATTCCCAACCATTGTATTGTGATCTAATGACTTAACTTACCTGACACCTGGGCCTCAATTCTGCTATTTTACCACAAATTGCTATGTCGCAGCCACGCATTGCTTTGCCAACGCCATTGATCTAAAAACGATATTCTACTAATTTTGAAAAGAACGTCGTCAGGATATCGCTGGCACGTCGTCAGCATCGCATCAGCTTGGCTATAAACCACAGATTAGATCGTACCAGTGACTCTGTACTATTATTTAATCTGTATTATTATTTAATCTGTGTAAAAACATTAAACAGGCAAAATTGACAGAATTCCTTAGTTTTTTAGGATTCCGTAGCCGAATGGCAAAAAACGGAACCCTTATGGGTCATGTCTGTCTGTCTGTCCGTCCGTATGTCACAGCCACTTTTTTCCGAAACTATGAGAACTATACTGTTGAAACTTGGTAAGTAGATGTATTCTGTGAACCGCATTAAGATTTTCACACAAAAATAGAAAAAAAAAACAATAAATTTTGGGGTTCCCCGTACTTAGAACTGAAACTCATACCCCATACTCGTACATACGAACTTTTTTTTTCATCAAACCCCTACGTGTGGATAGTTCTTCAAAAATGATATTGAGGTTTCTGATATAATTTTTTTCTAAACTAATAATAATTTGCGCGAGAGACACTTCCAAAGTGGTAAAATGTGTGTAACTTCTAAAATAAGAGATGATAAAACTAAAAAAAATATATGATGTACATTACCATGTAAACTTCCACCGAAAATTGCTTTGAACGAGATCTAGTAAGTAGTTTTTTTTTAATACGTCATAAATCGTAAACAGCAATTTACCTTTCATTCAATCAACTCAAATATAGCTTGTTTAGCTATCACAAGCCTATATGGGCTCGCTTGTAGTTAGATCTAAATCCCATGATTTAGGTACCTATTTATAATGTTTACTTATCAATAACTTAATTTAAAAAAATATACAGTACCTATTATTAAAACATCAATCAAGGTACAACGAACTACAAGAACTTTTATATTATGTTACTAGCTGCTACGGAATCCTTCATGGGCGAGTCCGACTCGCACTTGGCCGCTTTTTTGATGTTTGACAGCGTGGTCTGACATCTTATAAACGTATTTGTTGCGATTCAAAAAACTTTTGTGTTTTATAAAGTTAGTGGATACTCAAGTTTACTCCAAGTTTATCCAATTAAACCGTGTAGTGACAATGCTCACTTGACATTGGCGAACGTGAAAACACGGATTAGCCACTATGCGGGCTCCACATTCGCGCCGTGAACACCCGTGAAAGCCTCGCACCGCGACTGTGGATGGCTTTCGCACCCGTTCAAGGGCTTCGCGCCTGTTCACGTCTTGTTTCCCGTTCAGTGTCGGTATTGGCGCCCGTGTCAAAGGCTTCGCGGGGCGCGAACCTCCCGCAAACGCGAACGCATCCACACTCGCGTGAAGCAGCAACAGCAGCGTGAAGACAGCAGTGCATGTTTCGGCGTCCATTCCTGACGTAGGTACGCGCGACTTAAACTGTGAACGATAGCGAGTGTGGGGGGCATGCTTTTCGCGCCGACTTCGCGGCAAAAATTACGGCGTGAATTCACGCCGTGAATCACACAGGAGTCCACAGCCCACATTAAAAGAAGAAGAAGAAGTTTTATATCATCTCATAGTCTTATAAAAAACGGAGAACTCCGCGCCACTCATATCGAAAGTGAAGCACAGTATGGAACCGTTTGTCCCAAAGTTCGGGTTTTTCCGTACGGATTTTTAACCCGTGAAAACCACTGCCGCGTCACTTGGTGACGACACAAGCTCCTGCCACGAGCCACCGCTGCTGGCTCCTGGCCTACGACGCCGCTACTGGCATCGGGCTACCGGCACCACTATCGTCAACCCTGCGGGTCCTGCAACCGGCTCCTCGGCTCCAGCGTCCCTACAGTTACGCGCAAGCCAGGACAGTACTTGACGCGCCTACCTCCATATAACAGAGAGAAAATTGTGACGGGCTTATTGTGATCCACGACCTATTAATAAATTTTTGAAAGTGCTAGTGAGTTTCCGTTATTATCAGTAGTTAAAAAAACATTGGCGCCTCACGCGCACATTTTCGTCGTAGTATGCAGACCGGCCGCCATTACGTGACACGAGCGACACGCATAAAATCCTGCCGCTCCCAATCCGCCGCCGCCGCCGCCCGCTGCCCGCAAAATTCGAGGCAGAGGCCTAAGGAACTTGCCTTCATCAAAACCGGAATGCCATCACATCTTCGCTCGTCGGGTATGAACGGAGATATGATTTCCGCGATATTTTTTATAACGTTTCTACTAAGGCGGAACGTTTTTACAAACTCCGTGTCCGGCGAAATAACCATAGGGTCGATATTCCGCCTCAGTACAGCTTGCGCTCGACGGCGTTGTAGCCTCTCGTCCCGATGCCGCGGCAACCGACAACGCGGCATCGGGACGAGAGGCTACAACGCCGGGAACAGAGGGGAGGAAGAACAAAAGGGAGGAACGGCGCGCCGTTCCTCCCTGCTGGCCAATTCTAAATATCTCCATCTTAAAATGTGATGCGGCATTGTTGTTATCACTTTTTTTTATTGGAGAATGTGAGAGAAAACGTATGGCTGCACAATTGCTTCTCGATGGCCAATTTTGACAGATCTCGACGATGCCAACGCTATCGGTACAAACTTCAAATAAGAGCAGAATACATATTTATGTTGCCGTGCTGACGCTATTGTGACGCCATTGATTAATAGAATTCCGCAATGTATCAATAGCGGCTGGGTAGCCGCTATTCAACTTTCATAACAGGAGCAGAATACCAAAAGTGTCATTTTATGCTATTGCCATGCTGACGACGTGCAATTGAACTACATTACATTTAGCAGAATTGAGGCCCTGCTCTCATTTCATTGCAGGTAGGTACTTCTTTATCTGACCTACCTACCTGAACCTAATGTATTAGATGTTAGCGAATCTAGACAATGTACTTATACCAACAAAATAATACAATTTACACAAAGATTTTGGAAACAATTCTAGCAAGAAACAATTTTAGATATTTTATTTATTTTTATTTTATTTTATTATATTTGTCTGAATTACAAACTAGAAATAGTTAAGTGACTAGAAGTGCAAAATAACTTAAGTATAGTAGTAGTAATTAAAGATTGTCCACCCACTTCATAGGCTTTAGGTCGAATTACCTCTGTAAACACTAAAAATGGATGGCCTATGTAGATCTGTAAAGATTATAACTAGGTCGTAAAGGAGAATTTACCGGACCTGTAAATAAAGTAATATTGCTACTTGCTACCAAGCAAAGATTGAATTGAAACTATAATATTGTGTAAGTACCTACCTATTTTTTACATGAGCTAAGTGTAGGTACTGACCTACTTATGTGTAACTTACATACTATACACCTAAGTGTGCTACATTAAGAGTTACCTAGCTATTTTTGTTTATGCAAATAAAAAGCTTTTTTTTTTTCTTTGTATTATTTTATTTTAAACTAGCTGTGCCCGCGACTTCGTTCGCGTGCATGTCGGAAATCAATACATAATGTGTCGCTTAGATATGGTGTAGGTATCACTCCTCCAATAAAAATGAAGAATCTTGCGATCTTGCCTGGTGGGAACCGCTACCTGGGGTTCTCTACCACAGCCCTGCAGTTACTGCGGTTTATGATAGCGGGGTTTAACACGTATTCGGACTGCTGGAAACACAACGCGCCATTCGAAATTATCGTTTCGGAAAGAACGAATAGCGGGGTTTACACGAACCTACCTACAGTTTGGACCACGGATCTGTGGACTGCGTTCCAAACCGCGGATGGATCTGTGCGGTTTGGACTGCGCATCAAACTGTCTTTCGTTTATACCGTGAACATCCATGTTTATGGAGGCAAAACTTTTAAAAACGATTGAAGTCCATAATTAGTTGACCACGGATAGTCAGTAATTTTCTTTGATTTCTGTACCAAATCACAGTACGTATACCTACTGTAAGTTATTGAGGAGTTCAATTGTCTGATCTTAACCATCTCTGGAGAAAACTCTTTCAAACATAAGGTGTGTGACATACGGACGGGCAGACGGACAGGACGTAATGATAAGACTTCCCTTTCTATGTACTATTTGGCCACGGAACCCTAAAAACAGAAGAATTGAAAACTTCTTTCTTTTTGAAGTCGGTTATAAAGTAGTGTGAAGTGCTGCCTGCGATGATACCACGGCAAAAGTGGACCGAAGACGGGCAGCAGAAGCCTCTTCAAGTCGGAGATTTAGTGTTTATCGCCGACCCTGATGCGCCACGAAACGTGTGGCCGCGAGGCATCATAGAGGAGGTTTTTCCCGGAAAGGACGGCAGAGTGCGAGTGGTACAAGTTCGAACGCAGTTAGGCTAAGATCTCCTCGGAATAGCAAGTGCTGCGCCAGCAGCACTAGGGTGGGGCTATGTAAGCGACGCAGCTCGCATAGGTACTTTTTGTGACAAACTTTTTAAAAATACTTTTGGTTTTCTTTTTAGCCGTCAAATTGATGTGCACTTTTTTATTGTGGTTCTGTCACCGTCGTCGATATAAAACCATTGTATTTTCTCTGTTATTTTGCTAAATATATTTGTTTAATCGTTTACTTTACATCTCCGCTATTTTATTGAAGCTTGAGTCCCTGACCATTACAGATGCCTCAAATAATCTCGACCTCTAGAGAGAAATCCAGGTCCAGAGACCGGAATTCCAGGACAGCATCTATTTTATGACTGAAAAAGTGTCACTCTTCTGCGGAAAATCTTGACACCGCGATTCCGTCTATACAACATCTATCAGATACAGTGGTTAACTGGAAGCTCGCTCTGCATACAATAAATAAACTTACAAAGGTACCCAGTTTGATTTTTAAAAAAAGTGTGTGTATCAGCTCTGACGACGACTGGCGTTTACTCCCTTTTTTTTTGTGCCGTTCCGACTTTCTATTTTTCGGTCAAAAAGCAACATTAAGGTGTTAAGGCGCTCGTCACCCCCCCTCTCACCCAACCTCTCAACCCTCCTACTCTAACTCTCCTCTCAACCTTATCTTACCACCCCCCTCCTTCTCCCCCCTGTCACCCTCCCCTCTAATAACCCTCACCGCATCCCCTTCCCCCTTCCCCTTTCCTCCTCCTCACACATCTTTACTGCTTCTCCCTCCCTCTCACCGCGTCCCCCTGCCCCTACCCTCTCAAACCCTCCCCCTCACCTTCTCTGTGTATGAAAAGTTGATAGGATTATTATATCTGACATTGCATTATTTTTCACTCAGAACACCACATCAGTTATTAGTATTAACTATCATCTTACAATTGTAAGATGATATGATGGTATGGTGTGGTATTAGTCCATTTTTAGGGTTCCATACCTCAAAAGAAAAAAAACCGGTCAAGAGCGAGTCGGACTCGCGCACCGAGGGTTCCGTTTCGATTTCTGAAAAAGTGTGCTATTTAGAGACATCGTTTTATTTTTCCTGTTTTCTTTACATAAACTTCTATCACATAGAATAATTTCAGATTTTTCTCTTTGCAAACCCCGGAGATAAGGGGGGGGGACGGTAGTTTTTTTACATTTTTCATCAAAAGTCGAAAACTATGCGGCTTATAAAAAAAAAAAAAAATTGAGAATGTGCATACAGCGCTCTTTCATATTATACCCCACATGCCCTAGTAGCCCCACCATGAATTTTTAAGACCCCCTTTCAGTCCCAGTTGCAATAAAAATTAAAATATTTTTATTTCTTGCTTATTTGCAAAATAGTTGGGTAAACGTCATCTAAAACTGTTCCAAATTTCAAGTTGATAGTATTAGTAGTTCTTGAGATATCCAGCTGTGACAGACAGAGAGACAGAAAGACAGACTGAGTCACACCATAAGGGTTCCTTTTATACCATTTTCGTACGGAACCCTAAAAACGGCACCCTTATAGGATCACTCATGTGTCTGTCTGTCTGTCCGTCTGTCACAGCTAATTTGCTCCGAATCTATTGGACCCATTATGTTATTTGGTACACATAATTACGAATTTCTGTGACCCAAACGCGGACAGGTAGGCAAAGTAAATAAATGGATTTTGAATATGGGGGTCACTTTGGTGGGGCAAATAAGAAAATTAAAAAAAAAAAGTTTTGCAAATTGTACCGTGTGACATATCAGATGAAAGGGCTTAATTAATATGAGGGTCTCAAATATGTTTATATTTTTTTTATAATTTTAAAATTATATTAAGTATTTAAGAAAATAGATGAAAATTTACCAATATATCCCATAATCTCCGAAACTACTGAGCCTAAAGTTTTGAAAAAAAAAAATACAGAAAATAGTTCTTTACTTGTAGATTACAGGAAAATCTATAAGAATAGTCTGTGGTCATAAAATAACATGGTAAATCTCTCAATATTGTGAGTACAAACTTACATTTACAGTTGGAATGTATGGGAGAATATGTTTTCCAACTACAATGTTAAGTTTGTTCTTGGGATAAATTCATCCTAACTACGGAACCCTTCATTGTGCGTGGTTCAACACGCACTTGGCCAGTTTTTTATATTTGAAATTCTTTTATTTATTTATTTTATTTTACAGAAAGCTTACAGAATAATAGCTAAAATTTACAATATTTCTTTTAGCGTTACTAATCAACCACCAATAGAACCAATCTACCTAGGCTTTTCCCAACTATGTTGGGGTCGGCTTCCAGTCTAACCGGATGCAGCTGAATACCTGTATTTTACATGGAGCGACTGCCTATCTGACCTCCACAACCCAGTTACTGGGTAATACGATACCCCTTGGTAAGACTGGTTGTCAGACTTTCGGGCTTCTGACGACCCGTAACGACTGTCAAAGATCCACGAATAACAGCCGGGACCAACGGCTTAAAGTGCTTTCCGAGGCACGGAGGAGTCTCGGTATGTAAAGATGATCACCCATCCACTAACCAACCCCGGCAAGCGTAGCTTAACCTGCTGGATCGACCCATCAGGTTAACCACCCCTATAAAGCGATTTTTATTTTTAGTACCATTTGGTATCAATAGATGTCGTTACGTGTATGAAGACAACGTAATAAAAAGTTCTTCTTGAACACTTTAAATTCATAGATCTTTTGATAGACTGAAGCGATTGCGATGAAACAAAAACTAAGTAAAACTCTTGAGTCACACACAATATTTGAGTATAAAATTTAACTACATTGGTTTTGTACTTTTGACGTGATACTTGCACAAAAATTTATGAACTCTCACAGACAAACAGACGAACAGACAAACAGACAAAAATGACAAAAATGGTAGAAATGGCATCTGTTGGTGATTCTTTAACACCCCAACTATTTTTTTTTTAATATTTGCAATGTACAGAAATGCCTCGTCTACAGATTTATTATATGTATAGAAGATATAGATAGGTACTTATAACATGTTAGGTACATAGTTGCTTATCAACAAATATTAATTACCACATACACTTAGACACATAATTTACGCTTTTGGTTCGATGTCATCCTGAATTTTGGCTATTAATTCTCTCGTACTGGAATATAATTATATCATCAAATAATATGGTTTTCACAACATGTTGAACACACACATCAGCTTCACAACTACACATCGGCTGTTCGGATTTCGGAAAACTGTCTGCATCGTAAATTTCAATCTTGATTATTTTTGTCCCGCGAGTAACAGGTTTCTTTATATATTGAAAAAACGTTTGATCTGTTTTTGGTCTCTTACGAGCAAGACCCAGCGTTTTCTGTCCAGGGCCGGTAGTCTCGACATTATTAACGTTGCCCTAACGATCGTTACGTTGCTCTGTGGTCTGATAAATTTTAAGGAACGGGCTCGAAGATGTGTCTGTGTCATCTGTGTGTCTTTAATAAAATCGAACTATTACCATTTGCCCGTCTCGAGGGTCGAGGGGAGCCCATTAGGACCACAGAGCATGTAATTAGTTAACGAATGTCGTAACGAAAATCGTAAAGAATGTCGAGACTGCCGGCCTTGGTGTTTGTTGAACTGTTGCTTGATTCATAGGAACAAAATTGAAGAGCTCTTCCGTGTCCTGAAAATAAAAATCAACTGCTATAAATAAGTCTCAAATCTCAATACAAACATTATGGTTGAAACAGAGCGTTATGTACAAATAAATACTGGCTGGTTTACCAGATACTCATACCAAATAATGATTATCTACTAATTGTGGTAATATTTTAATAGTTGGATAAAATATTGGTAAAGAAAATATTATTAACACTTACCGACATTACGCGATAACGAATAACGTTCTACCCAGTCAGGACTCAGGTGCAGAAATTGAATGATCGATTTTCGGTTTGTTTTCCATTTATATAGAGCAATTGACCCTAGACAAA
This sequence comes from Cosmia trapezina, assembly GCA_905163495.3. Lineage (NCBI taxonomy): Eukaryota > Metazoa > Arthropoda > Insecta > Lepidoptera > Noctuidae > Cosmia > Cosmia trapezina. The sequence goes on from LR991050.1 coordinate 4,615,442, forward strand.
TTTAATGCAATAGCCCCGGAAATCAAAATTTTAGAAAAAAGTTCACTGAACCTCCTAGGTTCCCCAATTTTAGAAGACAGCTTTTCTCCTTTCATCGAAGAAAAAATCAAAAACTTCAACGAAATTTCGGACAGACTCTCCAAAATTAACTTACATTCGGCTTTCACCCTGATTAGATTCTGTTGTTTTGGCCCAAATTTCATTTATTTTCTACGTTCTTCCCCTTTATGGAAGCAACCACATCTATTGGACAAAATTGACCAAATTATTCGCAGCACACTAACATCCATTTTAAATGTGGCCTTGGACGACCGAGCGTGGCTTCAAGCCACACTACCCATCCGTTTTGGTGGCCTCGGCGTCCGCAAAATTAACAGTATTAGCTTACCGGCGTTCCTGTCCTCTGTCCACAGCACTGAAAAGTTGACCGGGAAAATTTTAGCCCCCTGCCTGGTTGACTCTGAAGTGCCGTGCTTGACCGATGCGGTGAACGCCTGGAAAGCGGCTTGCCCGGATACAGATCGGCCCGTAAACCCATCTTCCCAGAGGCAGTGGGATGAGCCGCTCTGCAGGTTGGTACGGAATAATCTTATCAATACATCTACCAATACTGCTGAGCGTGCCCGCTTACTGGCTGTGGGTGAGTGGGAGTCGGGCCTCTGGCTTCAGGCACTTCCGTCACCCAACATAGGCACTATGATGGGTGACACCACCTTCCGGCTCGCTATTTGTCTACGTCTGGGCGCTCCTTGTGGGGCTCCGCATCGCTGCCAGTGCGGTGAAGCTGTCGACTGCCTCGGACACCATGGCCTATCTTGCAGTAAGAGCGCAGGCCGGATAGCACGGCACGCTAGCATTAATGACATCATCCGTCGTGCTCTTGTCACCGCCGGGGTGCCAGCTGTTTTAGAACCCAACGGTTTGGCACGCGACGATGGAAAGAGACCTGACGGAATGACTATAATGCCTTGGAAGTTAGGTCGGCCTTTGGTATGGGACGCAACGTGTGTCGATACCCTTGCGCCATCCCACCTTCCTAGCACAGTGGGCTGTGCTGGTGCGGAAAACCTCAAACGGCGAAAATATTCAAATATTTTTGGGAGTTATATTTTCGAGCCGTTTGGGGTTGAAACACTAGGGCCATGGGGTCCGAGTGCCCACTTAGTTTTCCAAGACATCGCTAAGCGATTGGTCGACTCTTCACGTGACCAGAGGGCTGGCCTATTTTTTGGCCAAAGAATCAGCATTGCCATACAACGTGGCAATGCTGCCAGCCTTTTGGGCACTTTTCCTGTTGACAGCGATGCGGACGAATTTTTTGATGCCCTATGATCCTTTCCCCTCCTTTTTTTATACAATGTACATATTATTATTTTAATCTGTGTTAGTTTATATATTTTGAGCAATTTTAATCAACAGAGTTCAAAATCGTACGTTTTTATTCGATGTTCATAACCCGGACAAAAATGGTATGGTGAAATTGTATACCCTAAGACATCACGGCGCCAAATATTTTATTGTTTATCGTAAATTTACAGTGATAAAATAAGTACTACTGTACGTTTGTTCACTGTAATTTTTTCATACATTTTATTGAGAGGATTCAGCAGGCAAACTCATCGTATGTAAGTAGTATGTCATTTCTAATGACTTAACAAAGTAAGTTGTAATTCTTTATATGGAGACAGATCAAAACAAAATAGCAAATCGACATACTATTGTTACGCCTGGTTTTGCCTATTATTATTATGTCGTTATTTAAACTTATTATTTTTAAGCAACCTAAAGAAAGGTGATGTTTTTATTAGAACGTCGGTTGGTGTGATATACAATTAAATGTAGCACGCCACTCAAAGGGCGTCGCGCCACAAGAGTCCGATCAGTGCGGCGCGTGCCTGCAGCCGACTACACGTTCCTGTGAGCTGCAGTGTACTCACTGATAATTAAATGTAGCACGCCACTCAAAGGGCGTCGCGCCGCAAGAGTCCGATCAGTGCGGCGCGTGCCTGCAGCCGACTACACGTTCCTGTGAGCTGCAGTGTACTCACTGATAATTAAATGTAGCACGCCACTCAAAGGGCGTCGCGCCGCAAGAGTCCGATCAGTGCGGCGCGTGCCTGCAGCCGACTACACGTTCCTGTGAGCTGCAGTGTACTCACTGATAATTAAATGTAGCACGCCACTCAAAGGGCGTCGCGCCGCAAGAGTCCGATCAGTGCGGCGCGTGCCTGCAGCCGACTACACGTTCCTGTGAGCTGCAGTGTACTCACTGATAATTAAATGTAGCACGCCACTCAAAGGGCGTCGCGCCGCAAGAGTCCGATCAGTGCGGCGCGTGCCTGCAGCCGACTACACGTTCCTGTGAGCTGCAGTGTACTCACTGATAATTAAATGTAGCACGCCACTCAAAGGGCGTCGCGCCACAAGAGTCCGATCAGTGCGGCGCGTGCCTGCAGCCGACTACACGTTCCTGTGAGCTGCAGTGTACTCACTGATAATTAAATGTAGCACGCCACTCAAAGGGCGTCGCGCCGCAAGAGTCCGATCAGTGCGGCGCGTGCCTGCAGCCGACTACACGTTCCTGTGAGCTGCAGTGTACTCACTGATAATTAAATGTAGCACGCCACTCAAAGGGCGTCGCGCCGCAAGAGTCCGATCAGTGCGGCGCGTGCCTGCAGCCGACTACACGTTCCTGTGAGCTGCAGTGTACTCACTGATAATTAAATGTAGCACGCCACTCAAAGGGCGTCGCGCCGCAAGAGTCCGATCAGTGCGGCGCGTGCCTGCAGCCGACTACACGTTCCTGTGAGCTGCAGTGTACTCACTGATAATTAAATGTAGCACGCCACTCAAAGGGCGTCGCGCCGCAAGAGTCCGATCAGTGCGGCGCGTGCCTGCAGCCGACTACACGTTCCTGTGAGCTGCAGTGTACTCACTGATAATTAAATGTAGCACGCCACTCAAAGGGCGTCGCGCCACAAGAGTCCGATCAGTGCGGCGCGTGCCTGCAGCCGACTACACGTTCCTGTGAGCTGCAGTGTACTCACTGATAATTAAATGTAGCACGCCACTCAAAGGGCGTCGCGCCGCAAGAGTCCGATCAGTGCGGCGCGTGCCTGCAGCCGACTACACGTTCCTGTGAGCTGCAGTGTACTCACTGATAATTAAATGTAGCACGCCACTCAAAGGGCGTCGCGCCGCAAGAGTCCGATCAGTGCGGCGCGTGCCTGCAGCCGACTACACGTTCCTGTGAGCTGCAGTGTACTCACTGATAATTAAATGTAGCACGCCACTCAAAGGGCGTCGCGCCGCAAGAGTCCGATCAGTGCGGCGCGTGCCTGCAGCCGACTACACGTTCCTGTGAGCTGCAGTGTACTCACTGATAATTAAATGTAGCACGCCACTCAAAGGGCGTCGCGCCACAAGAGTCCGATCAGTGCGGCGCGTGCCTGCAGCCGACTACACGTTCCTGTGAGCTGCAGTGTACTCACTGATAATTAAATGTAGCACGCCACTCAAAGGGCGTCGCGCCGCAAGAGTCCGATCAGTGCGGCGCGTGCCTGCAGCCGACTACACGTTCCTGTGAGCTGCAGTGTACTCACTGATAATTAAATGTAGCACGCCACTCAAAGGGCGTCGCGCCACAAGAGTCCGATCAGTGCGGCGCGTGCCTGCAGCCGACTACACGTTCCTGTGAGCTGCAGTGTACTCACTGATAATTAAATGTAGCACGCCACTCAAAGGGCGTCGCGCCGCAAGAGTCCGATCAGTGCGGCGCGTGCCTGCAGCCGACTACACGTTCCTGTGAGCTGCAGTGTACTCACTGATAATTAAATGTAGCACGCCACTCAAAGGGCGTCGCGCCGCAAGAGTCCGATCAGTGCGGCGCGTGCCTGCAGCCGACTACACGTTCCTGTGAGCTGCAGTGTACTCACTGATAATTAAATGTAGCACGCCACTCAAAGGGCGTCGCGCCACAAGAGTCCGATCAGTGCGGCGCGTGCCTGCAGCCGACTACACGTTCCTGTGAGCTGCAGTGTACTCACTGATAATTAAATGTAGCACGCCACTCAAAGGGCGTCGCGCCGCAAGAGTCCGATCAGTGCGGCGCGTGCCTGCAGCCGACTACACGTTCCTGTGAGCTGCAGTGTACTCACTGATAATTAAATGTAGCACGCCACTCAAAGGGCGTCGCGCCACAAGAGTCCGATCAGTGCGGCGCGTGCCTGCAGCCGACTACACGTTCCTGTGAGCTGCAGTGTACTCACTGATAATTAAATGTAGCACGCCACTCAAAGGGCGTCGCGCCGCAAGAGTCCGATCAGTGCGGCGCGTGCCTGCAGCCGACTACACGTTCCTGTGAGCTGCAGTGTACTCACTGATAAGTAAATGTAGCACGCCACTCAAAGTGCGTCGCGCCGCAAGAGTCCGATCAGTGCGGCGCGTGCCTGCAGCCGACTACACGTTCCTGTGAGCTGCAGTGTACTCACTGATAATTAAATGTAGCACGCCACTCAAAGGGCGTCGCGCCACAAGAGTCCGATCAGTGCGGCGCGTGCCTGCAGCCGACTACACGTTCCTGTGAGCTGCAGTGTACTCACTGATAATTAAATGTAGCACGCCACTCAAAGGGCGTCGCGCCGCAAGAGTCCGATCAGTGTGGCGCGTGCCTGCAGCCGACTACACGTTCCTGTGAGCTGCAGTGTACTCACTGATAATTAAATGTAGCACGCCACTCAAAGGGCGTCGCGCCGCAAGAGTCCGATCAGTGCGGCGCGTGCCTGCAGCCGACTACACGTTCCTGTGAGCTGCAGTGTACTCACTGATAATTAAATGTAGCACGCCACTCAAAGGGCGTCGCGCCGCAAGAGTCCGATCAGTGCGGCGCGTGCCTGCAGCCGACTACACGTTCCTGTGAGCTGCAGTGTACTCACTGATAATTAAATGTAGCACGCCACTCAAAGGGCGTCGCGCCGCAAGAGTCCGATCAGTGCGGCGCGTGCCTGCAGCCGACTACACGTTCCTGTGAGCTGCAGTGTACTCACTGATAATTAAATGTAGCACGCCACTCAAAGGGCGTCGCGCCACAAGAGTCCGATCAGTGCGGCGCGTGCCTGCAGCCGACTACACGTTCCTGTGAGCTGCAGTGTACTCACTGATAATTAAATGTAGCACGCCACTCAAAGGGCGTCGCGCCGCAAGAGTCCGATCAGTGCGGCGCGTGCCTGCAGCCGACTACACGTTCCTGTGAGCTGCAGTGTACTCACTGATAATTAAATGTAGCACGCCACTCAAAGGGCGTCGCGCCGCAAGAGTCCGATCAGTGCGGCGCGTGCCTGCAGCCGACTACACGTTCCTGTGAGCTGCAGTGTACTCACTGATAATTAAATGTAGCACGCCACTCAAAGGGCGTCGCGCCACAAGAGTCCGATCAGTGCGGCGCGTGCCTGCAGCCGACTACACGTTCCTGTGAGCTGCAGTGTACTCACTGATAATTAAATGTAGCACGCCACTCAAAGGGCGTCGCGCCGCAAGAGTCCGATCAGTGCGGCGCGTGCCTGCAGCCGACTACACGTTCCTGTGAGCTGCAGTGTACTCACTGATAATTAAATGTAGCACGCCACTCAAAGGGCGTCGCGCCGCAAGAGTCCGATCAGTGCGGCGCGTGCCTGCAGCCGACTACACGTTCCTGTGAGCTGCAGTGTACTCACTGATAATTAAATGTAGCACGCCACTCAAAGGGCGTCGCGCCGCAAGAGTCCGATCAGTGCGGCGCGTGCCTGCAGCCGACTACACGTTCCTGTGAGCTGCAGTGTACTCACTGATAATTAAATGTAGCACGCCACTCAAAGGGCGTCGCGCCGCAAGAGTCCGATCAGTGCGGCGCGTGCCTGCAGCCGACTACACGTTCCTGTGAGCTGCAGTGTACTCACTGATAATTAAATGTAGCACGCCACTCAAAGGGCGTCGCGCCACAAGAGTCCGATCAGTGCGGCGCGTGCCTGCAGCCGACTACACGTTCCTGTGAGCTGCAGTGTACTCACTGATAATTAAATGTAGCACGCCACTCAAAGGGCGTCGCGCCGCAAGAGTCCGATCAGTGCGGCGCGTGCCTGCAGCCGACTACACGTTCCTGTGAGCTGCAGTGTACTCACTGATAATTAAATGTAGCACGCCACTCAAAGGGCGTCGCGCCGCAAGAGTCCGATCAGTGCGGCGCGTGCCTGCAGCCGACTACACGTTCCTGTGAGCTGCAGTGTACTCACTGATAATTAAATGTAGCACGCCACTCAAAGGGCGTCGCGCCGCAAGAGTCCGATCAGTGCGGCGCGTGCCTGCAGCCGACTACACGTTCCTGTGAGCTGCAGTGTACTCACTGATAATTAAATGTAGCACGCCACTCAAAGGGCGTCGCGCCACAAGAGTCCGATCAGTGCGGCGCGTGCCTGCAGCCGACTACACGTTCCTGTGAGCTGCAGTGTACTCACTGATAATTAAATGTAGCACGCCACTCAAAGGGCGTCGCGCCGCAAGAGTCCGATCAGTGCGGCGCGTGCCTGCAGCCGACTACACGTTCCTGTGAGCTGCAGTGTACTCACTGATAATTAAATGTAGCACGCCACTCAAAGGGCGTCGCGCCACAAGAGTCCGATCAGTGCGGCGCGTGCCTGCAGCCGACTACACGTTCCTGTGAGCTGCAGTGTACTCACTGATAATTAAATGTAGCACGCCACTCAAAGGGCGTCGCGCCGCAAGAGTCCGATCAGTGCGGCGCGTGCCTGCAGCCGACTACACGTTCCTGTGAGCTGCAGTGTACTCACTGATAATTAAATGTAGCACGCCACTCAAAGGGCGTCGCGCCGCAAGAGTCCGATCAGTGCGGCGCGTGCCTGCAGCCGACTACACGTTCCTGTGAGCTGCAGTGTACTCACTGATAATTAAATGTAGCACGCCACTCAAAGGGCGTCGCGCCACAAGAGTCCGATCAGTGCGGCGCGTGCCTGCAGCCGACTACACGTTCCTGTGAGCTGCAGTGTACTCACTGATAATCAAATGTAGCACGCCACTCAAAGGGCGTCGCGCCGCAAGAGTCCGATCAGTGCGGCGCGTGCCTGCAGCCGACTACACGTTCCTGTGAGCTGCAGTGTACTCACTGATAATTAAATGTAGCACGCCACTCAAAGGGCGTCGCGCCACAAGAGTCCGATCAGTGCGGCGCGTGCCTGCAGCCGACTACACGTTCCTGTGAGCTGCAGTGTACTCACTGATAATTAAATGTAGCACGCCACTCAAAGGGCGTCGCGCCGCAAGAGTCCGATCAGTGCGGCGCGTGCCTGCAGCCGACTACACGTTCCTGTGAGCTGCAGTGTACTCACTGATAATTAAATGTAGCACGCCACTCAAAGGGCGTCGCGCCGCAAGAGTCCGATCAGTGCGGCGCGTGCCTGCAGCCGACTACACATTCCTGTGAGCTGCAGTGTACTCACTGATAATCTGGTGGTTTTACTCCAAACACACAGTCCTAACAAGTGATCTTAGTGGACACCAGAGTTGGTATTTATCTCAAGATTTGCTGAATAGATATGTGCTGTGGTTTACATCCTCAAAAGTATAAAAAAAAATCAATTACGGTTACGGGACGGTTTGTTTGTATACTATATTATTGGTTTTATTATAACAGCAAGATTGTAAAACTGTTTAAAAATCTCAACAATAGCGGTCAGAGAAATATTCTCTTAAAATATAAGTTGATAAACAGATCACCGACTTTTGCTTGATACAGTCGGGTAAAAATTATTGCAGTAAGCTAAACTAGTTCTTACCACAAAATAGTTAGGTGCAGAAGGCCGGTTCCACACAAAGAGCGACATGCGCCGCACAGACGCCTACTCACGACGATCTCGGATCAAGGCGGTTGATCCGCGAACGTTAGTCGTATCGAGCAATAGCCAGCCGTGAGCGCATGCCCGCGCTCCACGCCTGTGGTTGTGGGTGCGCACATTATCGTTGACTGTACGGAGCCAGCCTTCTGCACCTTCACCTTCTTTAACACCAGAAATAAGGACAAATTACGTGCTCCATTTCATCGGCTTCATAAGGTTCATAACTCATTTGTTGGTCTTGGTATAACTTTTTATAACAGGCTACCTTCTTCTTTGCTAGATTTGCCTTTTAATGCGTTTAAAATTAAAGTTAAATCCAATCTTTGTTCAAAGGCATACTATTCTATCAACGATTACTTAAACGATAAGAATAGTTGGTCGCTGTGATTAACTCAAGACAATGTTTATGTTATGTTCTTTCTCCAGGATCAGCTTACATAATGACAGGTTACATGACTTAAGTACTAAAATTGTTTATTTTATTTGACAAAAATATAATTTAATGTATTGTGTTGCGTAAATTATTTTGCATAGGTACTATTGTATAGAATCTAGTTCTTCTAACTAAACAGACAGCTGTGCTGCTGGGGAGTTTGTTCCGCTACTTCTTCTTCCCAGCTAAAGCACTAGGAAGTGGTGAAGGGCGGGCGTTTTGTGGGGACTGTCTTACTGTAATTTTGACGTTCAAAAAGTGCTGATTCTCAGCCTAATTTGAATAAAGGACTTTTGATTTTGATTTTGATTTTGCACTTATCTGTTTTGTATTGTGTCAGTGTAGTATTACAATATTGAAGACAATGTGAACTATCGTATTTGGAATCAACTGACACAGCATTTTGACAACACGTGCCCTTTTCCATATTCGGGATAATATGACGTAGATTTATCACTATTTAAGAGTCTTGCAGCTGATGCTCAACCGCAAAACATATCTTCAGGAGCTAGTGGTAGCACCCACTTACTAGCTTAGCAGTACCTACCAGATACAGCGCGCAGCGGTTCCAGATAGTAGCTTACCAGATCTTCTTTAAGATGTAAGTGACTTTGGTTTTCATAAGTTTATTATCTGTGGACACACGGCCATTGTATTATTCAATCATTCCACTATTCAATAATTCCAATATTCAGTCATTCTACTATAATCATTCCAATATTCAATCATCTTCTAGGGTGACTGGTAATTAGTGACCGATACTTAAACACATGATTGTACTCATGATAACAAACAACTTTTACTATGGGACCAAACCTGAAATCGCGAAAAAAAAAAATCAGCTGTTCCCTATTTTTTTTTTTTTTTTGTGCATGGGAAATCATCAAATGACTTCTCCCGCTAAACACATGATTGTACTCATAATAACAGACAACTTTCCCAAAAAATTTTTTTTTAATTTACTAATCGCATTTATGACCCTAATCATTCCAATAAGATATTGAGTACCTAACAAGAATAATACACGTGGAGCTCGTGGCTAAGTAGTAACGGACGCACGGGTCGATCCATCAGGTTAAGCTACGCTTGCCGGGGTTGGTCCGTGGATGGGTGACCATCTTCACATACCGAGACACCTCCGTGCCTCGGAAAGCACGTTAAGCCGTTGGTCCTGGCTGTAATTGGTGGATCTTTGACAGTCGTTACGGGTCGTCAGAACCCCGAAAGTCTGACAATCAGTCTTACCCAGGGGTATCGAATTACCCAGTTACTGGGTTGTGGAGGTCAGATAGGCAGTCGCTCCATGTAAAATACTGCCAAACCCCAACCCCCACACCCGACCCCAACATAGTTGGGAAATGGCTAGGCAGATTGATTTTAACAAGAATAACATCATCCATAATAATACCACCATCAGCTGTTAGTTAACCCGTCGCATGCCAATTAGCAGAGCAGTGGTGACCCAGTGGTAACGGCCGTGACTTACGAGTTGTAGGTTCGGAGTTTCGGACACTGACAGGCGCTTTACTTTGTGTAAAGTATTTCATCACCACTGCTCTCAAAACGGTGAAGGAAAACATCGTGAGGAAACCGGCATGTCCTAGAACCAAAAATTCGAAGACATGTGACATCTACCAACCCGCACTGGGTCCGCGTGTTGGATTACAGCCCACTCCCTCTCACCGAGAGGAGGCCTGTGTCCCAGCAGTGGGAACATTATAGGCTGCCTATGTTACACTAATTAGCAGACACAATAGATTTATTATTGTTATCCGTACAATCGACAAAGTTAATTTAGTTTCCTACTTATTCCTTTTTACAAACAAAACTATCCACTTTTAACATGCATTATCCTTTTTCATTAATTGAGAACAAACGTACTTACCATGCGCACGTTGTCAATTGTTAGTCGCTTGACCCCGTTATTCTATCTCTCCGATATTCTCCGTGTGGCTGCATACCTACGAAATATCTAGGCACCGGGCGCGATCCCGGTAAAAGTAGGCACGCACAACACTGTATCGCTCACACTGCACACACACTCACACACACGTGCTTAATTCTAATACCGGTTAGTAGTAGCAGTTTTAACTAACACTAATAATTAACGAAATGACAAAACACTATCTACGGAATCACACTATTAAAACAACAGTGAATTCTCAGTGAATTCACTCGTATAACAGTAAGTAGGGCGGAGCACTGAACGAGCTTCGACAGCCGCGGAGGAGCCGTTTAGATACGCAGTCTTTCCTTGTCGGCAGCACCAGTATTACTAAGCTAATTACAAACTTTCGGAGTAAACACGCGGCGTGCCTCAAAGAAGTACTCCTTTATGAGGTATGCATGTTGCTTTATTGTTTATTTAAAACTATTTTGAAAACACATCTTTACTGCGAACTAGAATTCTATTAAAGTCGATTTACATCAGACGAGCGAATGCTCATTCTATCCCCACTATATCAAATTCTTTTAGTGTAAACAGGCGTAGAGCATTCTTTCGTTGTTCTTAGTGCGTTCGCAAAGATTCTATGGAATATTCTAAGAATACTCGCTCGCTCGATGTAAACGGCGCTAGAGCGCGCGAACAGATGCTTAGAGCGTTCTTGCGTGTTCGGACGTGCTCGCGCCCCTGAGCGGTCTCTTCAAAGCGTTCTTGTGTTCTAGCTCTTGTTCTAGCTCTAGCTCTTTGTTCGTTTGATGCAAACGCTGAATACGAGTTTTCGTTTACACTGAAAGACCACGAAAGAATGCTCTTGTTCTAGCTCTAGCTCTTTGTTCGTTTGATGTAAATCGACCTTTACTAGAAGGATTTTAGGAATAACCCAAACTAGCAAACCATTTACAAATTGTAGACAATGGATGTTACTGCGGCGCTCTGCGATAAGCATATTCAATAGGTACGTGACTCATAAAACGCCGCCGCCGGCGATTTCGCCTCTATTGTTTATTTGAAACTGTTTAGAAAACACATCATTACTGCGAACTATTACTTCAGATAGCGCGCGAGTTGAATGCAGAGCTTAGGAATGCGGTAGTGCTGTGAGTCACAGCACTACCGCATTCCTAAGCTCTGCATAATTGGGTCACAGCCTGTGACCCAATTATAATTAGCACTACACTGCAGGCGCGTGAGGTGGGGCGTGCGGATAGCGGGGCACTCTTTACCTCAGACCCCAACTGCATTCAACTCGCGCGCTATCTGTAGTAAGTATTCCTAAAGGAATGCACATTTTGTCAATAATCTGCGCTTATACAATCCAGCAAACCATTTACAAATTATAGACAATAGATTTTACTGCGAAGCTCGGCGTTAAGCAAATACAATATGTACGTCTTTCATAAAACATCTGCTACTTTCTAAAGGTTATAATTTAAATGGTTGTTTTCGCAAAAGTAAAAATAACACAAATTATGTTCATGCTAAACCTTGAACAAATCTGGTAGGTATTTTCGTACCTACTTTACGTGCGTGCGCTACAACTAAATGCATTATTGTTCATGCTATTCCCATCCCACATTTCTAGGCTTTGGACTAGCAGTCTGTCTACGATATTTGAGTTTAAATCAGAAATATTCGGCAGCCGGTAGGCATTTAGCGCGCGTAAGTAGTAATGTGGAGTGCAATATCTGTATAGGTACAAGTAGGTTTGAAATGACTGGTGTGGTTAAAAAATTGGAATCAACTTGGCTATTTAAATAATTTAGTAATCTAAATGATTTAAATTAAGTCACATTGATTGTTGCATGTGTCCACTTTGCACAGCACATTTAGTGGCATATTTAGTGATATGAGCCCGCACGCGCTGCAGAACTCTAGTGTGACTGTCACTTTTAACGAAGGCACCCCGCATCCGTGTACGTTTGTACCTAGGTAGTTAACAAAAAGTTGTACAAAACCGCCGTGTTTAGTAGTACTGTACTTTTAATATGCAACGTAAGGTACAGTAGTACCCAACTAATAAGGCGCGTCGTGAATCTCGTGAAGTCGTGAATCGTCGTGTGAAAAGAAAGTATGGCCCCGAGATTAACGAGAATGCTTAAAACTTACAATCAACCTTAGATTACTTCATAATACACTGCAGCTGTTAGTTTTCTCTCACTCGCAAGTATGGCGGCTGACTAACATTATGCTGGCAGTTGCCGACCAATAGCGGTACAGGAAAAAGAAGCACGGTGCGTAGAGCGTGCCGATTGGTCAATAGCATTTCCCGCGCTTTGAAAATTCATCTTCTGCGCAGGTACCTCGGTAAGCCATATCAGTACGCACAATGGTCCACATGAAGGACTAAGTGCGGAAACCAAATCCTTAACATAGAAGCCATATCAGTTGGGTACTACTGTATACTACTAACAAAACAAGGTGCGCGCGCCTTTGCGCTATCAACTGTTAATAGCTTTACCGGTAATCCCGTTCTATCTCATGTGTACTCTATTTTACAATAAGATTTGACATTCAAAGAAACCTTTTTTACAGTCCGTTCAACCGATTTTGACTTCTAATGCGTTGGAGGCATGATAATGGAAGCTGCAGTAAACAGTTGGTATTGTAACCACTTTTTTGCCTTTAATCTCATCCTTAAGCCTTCCGAATAGAAGTAGAAAATCGGTTGAAAGGACTGTAAAAAAGGTTTGTTTAAATGTCTAATCTTATTGTAAATGGAGTATAGGTAAGTAGGTATTACTAATACTATCGGCGTGTATTCGATCAATAGTACTAATTCCGATTCTGTATTTGTAGAGCTTGTCTACTCTAAAATGACGCGTCCTATTACTTAAATCTGTATACGTACACTACAGTAATTGCAGTAGTCGGGCGCGTCATTTCATTTGTCATTTTTTCAGTACGCGATCGTTTAAGTGCTATTTATGGAGAGCGGTGGATTGGTCGCGGGGGGCCAGTTGCTTGGCCTCCGCGGTCACCGGATTTAACACCATTAGACTTTTTTTTGTGGGGGCGTGTAAAAGACTTAGTCTACCGAGATGGACCAGTACATACTCCCGATGAACTAAGAACTAGGATTGAAAACAGTTTCGAAATAGTGAAAAGTGACACTAGAATTCTGCAGCGCGTGCAGGCTCATATTACTAAACGTGCCACTAAATGTGTTGAAGTGCAAGGTGGACACATGCAACAATTAATGTGAGTTCATTTAATCATTTAATTAAAAAAAACTTTAGTACCTAAGTAAGTAGTTGATTTAGTAATCGTTGTAAATAGCCAAGTTGATTCCAATTTTTTAACCACGCCAGTCATTTCAAGTTTTATTTGTACTCGTACCTATAAAGATACTAGCTTCCTGCCCGCGGCTTCGCCCGCGTGGAATTCGGTTATTTCGCGCCTCCAAAGCCTTTTTTCGCGATAAAATTTAGCCTATGTCTTTTTCAAAATCTGTTCTATCTCTGTACAAAATTTCGTCAAAATCGGTTCACGTTTTACGTGAAAGCGTAATAGACAGACAGACAGACAGACAGAGTTAATTTAGCATTTATAAAATTAGTATGGATTGCACTCCACATACCTACTTGCGCGCGCTAAATGGCTACCGGCTGCCGCCGGACCTCACATAATCTGTTTTGTATGGATAGAGGCTATAACGTCATTGCGTATGCTACTTAGTTACTTACTTAGAGGGCAATTATAGCGGCATGCATGATTTAAAAGGGAGTTCAAAGGCACCGCTAGTCGCGCGACATGCAGTGTACTTGTGTCGCGTCGCGCGTTGTGCTTCTTTGTAGGAGCCTTAACTGTACAGTAGTAAAGCAACCTGTGCCTGTAGCAACGCGACTAGCAACATTATAAAATTAATTTTGCCGAATACTTCTGATTTAAACTCAAATATCGTAGACAGACTGCTAGTCTAGCCTAGAAAAGTGGGATGGGAAACTTGGAATAGCTTGAACAATAATGTATCACAAAATGTATCAAAGATAAATGTAGTTTTGTACTAATTAAGAAAGATACAGCAATAAAAAAAGTAGAAAACACTGTTTTTTTCATTATGGTGAATTTGCCCTCCAAAACATCACAGCATGCTTCAACTGGCCATAACATAACAAATAAAAAAATATTAATACAATAGAAAAAAAAAACATACCTAACTTTAGAGCTGAATCAGCAGCAATCAACTTTCAAAATCATGATTCCCATGGGGTTTATTACATAATTTGAAAAAAAAGTTACACAAAACTACCCTCCATTTGGGCATTGCTACTTTCAGGTAAAGACGAAAAAAAAAGTGAATTATCACTATAGATCGGATATTTGGATGAATATTTACCTAAAAAGTCAACAACTCAGTTGACTATTCTGCCCCCGATGTCATAATTACAGTAAGTCGTGTTACTGGTGTTATGACTTTGAACTTAAACATCTCGAAACAAAAGTTCAAAGTCATAACACCAGTAACACGACTCACTGTAATTATTATGACATCGGGGGCAGTATTATACAATGCACTATTGTATCGAAAAATTTCGGGATTGATAAATTTAGAGTTCTGATAGTACAGGTGTAAATACCAGAAAGATGCTCAAAAAAGGAGTGGTGCAGACCATAAAACTGAACAACTTTCTCCATGGGACCAACATCGCAATGGCGAAAAATTAACCCAAATGTAGGTATGGGACGGCAGATTTTTTTTCGCGATTACGGTGCTGATCACATGGAGAAAGCAGCTCAGTTTGATGGACTGTACCACGCCATTAAGGGGGATGCGCTAAGATAGCCGGCGAAATTCAAATTTTCTTACGTTTCTAACTCTTTTTAATTTTCTAGCGATTTCATGAAATCATGAGGTTTGAGGTAAATGCTAACTTATGGAGTTGTATTGCTGATTCTAACGATTATAATTCTGTAAAGCTATATTAGTTACGGCCGCGAATCATATTTTAAATCAACATACAACCTGACACTAATCTGCAAAATTGCAAAAAACGTAAGAAAATTTGAATTTCGCCGGCTATCTTAGCGCATCATCCTTAGACCATACCTTTAGAATCGAATGTTCAGGTGTTGGGGTTGGGAGTTCTGGAGTGGAGACCGCGTATCGGTAAGCGTAGTATGGGACACCCCCTGCTAGATGGACCAACTACTCTGTAGAAAGTGGCTGCGACTGACTGGATGCGGGGGACAGGATGTTGTGGCGCAGCCTGGGAGAGCAGTGGACTGCGATAAGCTGAGTTGACTGATTGATTGAGGTGTTGGCTAAGCTAATAAGGATTGCACTTTGCATCAATCGTAAATTGATAAATTTAGTACTTTATGACCATAGAATCGAATGCTAGCTAATGTTGTGAAGTAGGTTGCCAAACTGGCATAGCAAACAAGCAACAGGATAAATAATGTTAAAAATTAATTTCAAGTAAACAAGCATACAAATAGTTGTGATCCCTGTGCCGATATTTTTTATATAAATAACACCAAAAGAGTTGTTTCCATACCATGTATCCAATTAGTTGTGCATTCCCGGATTTTCTGGAATCCCTGGATTTAGGTATATTAAGAAAAAAAAATAAGAAGCCGCTTCCATTGTTTCTTAGCAAAAAATTAAGTTTAGGTTTAGGAATGCATCTGATTATCCGATCTCTGATTATCACATAGGCAACTAATATTAATTAATGCTATAACAAGAAATATTTTGAAATTATACAGCATTATTTTTTTCCAAAACCATATTGCACTAGTTTCATATACACATCATCACTTTTGGTATTAAATTTAATTGATCCAAGACATAAACCTGTCTTGCTGATCTGCATCATCCTGTGTTGAAGGGACACCATGTGCATAAGCAACGTTTCCAAAAATGGGAATGTTTTGTTACAAAAGCCGCAATGGAAGTAATTCCTCCTTATTTCTCTGAAAAATTGACCTTCTTCCACATGTGACATGACAAATTTAGCACCTAGAAACTTATTCTTATGCTTTAAAGTGCCACAATGTTCCCGCTCTTGCCCCTGCGGGAGTAACTCGTTGCATGCATAGCATTTTGTTTTCTTAAAATGTGAATCCTCAATTTGACAAAGAAGAAAAAAACTAAATACATCAATGCTCAAGTAGTTAAAAATATAAAACTCTTCATCATCTAATAAATATTCCAGCCTACATTGTAAAATACTTTTTGTTTTAATGTCTCTGGTATCATGTTTCTTGGGACTTATAAGACCTTGCAGCTCCAAATTACCTTGATGAGTAGCGCCTTTCACATGTTGTTCAAAAATATTTTTATGGGCAGACAAATATCGGTCACATACCAAACACCACCCTTTGCTGCCATTGAAATTTAATTTGATAGAATTATCTTTGCCATATTTCGCTAGTTCCGATCTTCGTTTGCCAGAGTCTATAATTTTACAGTATGCTACTTCTTCATCTGGAGATGCATTAGAGTGAGGGTCAGAATCTTCTGCCTTATTTGGGTTTGTTTTCAGCCCCTCAATATTATAATGAATATTCATATGCTCCACCATAGCCATGAAATTCATGGCAATAACTGACTTACAATCTTTGCAGGTAGCAGTGCTTTCTTTTCTGTCTACTAAATAAAAGTCTTGTAGAGGGCCGAACAGTTGCTCATGTATTCCGTCCACCTTAGCTGTACCTTCTGTTGAGTTCCCAATATTCTTGATGGATTCAGCTTCTTTTTGTGACTTTATTTTGCTCTCATCAATATTTTCGCAGTTCGGCCAATGATTGTTGAATTTCTGAGCCGAGAAAACTTTCTTACAAGAGAAGCAGTGATATTTGTCGTCGTTGATCTGTCTGTAATAACGCTCATTCTCGCATTTAGTTTTAGAATTAATCAAGTTAATTATATGTTCTTTTAATCCCATGTGTAAATTGATATTTTTCACTTCTATGTTGCAAATAAGACATTTCTTATCTACAATTGAATTCCATTCAGCCATATTTAGTTTGACTTTATTTAAGACTATATAGCCAGAATCATAATGGCCTATAATATTTGTTTCTGTTTTCGGATTGTTTTTCATAGCCTTATGTCCATCACTGTTGGTGTGTTTGGTAACAGCATCAATATCAGAAACAACGAAGTTGCACATTTCACAATAAAAGTGATTCTCAACCTTGTATAATAGGTCTTTTCTGAATCTTGGGAAATAAGCCTGACTTTTTAAACTCTTTCTGTGGTTATCCCAACGAATATGTTTTTCAACATTTGGAATTCCTCTCAATAGTTCGTCACATAACAAGCAATAGTAGACTGCACTATCACATAATATAAAGTTTTTACGGTATTTATCCATTATGATTAATTCAAGTTAATAAACAATTACAAACAGGAGGAGGTTTATTATAGGTAACAATTTTTTTGCAGACTCTTCAAAGACTCCAAATAATGCATTTAGTGGTAGCGCACGCACGTAAAGTAGGTACGAAAATACCTACTAGATAGTTGTGAAGGACAGCCGCTAGCCGTACCCTTAGTTTATGTAAGCTTTAGCATGAAAATATTTGTGTTATTTTTATTTTTGCGAAAACAACCATTTAAATTATAACCTTTAGAAAGTAGCAGATGTTTTATGAAAGACGTACATATTGTATTTGCTTAACGCCGAGCTTCGCAGTAAAATCTATTGTCTATAATTTGTAAATGGTTTGCTGGATTGTAAAATGTGCATTCCTTTAGGAATACTTACTAGTAATAGTTCGCAGTAATGATGTGTTTTCTAAACAGTTTCAAATAAACAATAGAGGCGAGATCGCCGGCGGCGGCGTTTTATGAGTCACGTGCCTATTGAATATGCTTATCGCAGAGCGCCGCAGTAACATCCATTGTCTACACTTTGTAAATGGTTTGCTCGTTTGGGTTATTCCTAAAATCCTTCTAGTAATAGAATTCTAGTTCGCAGTAAAGATGTGTTTTCAAAATAGTTTTAAATAAACAATAAAGCAACATGCATACCTCATAAAGGAGTACTTCTTTGAGGCACGCCGCGTGTTTACTCCGAAAGTTTGTAATTAGCTTAGTAATACTGGTGCTGCCGACAAGGAAAGACTGCGTACCTAAACGGCTCCTCCGCGGCTGTCGAATCTCGTTCGGTGCTCCGCCCTACTTACTGTTATACGAGTGAATTCACTGAGAATTCACTGTTGTTTTAATAGTGTGATTCCGTAGATAGTGTTTTGTCATTTCGTTAATTATTAGTGTTAGTTAAAACTGCTACTACTAACCGGTATTAGAATTAAGCACGTGTGTGTGAGTGTGTGTGCAGTGTGAGCGATACAGTGTTGTGCGTGCCTACTTTTACCGGGATCGCGCCCGGTGCCTAGATATTTCGTAGGTATGCAGCCACACGGAGAATATCGGAGAGATAGAATAACGGGGTCAAGCGACTAACAATTGACAACGTGCGCATGGTAAGTACGTTTGTTCTCAATTAATGAAAAAGGATAATGCATGTTAAAAGTGGATAGTTTTGTTTGTAAAAAGGAATAAGTAGGAAACTAAATTAACTTTGTCGATTGTACGGATAACAATAATAAATCTATTGTGTCTGCTAATTAGTGTAACATAGGCAGCCTATAATGTTCCCACTGCTGGGACACAGGCCTCCTCTCGGTGAGAGGGAGTGGGCTGTAATCCAACACGCGGACCCAGTGCGGGTTGGTAGATGTCACATGTCTTCGAATTTTTGGTTCTAGGACATGCCGGTTTCCTCACGATGTTTTCCTTCACCGTTTTGAGAGCAGTGGTGATGAAATACTTTACACAAAGTAAAGCGCCTGTCAGTGTCCGAAACTCCGAACCTACAACTCGTAAGTCACGGCCGTTACCACTGGGTCACCACTGCTCTGCTAATTGGCATGCGACGGGTTAACTAACAGCTGATGGTGGTATTATTATGGATGATGTTATTCTTGTTAAAATCAATCTGCCTAGCCATTTCCCAACTATGTTGGGGTCGGGTGTGGGGGTTGGGGTTTGGCAGTATTTTACATGGAGCGACTGCCTATCTGACCTCCACAACCCAGTAACTGGGTAATTCGATACCCCTGGGTAAGACTGATTGTCAGACTTTCGGGGTTCTGACGACCCGTAACGACTGTCAAAGATCCACCAATTACAGCCAGGACCAACGGCTTAACGTGCTTTCCGAGGCACGGAGGTGTCTCGGTATGTGAAGATGGTCACCCATCCACGGACCAACCCCGGCAAGCGTAGCTTAACCTGATGGATCGACCCGTGCGTCCGTTACTACTTAGCCACGAGCTCCACGTGTATTATTCTTGTTAGGTACTCAATATCTTATTGGAATTATTAGGATCATAAATGCGATTAGTAAATTTAAAAAAAAACATTTTTTGGGAAAGTTGTCTGTTATTATGAGTACAATCATGTGTTTAGCGGGAGAAGTCATTTGATGATTTCCCATGCACAAAAAAAAAAAAATAGGGAACAGCTGATTTTTTTTTTTTCGCGATTTCAGGTTTGGTCCCATAGTAAAAGTTGTTTGTTATCATGAGTACAATCATGTGTTTAAGTATCGGTCACTAATTACCAGTCACCCTGTATATATAAAATTCAAAGTCCTGACTGACTGATTGACTGACTGATATATCAACGCACAGCCCAAACCGCTGGACCTAGAGACTTGAAATTTTGCACGTAGATACGTTATACAGAGTAGGCATCCACTAAGAAAGGATTTTTTAAAATTCCATCCCTAAAAGGGACAAACAGGGGTGGAAGTTTGTATGAAAAATCTTATTCCTTGAGTTAACAGACTTGAAACTTGGCATGAATATTTAACTAAGTAAATTATAAAGTTTGACATTTTTATTTTTCCTAAACAACCCCCTCAGGAGGGATTGGGGGTAGTCAAAGTTTGTATGGAGGAATTTTAACGCGCGTTCCGATTACCTCGAAACTCAGTATTTATACTTGAGACCAAAAATGAAGAATAACGTGTATCAGGCTTTTTCGAAAATCTACCCCTAAAGGGGTGAAAAGGGACAGTCAATTTTACAGGGCAGGTTTTACTGCGGGGCTTGATTAACTCGAAAATAGGTGTATAATTTTTCGGTGAAATATCCCAAACGAATTTTTTTTTAATTCCATCCCTGTGGGGTTGAAAACAGGGAGTATAGTTTATATATGAAAAATCTTCATTTGGTTTGGTTTGGCAAGTAATAAAGTTTGTCATTAATAGTTTTTCCCCCAGAGAGAATGGTAATGGGGGAGGGTGGAATGGGAGGGGGTGGTGAGGAGGGAAAGGGGAAGGGGAGGGTGGTGAGGAGGAAAAGGGGAAGCGGAGGGGGTTGTAAGGAGGGAATGGTTAAGGGGAGGGTGTGATGAGAGGGTTAGGGCGGGGAGGGGTGGTAAGGAGGGAGAGGGAGAGGATGATGGAGAGAGGGGGAGAGGGTTATGAGGGTGTAGTGAGGGGGAGGAGGTGGAGAAGAAGAGGGGAACGGGAGGAGTTGGTGAGGGTAGAGGGTAGAGGGAGGGGAAAGCGGTAAATGTGGTGTGAGAGGGAGTGAGAGGGGGAGGGAGAGGTTAGCGGGAAGGCAATGTGGTGAGGGGGTGAGAGGGAGAGGGTTAAGGAGGGTGAGGGGGCGGTGAGGGAGATTACAGGAGAGGGTGAGATGGGTGGAAACGGGAGGTGAATGAGAGGAGGGTTAGAGTGAGATAAGGAGAGGTAAGACGGAGAGGGGGTGTACCTTCACACCTTAAAGTTGCTATTTACACTGATTAATTGAAGAAACCCAGCCCTACAAAAATGACTGAAAAATAGAAAGTCGGAAACTCTGAACGGCACAAAAACAGGAGTAAACTTTAGTCGTGCGTCGGAGCTGACAAATACTTTTTTTTTGTTTGTTTGAACGCGCTAATCTCTGGAACACCAGAAGTAATATGCGCGGGCAGGCAATGCGATGCGAAGGGTGGTTCGGGTTAGCAAGAAATTTCACGCGGATGAAGTTGTGGGCAGAAGTTATCTCAATATAGATAAATTGTCGAAAAAGCTTAGCGCTGCAGCATACGCCGTTAGGAAAATTCGTGATTTAACTGGTTTAGAGACAGCCCGTTTAGTTTACTTTAGTTATTTTCATAGTGTGATGTCGTACGGTATTCTGTTGTGGGGAAATGCCGCCGATATTCAGACAATTTTTGTTTTACAAAAAAGGGCTATTCGTTCAATTTACAAATTAAGTCCCAGACACTCCCTCAGAGATAAATTTAAAGAAATTAATATAATGACTGTGCCTTCTCAGTATATCTATGAAAATCTTTTGTATGCTCATAAAAATATCAATTTGTTTAAAAAATACAGTGACGTCCATAATGTGAATACTAGAAACAAACACAAATTTGTTGTTCCTACAACCAGGCTGAAGAAAATAAGTGGTTCGTTTAGTTGCCAATGTATACGTTTTTATAATAAACTACCTAGCCACATTCAAGAACTAAGCCTTAATAAATTCAAAAATTGTATAAAGCGGAAACTTTGTCAGAAAGCCTTTTATACTGTCAAAGACTATATTGAGGACAAAAAGGCTTGGGTTTGAGCTGCTCCAATAAATTTACACTATTAATGTTGATTTAAATACCTTTTTACATATTCTATACAATGACATGAATATTTTGTTTGTTATACTATTTTTAATTATTGTGAATGTGAAGACTACGTGGATCATTGTTTTTTATTTATTTTATCCTTTTCTCAGTTTTAGTTATAGTCTGACAGTTTGAGTAATTTATGCGGCCTACCCAAATGTCTTTTCTTTGGTATTGTTCGTCGAATCGTTAAGCTCCTTAAGTTTTGAATTGAGCTGCACGATTACTGACAAATGCGTGCACTGACTGGACAGGTCCACTCAATCTGTGTGGTTCTTTCATCAAAAGACCATTTCTGACTGCAATCTACATGGTCTTCACATGATCTGACCAAGATTATGTCTGGACTTTAAAAGAGACTGTGACCTCTGAGTTTGTTTCGGCGTTTCTTCTTAGAGTAGTCAGATAGGAAACGTCGAACTCATCTAGTTTAAAAAAAATATGTTTGACGTGTAAAAGTGTTTGTACAAACCTACTTACAGAAAATAAATCATTTATCATTTATCATTTATCAATATAATAAAAAGAAAAGTCCTGACTGACTGACTCATCAACACCCCGCCCAAACCCTTGGAAAATTCTATAAAGCTGAAATTTTGCACGAGGTTCCCTTTATAATGTAGACAAGAAATAAGTAAGGATTTTTGTTCCCGTGTGATATTTTCCGACATCCACGCGGGCGAAGCTGCGGGCAAAAGCTAGTACTACTATACAATAATACTACTATTCGATCATTTGTCAATTAAGTAAAATAATAAATGAATCAGATAAAACAGTGACATTTAAATAATTCATCTATTGATAAATCACTGTTACTAGTTAATTAATAATTTTTTTTCTATTTTCAGGTCCAAGCAAATGGCTGATCAGTTGTTCCCGTCTTCAGATGAGTCGGTAGTCGACGCTCCAGTCAAGACCAGCAAAAAGAAGCGGAAGATTGCAGATAAGGCATCGGGCAGCCAGCCCACCACTAGTAAGAAGGCCTATAAGTCGAGAGCTACGGTGCGTGATCTCTTCGGGACGGATAGCGATGATGACGAACTGGATCACAGCACCGCCGCGGGTAAAAAAGCAGCACCTATCTACTCCTACGTGACACGTAGATTAGCCAACGGGTTCTCTCGACAGATTGACGAAGAGAAAACTGGAAGTTTTTATGTTGAATTAAAAATTTATAATAGTGACGAAATCGAACGGGTACCGCCAGTCAATCGATGGCGGCACTCCGTAATAACTATCAAAAATAAAACCAATTCGGGCACCGAGCCCTGGAAGCATTTAAATGCATTTATAAAGGAGACAAGGAAGGAATTTAAGAATCGTACAGCCACTTTTATAAGCTCATACCAGTAGAATAAAGTGGCTTTATAAAAGTTAATAACCGTATTTAATCTTTTAACTTGCTATTATCCTGTCTTCGTCTTTCGAGATTTAAATGTTCACCTGTAGTAGCTCCGCTACGCCTCGACTCACTCGCACATAGTTTAGCGCCATAGGAAAGAAAGAGATAGCACTATCTCCATAGGCGCTTGATCACCCCACTACAACATTTCTCATTCGTTTCCGTGCGCGCGCGGCTACCGCACATAGTGAAGGAAGTTTTTTCGTTTTTCAGATTTTATTAGTTTTAAATAGTTCTAAAACTTAAAAATGCCAAAAAGGAAGCAAGAAGAAACTAAAGAAGACAAATGGCGAAGGAAATTAAAGAAATATGAACAAAGATTGTCCAAGAAAAGACGCCGTCATAGACGTGTGTCAATGCAAGGTATGTGCCTACTACCTACATAATTTTATCATTTTAGTGGTCATTGTTATACCTAGTGCAAAATACATTTTTTGGACAATGGTACCTTAGATCTAACACGAGATGTTAGACGGTACATCAAACTTTCGAGTCAATACGAGATATTGACCGATTGTTATCTTTTTTTTAGAGTCAGTACGAGATATTGACCGATTGTTATCTTTTTTTAGAGTCAATACGAGATATTGACCTAATGTATTTTATTAGAGTTAATACGAGATATTAACCAAAAAATATCGTTCCAAAATATCTGGAATCGGACAGCGGTGCGTCTAGGCCTTCGTGTCCTGACCGCTCGCCTACGCCGACGACTGCGGTGGTGGATGGCATACCTGCTGACTCAGCGAGGCCAGTGGATGAGCCAGGCACCTCTGCGCGCTCTGCGTCACCCATGCCACCCAAACTTTCGACAACGGGGGGATGTGTATCACAGCCAGCTGACCCCCAGGGTGTGACAGCCCCAGCCGATAATGCTAATAGGAACGGCGATAATGTTCCTCCTATCGCAGATCCCGAGCTCTTAAGGGCTTTAGGGGATTTTGAAGCTGAAACCGCCGATTGGGGTCCAGACATTGTAGCTTTTTTATCGAAGCGATGGGATCCTATCCTTAAAGATGGCCTTAAAAAAGAAACACGAGTAGGAAGTAGGTATTTTTTAATTAGTTCCTCTAATGAAAAAATACCTACTTCCAAAAAAAAAAAAAAAAAAAAAAAAATGTCCCTTAATTAAAGCTCCTCCAGTGCTAAATCCTGAAATAACTGCAATGCTAAATGAGTCCGCAAAAAGTCGTGACGTTTTGATTCAGAAGCAGCAATGATCGCAACTTGGATGCGTCCTGACTATCTTAGGAAGGACGATGTCAGGTATATTGACCAAATCCAGTGACTGCCGACATCCTTCGTCTTCTGACAGACGCGACTTCTGACTTCTGACAGATTGCTGTTATCTGATTGCTGCTGCAGCTGCTGCTGTCTTGTTGTTGCTGTTATTGTTTGTTTATTGTGGTTATTTGTTGTTCTTTTGTTGTTGTTACTTGGAGACTGAGACTTGGAGAGAGAGAAGATCTCTTGTCACTCCAATGGTCGACAAGACCTTTTTAGAGCCTTTTAAAGATAGAAAGAGAGACAGTCATCTTTTTGGTGAGAAATAAGGAGAATTTATTAAATCTTCGCGTGGAATACAGGAGACAGGCAAGCTGATCCAGCCTGCAGCTCAAACGAGCACTTTAAACTACAAAGGCCCGCCGTCACGCCAGTCTTATTACCGCTACGTTCGTGGGCAGCCGAGACGCGGCGGCGGGACCAAACCAGGATCGAACTACCGCCGCCGCGGAACAATGCAGGTGATGAGCCGTGCTCCACGAGCGTCGTCCCCTCACCAGTACCCTGCATCACCTCACAAGCGGCCCTCACAACGAACGCGAAGCAGTAACTTCTCAGGTATACTCTCATGCTGGTCGCTTAAGGTATTATTATATTGAAGCTTGGCAAAAGGGTACTGATGACAAAACAATCCTTGAGACCATTTCTGGTTATAGAATTTCCTTTCTTAAGCATCCTGTACAACATCCGGCTATGATTCCAAAAATCATCTTTGTCGAAAGATGCCAGGTTTTATATTAAACAAGAATTGAATCGTTTGTTGCAAGCAAATGTCATACGGAAATGTAATCCTACCCGTAATCATTTTTTATCTAGTATTTTTATTATTCCTAAAAGTAATGGTGAAAAGCATTTAATTCTAAGTTTAAAGAAATAGGTTATAACACCCATTTTTGAAAAGTGTCTCAATTAGATTCTATAGTACTCATAAGCCACCAAGAAAAAAAAAAAAAAAAAAAAATCAATCAAAACAAAGATGTCCTCAGATGCTAAAGCACCTAAACTAGTACCACGTCAAAATGAACCACAAAACCAAACTCCTTTTATTAAAACATACAGCCAAGCAGCTCAAATAAATAGAAATGAACAACCACTACCAACTAGTCCAGCCCTTCAAATAACAAGCGAAACAGAACTGATGCTAAATATGCTAAAGCAATTGATGCACCAAATGACAACAATGACCAACCTTCTTATCAACTTCATGACTAAAATTACCCAAAATTCGATAAATTGAATATAGCCTTATGGAATGCTAACGGCTTGTCACAACATGTTCTAGAAATAAAACCATTTTTGGAAATTAACAATATAGACTTACTTCTTATCTCCGAAACACATTTTACAGATAAAAGCCATTTTTCAATACCTAGATATACACTATATCACACAATGCATCCTGATGGCAAAGCACATGGTGGATCTGCAATTCTTATAAAATCAAACATCAAGCACTATGAAAACACCCCCTACTGCACACACGAAATACAGGCAACTGGTGTAACTATTGAAGACTGGAAGGGACCACTAGTAATATCAGCTGTTTATAGCCCACCCAAACACAATATTAAAACCGAAGACTACCTAAATTTTTTTAATACACTGGGTCATCGATTCTTAGCTGGAGGCGACTATAACGCCAAACATACACACTGGGGATCCCGGATAATAACAACAAAAGGACGTCAGCTGCATAAAGCACTCCAGATACAGAATCTTGATGTAATATCAACAGGAGAACCAACATACTGGCCAACGGATGTCAATAAATTACCAGATCTAATCGATTTTTGTATAACCAAAGGCTTTGCTAGTACATGTATTACTTGCACCTCCAGTCATGATTTGTCGTCAGATCACTCGCCAGTATTCATCAAATTGAGTAGGAAAATCCTAGAGAAACCAAAGCCTTGTAAACTTCACAGCCGAAAAACTATATGGCCACTATTTAGACAGCTAGTTGAGACGTCTATAAATACTAGCCTCCCTCTGCAGACCGAAGATGATATTTTTCAGGCAGTTGAGCATTTCAATTACTGCATACAGCAGTCTGCATGGAGTGCCACACCTACATCGAAAACTAAAACTCCAGATATACTGTGGTCTGAAACAGTCAGAGACCTGCTAGATGAGAAGCGAAAGACAAGGAAACGCTGGCAGAGGACGCGATATCCCGCTGACAAGAAACACCTAAACTACGTCACAACACGTCTTAAATTAGCACTAAATGAAGACCAAAATCTAGACATGGAGATATATACCAAAAATCTAGATGCAACGGCACATTCGGATTATTCTCTCTGGCGAGCAACAAAAAAGCTCAAAAGACCGGTAGCAAGCCATGCACCAATACGCAAAATTGATGACACATGGGCCAAAAGTGACTTCGAAAAGGCACAAACCTTTGCCGAGCACCTAAGCAAAGTATTCACTCCTAACCCTGTTCAAGGATCTCAAGAAATGCATAGTGAAATAACTTCATACTTACAGCAAACATACCAACTCGACTTGCCTATTGGGAAAGTCTCGAAAAATGAAGTAAGAACTGCCATCAATAAACTCAATGAAAATAAATCGCCCGGATATGACTTAATTACAGCAAAAATACTGAAAGAACTACCTGAGGCAGGAATTACTTTCCTTACGGCTTTGTACAATGCAATAATCTCGAAGGGGTATATTCCTCTCCAGTGGAAAGTAGCCCAAATAATCATGATAGCTAAACCTGGAAAGTGCCCTAGGGACGTAAAGTCCTACCGACCCATTAGCCTGCTGCCCATTCCTTCAAAACTACTGGAGACATTGTTCATCAATAGACTAAGACCATTAATAGACCAAAACTCATTGCTACCTGACCACCAATTTGGGTTTAGACAAAGTCATGGGACCATAGAACAAATACATCGGCTGGTCGAAAAAATTCATGCCACATATGAAGAAAAAAAGTACTGTTCAGCTGCTTTTCTGGACATATCACAGGCTTTCGATCGAGTATGGCACGAGGGTCTTTTATATAAAATTAGAAAAGCACTACCAATAAACTACTTCATATTCATTAAATCATATCTGGAAGAGAGATACTTCCTTGTAAAACAAGGCAATGAAGTAACCGGACTGTATAAAATACTGGCAGGAGTTCCTCAAGGCAGTGTGATGGGTCCTATTCTTTACCTTCTCTACACTGCTGATCTCCCTGTGTCCGAAGGAATAGTCTTAGGCACATTTGCCGATGACACTGCTACATTAGTTGTGCATGAAGATGCGGTACAGGCGTCTAAGTTACTACAAACGAGCTTAGATGAAATTTCAAACTG
Organism: Cosmia trapezina; assembly: GCA_905163495.3. NCBI lineage: Eukaryota > Metazoa > Arthropoda > Insecta > Lepidoptera > Noctuidae > Cosmia > Cosmia trapezina. The sequence goes on from LR991050.1 coordinate 4,643,335, forward strand.
GCTGAAAGAATGGCGAATAAAGGCAAATGAAACCAAATCCGTACACGTGACGTTCACGACCAGAAGAGATACATGCCCTCCAGTACGACTAAATGATGTTGAAATTCCACAAGCAGAAGAAGCTAAATACCTCGGAATGTACCTAGACCGTAGACTGACCTGGAGAAAGCATATATTCACGAAGCGTAAAGCACTAAGCCTACAACTAAGGAAACACTACTGGCTACTGTCAAAAAAGTCCAGGCTCTCATTGGACAATAAACTTCGGATTTACAAATGCATCATAAAGCCTATTTGGACATACGGTATACAGCTGTGGGGAACTGCAGCAGATTCAAACATAAACATACTCCAAAGGTTCCAATCAAAAATGCTAAGGACTATAACCAATGCACCATGGTATATCACTAACGATAGCTTACATCGGGACTTAAAAATGCCAAAGGTAAAAGAAGAAATCACACAAAGAGTCGGTGACTACAAGAAAAGGATTACAACCCATCCTAATAAATTGGCATCAAACCTAATGAAAGCGAAGACATTCAGGAGGCTTAAAAGATTAGCCCCACAAGACTTGATATGAAGACTGACAAACTAATATACAGATAGATGTGGATGAGCCATTGGGCGCATACCAAGAATGCCTACAAGACCAATAATAATACAAAATGATGCTGAATGTCAATAAATGGACAGATTGCATAAGGAAAAAAAAAAAAAAAAAAAAAAAAAAAAAAAAAAAAAAATCTTTATGTGCCATAAAAATGCATTTAAGTTTTAAATTTCGCGCGAAAACGCTGGACGCAGTGGATGCCATATTGCTCTGTGGTCATGACATCAGTTTGTCAGTAAAAAAAAAAAAAAAAAACACTTTTTGTACGCTGATCAGTTGACATTGACACTTTTAAATGTATACTACCGTAATAATGACGCAGCACTTCACGCAGCACGCAGCTACTTTCATGGTGTTAAAAAACTGAGAACTTTGAATTGAATTTTAAAATTTATATTGTTATTTTACGAACTGAAGCTAACATTTTCAGACTGCTTTTTGCCTAAGCTATCTAAATAATTGTTTTTAGATTTTTTCTCCTATAAATTAAAATACCGTATTAAATAAATTTGTCGATGAAATCCATTTTAAGATGGAATGTTAGGACAGCTGTCAAAATTAATGACACATAACTGCTACTTAGGGTTAACTTGGATTAAAAAAAAAAAAAAAAAACATACTTTTTGATACCTATCCACGACGATCATGTAAAGTTTTTGAGATTTTATTTTGATAATATTCTGTACGAATTTTTGGTTTTGCCTTCGGGATTGAGCTCAGCTCCTACAAAACTTTTACAAAACTTAAATCTTTCGCGAACGAGGTCACTAATATTGTCACATAGTCCTACATACGCATTGACAATACTACGGCGATCGCTTACATAAATAGAATGGGTGGAGTGCAATACCCACATCTCAATGGGTGTGAAAAACGACAGATATTTCTTTCTGCTTCTACATAGCGTCATCCCAGAACATTGAAGCAGACACAGAGTCAAGAAACATTGTCATTGAGTGGGAATTGCACTCTACAGCTTAAGATACTATTGTTTCAAGATTTGGTGAACCTGAGATGAACATTTTTGCATCGAATGCTAAACGTAAAAAATATATATCATGGAAGCGCGATCCCCATGCATACAACGTGGACGCTTTTACTATTAAATGGAATATGTTCTTTTATGCGTTTCCACCATTTTCACTCATTTAAAGGTTCTGCAAAAGTTTGTTACTGATGAGGCAACCGGTATAATCGTAGTGCCTCATTAACCATCTCAAGCATGGTTCCCAGTATTCAGATCTCTTGCTGGAAACTCACCCTCTGCATCGCCACCTGTCCCTGGTGGCGACTATATTATCCGGGAAGCCTTCGCACGATTGCAGATCTCTCAATCAGCGCTAACTGTAATGATGTCATCTACTTCTGGAAGCACTAAGACGCAATATACTTCTAGCTTTAAACAGTGGTGGTTATACTGTCACGATAAGGGTTTAGATCGATTCCAGATCGGAGTACATGATTTGCTAGACTTTTTGTCTCAATGTTTCAGAAATGATTCCACGTATGGAACATTAAACAATCACCGTTCGGCTTTATCACTTATTTCCAGAAATAATGTGGGACAAGACAAATGTGTCAATAGATTTTTTAGGGGAGTATTTAAGTTGAAGCCTTCCTTCTCTAAGTATAATAATTGTACATGGAACCCCAATATCATCCTTAATTATTTTGGTGATTTATACCCCAGCAAGAATTTAAGTTTGGAGCAGTTGAGCAAAAAATTGGTGGTATTATTGGCTTTGTCAACAGGCCAAAGATGTCAGACGCTTTCATTGATTAGGTTGCCCAATATTATGATCAATCAAAACAAAGTTTTAATCACTATTCCTGATTTAATGTTAAAGGTAAATCCCAACCGATTCTTGACCTTCCTTTTTTCCGACAGCGTCCTGCAATCTGTCCCGCAGAGACTTTAATAGCTTACATGAAGGTTACATCCACCAAAAGAAATACGTACTGTAGATAATTAATTGATTCTAACTATTAAAGAACCTCATCACGCCGCCTCTTCGCAAACTATAGGGCGATGGATAAAGCAGGTTTGGCTGCTAGTGGTATCGACACTGAAATATTCAGTGCTCATAGCACTCAGCATGCATCATCTTCTGCTGCACATCAAGCGGGAATCAGTGTCGATGTCATTAGGAGAACCGCTGGGTGGTCAGATCAATCGGCCACCTTTGCTAATTTTTATAATCGGCCAATCGCTCAAACAAATTATGAATTTGCAAACGCTGTTCTCAGTAATCAGTAAGGAAGTTTTGTTTATATAATTATAATCATTTAAGTTATCTTTTTTTTTGTGTTTATTAATTGAAATAAGACTACATGTATTATTTACCGGAATTCATTTTTCAATTTAGTCCTACCTATAACATTGCAAATGTCTATCTCTAAACATCTACAGGTGAACATTTAAATCTCGAAAGACGAAGACAGGATAATTTAATAATCAAACGAACTTACCTGAAGTGAAGTTCGATTTTAATTATCCTGTCTTCGTCGAAGAGATTTAAGGTCCCTCCCGACCCTTACTTTCAGGTGGACCTTTCATTTCCCTTAACAATGTTATAGTTCGTCCAGTAGACCGGTACTCTGAACTGAATGAGGAATGTTGTAGTGGGGTGATCAAGCGCCTATGGAGATAGTGCTATCTCTTTCTTTCCTATGGCGCTAAACTATGTGCGAGTGAGTCGAGGCGTAGCGGAGCTACTACAGGTGAACATTTAAATCTCTTCGACGAAGACAGGATAATTAAAATCGAACTTCACTTCAGGTAAGTTCGTTTGATTATTAAATTAATAATTAATTATTATTAAACTGTATCTTTTGATTAGCCTAAGTCAAATGTGTATTTTAAATATAGTTTTGTTTAATAAAATAAATGTATTTTATACCATGCATCATTTTTCTTTTCAGTGAAATCACCCTCAGCTGGTTCACCATCAAGTTATATATTAATTGTGATAAATGTAAAATTGAGATACCGAAACATGAATACAGATATCATAAACGAACTAATATCCATAAATCGAATTGTTTGATAAAGTCAAAGTTTGAGCATATTGATATAAAAGCTACAGCATTTAAGAACAGAATAATGACATATCGCTTAAACCCATCTGTGGTGTCTTGGTTTTGGTTAGGTTTAGGTGGACCGATGACCTTGTAAAGATCGCAAGAAGGAATCCGCTGGATGCGGGAACCACAGTACCGGTCGAAGTGGCGGTGCTTGGGAGAGGCCTATGTCCAGCAGTTGATGTCTTTCAACTGAAATGATGATGATGACGTATAGAAGATAATAGAGAAGCTTTTGTGCGCTTTTGTGACCTGATGTTACATGTGACAACACCATTAACAGTGAAGCATTCTGACAGTGACAGGCCACAATGGCGTATTTGGTTAAAATACCCCCTATCATGCCGCAGGTCGTGGGTTCGATTCCATACCATCACATCCCATCCAGGACAAGCATTTGTGTGCAAGCACATGTCTGTATGTCCTCAGTCTGGGTGTAGTTATCTATAAAAGTATGCATTTACAAAAAAAAGTGTGTGTGTTAGCTCCGACGCACGACTGGAGTTAACTTCTGTTTTTTGTGCCGTTTCGACTTTCTATTTTTCATCATGTCACTTCTGTCATGCAGGGTTTCTTCAATGAATCAGTGCTATACAAAAATCAACTTTAACGTGTAAAGGCGCTCGTCCCTCTCACCCCACCTCTAACCCCTTCCCTATGTCCCCTCTCTGCCCACCTCTCACCAACCCCCTCATCTCCCTATCTCACCCCTCCCTCTACGCTCTCACACCCCCCACATCTCCCTCTCACTATCACCACCTCACGCATCCCCTTTCCCCGAACCTCCCCCTACGCCTTTCACCACTGCCTCCCCTCCCTTTCCTCCTCACTCTTCCCCCTGCATCTCCCCCCCCCACTACTGCCTTCCGTCCCTTTTCCTTCAAAACAGCCCTCCTCCACATCCTCCCCTTCATTACTCTATCCCTCCCACCACTCCTCACCCCTCCCCTCTCACAATCCCCTATCCTCCTCACCCCCACCTTGCTCACCACCAACTCCCGTTCCCCGTCCTCTTCCCTCTCACCAGTACTCACCACGCCCTGCCCTTCTCCCCCTCCCTGTATCCTCCTCCCCTCTCGCCCCCTTCCCTTCCTTATCTCTCCTTTAATACCCCTTCCCCTGACGCATCCCTTTTCCCCAACCTCCCCCTCTGCCTTTCACAGTGGTGCCTCCTATCCCTCTCCCCCTCAACATGCCCCTCGATCTCTCCTTTTACTACTGCCTTCCCTCCCTCTCCCCGTCAACATCCTCCCCCTCATTACTCTATCCCTCTCACAACTCCTCCCCCTATCCCCCTTACCACCCCCCTCCACACCTCACCCCCCCCCCCTTCCTCACCACCTTCTCCCGTTCCCCCCTCACCAGTACTCACCAAACCCTCCGAAAACGAAAACGCGGAACCATGTTTGCGTCTGAAGTTAATGTCGCGATAGCGGCGGCACTCTGTATAATGCAAGAATTAATTTGTTTGAATACCATCCATGTTCTATCTATCGGTAGTAGCCAATGACAAAGCCCGTGAAAAATGGTGTGCTCTGATTGGCCCATTTGAATCGGATCAACTAGTGCTCAAATGCAAAAAAGGTGGTGTACGGTCCAGATTAGTTCCTGAACTGTACACTATAACTGTTTGTGTATTAAGTAGCGAGTGTGTCCCACATGTAAAACACTTCACATAGTAACCCAAAAGTTTATTTATCACTAGTGTCGTACACCGTAAAAGTTGGTGATTATTACATGTATGTCTGTTGCGCGGGTTGGTAAATTGCACACTGAGTAAATAGCAGTATTTGTTGTGACAAGTGAACTTATTGATTCGCCTTGTCAGCAAGAAGTAGGGTCAATGTACGTAGACCGTACATACTCCTAACCCAAGCAAAGGATGAGGAGAATTTGACCATGTAAGAATCACCAGTACAAAGCAAGAAATTATAGAATGTAGAAATGTAAATATGATGTAAAAATGTTAAAAGTAAAAACATTAAAAGTATGTAAACAAAATAAATTCTTAAAAGTGAAATTCAACATCGGTGTTTGTTACTAGCCATGTGTTTGTGTTATGTAATTCAATCCAGGCAGTTTCGCATTTCGTTTGTTCCGTAATGCACGGCAAGGTTGAATGTTGACCTAGTAGTTTAGCTTCACACGGCGCTTTGGCATCTTGCAAACTAAAAATAGGCAAGTTCATAATGCAGACGAGATTTTCCGGTCGCCTCTGGATGCAGCGGTTTAATTCTTCTTCGTTTAGTCTAATGTAAGTATTCTTCTCCAGATTCGCTGCGATGAACTTGAATGACACAGGGATAACTGTCGTTTCGTCTTCCTTCTGTGGATTTTTCATGGGCAGTGGGATGATCTGGTGTACAACAAAATCCTCGTCGCTTGCCAGTGGAATGTGAAGCTCGTACAGGAAGTAACTGTCGGTTACACGTGCCTTCGCGTAAATTAATTTGTAGATATCTTTTATATCTTCTTGAGTATTGTCTATTGGTAAAGTCAGCGTTTTCGGTAGCCTTCCTGAGATAATTGTCAGCTGTTGAATTAGTTTGACTGGAGTTAGTAAGTGAACATCCATACGTCCTTTATAGATATCCAGGAATGTGTTGAAAAAGGTTTCTTGAATGGTTTTCAAGTTTCCCAGTAATAAGTGTGCAGCCAGCGCAGTTGAGGTAAAAAAATTCGTGGCCATGACTATCTCAATTCCCGATTCAATCTTCGTTAATCTTATGTCAGTTTCGTTCATAAAGTTGTTTACAAGTGTGAACTGCTGACCGATGTTCTCTTCGTTTTTCTTCAAGATGTCATTTTCAATTTCAACTATAGAAGTCTGGTTTTTTACGAGTTGCAGGATGTAATCTTCATTCTTCTGCACGTTTTTGATATCCTTATGGTATTGGTCGGCGAATCTTTGGTCCAGAATTCCGAAGAGACTGCTTGCCACGTATCCCACTCCGTCAACCAGACCTCGTTTGCTGCGACCCGACAAGTGTTTATGTGGGGCTAGTAGCATGTCGTTGTAATAGTGCAGAAGGTCCATTTCGTGCGAAAGCTGACGGATTGTGGTTTGACAAAATCTTGGTTCCAACTTATTGCAGAGGTCCGAAATGTCTTGTAAGTAGTTTTCGAACTTTTGAACTCCACTCCAGTATGTAGATAAGTTGTAGTACATCAGCAATCTCCATTCGTCGTGAATCAGTTGTACTTTTCCAATGGTGTCATAGTATATGGGGCGATCACTTCCTAAAGTTGTTATTTGAACACTTGACGATTCTTGTGGGATGACGCTGCCGTGTATTCTGGCCACCAAGTAGATGAATAGTAGTGTAGTTAACATGATGACTTGATGACTGTTTCCTTTTTGAGTTTTCAGTGTAGTAGATTGCGGCTTCGGTAAGCAAATGTGTGCGTAGTGACTTGTGGTTTATATTTATTCACTTAGTTTTCAATTGGCAACAGTGACACTTTTGTAATAGGTCGCTTCAATGTGCCACCTTGCGTTTTTATAGTTACGACTCGGACGTGTCCGTCGCTGCCAGGATGCGTTTCGGTTATGCGTCCAAGGGCCCACTTTCCTGGTGGGATGTTGTTTTCCTTTATCAAGACAACATCATCTGTTTTGATGTTAGGTGTAGGTTTCAGCCATTTACTGCGAGCCTGTAGCGATGTTAAGTAGTCGGAGGACCAGTGCTTCCAGAATTGATGGAACATGTTTTCAGTTAACTGCCACCTTTTGCGTAGATCTAAGTTGCGGTCATCTTCATAGCTAGATATCGGAAGTGTCATCGTTGGACTACCAGTGAGAAAATGTCCTGGAGTAAGATAGTTGTAGAACTCATCTGGATCCTCTGTGAGGGGGCAAATTGGTCTGGAATTCATGCACGCTTCTATTTTCGCCAGTAAGGTCGAAAATTCTTCATATGTGAGTTTCTGTTCCCCTAAAACTCGGCGTAAATGGTGTTTCATAGAGCGCACCGCAGCCTCCCATAGTCCCCCCGCGGTTGGCCACGCAGGGGCGTTAAAATGCCACTCTACTTTCATTCTGCTTATTTCATTAAAAAATTCTGAGTTCAATTCCGTTTTGAACATTTCGAACTCATTGTTTAGCATTTTTGAGGCTCCAATGAAGTTTGTGCCGCAGTCCGAATAAACATGCCTTGGTGTACCACGTCTTGAGCACATCCTCTGGAAAGCACCCATGAATGTTTCAGTGCTCAAGTCTGAAACTAGTTCGATGTGAACTGCTTTTGTTGCTAAGCAAACAAAGATTGCGATGTATCCTTTAGATGTCTTAACGCCTCTTCCTTTATTTAATTTGACGTCTACGTGACCCGTGAAATCCACCCCCGCGTGAGTAAAGGGGCGGGATGGTGTCACACGCTGTGCTGGAAGATCGGCCATGAGCTGGTAGTTTGTCGTAGCTTTGAATCGATGGCACCGTATACATCGTCGCAGCTGTGTTTTTACTGCTCTGTTCCCTCCTATTATCCAGTAATGTTGACGGATGAAGGCGAGCGTTAATCGGGCTCCACCATGTAAAGTCGCGGTGTGAGCTTGGTTTATCAGTAGTTCTGTGAGTCTATGCTTTCTTGGTAGGATTGCGGGATTTTTCATTCCCAGAGGTAAATTAGTTTTGTTCAGACGTCCGCCGACACGCAAGATACCCTCCTTGTCTATGTAAGGACATAATTTGCAAATTTCGCTTTTAGTGGGAACTTGTTTATTTTTTAGTAATAAATCATATTCTGTGTTGAATTCTAATCGTTGAACGTTTCTTGTTATTAAGTTCGTTGCGTAATTGAGTTCGTTAGCCGTCAGGTCATTGTATTGTATCTGCTGATCGGCATCAATTTTCTTCATTAGTTTTGCGTTACTAAGTGAATTTGTCTTGAATCGCATAATCCAAGCGACAATACGCGTCACCCAGTTTAATTTGCTGTGATTGTTCAATAAGTTGATAATTATGTTTTCTGGTTGACTTAAGGTTGGCGCGGTGCTTTTTTGTTCCATGGTAGTTGTAAGTAGACAACTACGTTGCTCTTCGGATTTGTCTGTAAACATTTCCAGTGTTGAAGGTCCATTCCACCATAAGTTAAAATTCACCAATTGTTTCGGATATAACCCCCTGGTTGCGCAATCTGCAGGGTTGTTTTTTGATTCTATGTAGAACCAGTGTGATGCTGGTACCACTTGCTTGATCTTGACGACACGGTTTTCTACGTACTTTTCCCATTTGGATGTCGCTCCTTGCAACCAAGCCAGCACCACTTTTGAATCGCACCAGGCCCATATAGTTATGGTTTGTCCTGTTAGTGACTCGATGATTTTGTTAACCAGCTGTGATAGAAGTAGTGCCCCGCTGAGTTCAAGTCTTGGAAGAGATAGTTTTTGCGCGAGCGGGGCAACCCTAGTCTTTGCTGCAAGCAGGCTTAGTGTAGGTTTTCCGGTCTCGTTCAACGCCCGTGTATAGATGACGCACGAATATGCTTTCTCGCTTGCGTCGCAAAATGCAAGTAGTTCAATTTTGTTTTGAATTGTTCCAATCCAGCGATTAATTGTTATAGTTTTTATTTCGTCCAGTTGATCTTTCAGTTTCAGCCACTCTTCTTGTATGGCAATGGGTAACGGTTCATCCCAAGTTAAGTTTAGTATCCAGACACTTTGAAAAATTAGCTTGGCTCGTATAGTGACCGGTGAAAGCCAGCCGAGTGGGTCGTATAGTTGTGAAATCTGAGACAGTAGGGATCGTTTAGTCAGTCCCTTTTGAGAGTCTTGTTTCAGGTTCCAGCTGAACGTGAATGTATCCGACGTAGGGTTCCAGCCAAGGCCAAGTGTTTTCATGCAATCTTCTTGTTTGAAGTTAAAGTTGGTTTTAGAAATTTGGTCTGGCCGAAGATGTTCTAGTAATTCGGTGCAGTTGCTGGACCACTTCCTTAGGTTCTGAAAGGGCGAGCAGACGTTTCCTACGCTGCGCGGGCGCGAGGCGCGAGGGGTGAGGGGAACCGCGCCGCCAGGAGCGTGCGTCTCCCTGTCCCACCAGTCTAGAAACGCTATGCAGAGCTAGAGCACGTCGTCTGAGATCCCGACGAACCGTCTCGCGAGTGCAATACCTATTCTTAATTAGATTATCCTGATTAAACGCGATAGTTATTAATTTGACTTTAATTACTGAGTTCCTCTTTCAGCTCAGAAAGCGGGATTAGATCCTATTAAACGTCCACTAATTAGTAAATGTGAACTCAAATAATTATATTACCTATAGTTTTCATCCGTTCTTCGCGAATCGAACGATATTTTATAGTTGTGCTAATTGTGTTAACAACGCAACGACGTGAATATTGTCGTATATTATTACGTGAGTGTTTTGTGTGAACTGTGTAAACGTTCGTGTGCACGAAAATGAGCGCGGACAAAACAATAACAAAAGAAATTAGCCGCATTCGGCGCGAACTTTTATCAAATTTAGAAGAACAATTAAAACATCGCGTGCGTAAACTGGAAACGGAAGTTTACGGCGCACCGGTTTCGCGTGATACCAATGAAGAGGGCTCCCTGACACCACCGATACCTACATCATTGACCATCGGACATGTGACACCGGCCGGGCGAGGCTGTGGTCACCAAGCAGCGCATGGGAGTGAATCCTGTACCACAGTTCCTGCCACGACGTGTCAACATGGCTACTTCACGAGTTCGTGGACGCCTGCCACTACCGGTAACAGTCACCGGGCGGTTTCGCAAACCGCTGGACCAGTCGCGTCAACCCCACAGCTGGATTCAGGTATTTCTCAGTTAGCGATGCCGGGCGCGCCGTCGCTGGGTGTCCATAACACGGCCGGCGAGTGTGGGTTACCAGCCACGCGCGCCGATGAGCTTGCACGTGTTATGAACACGTTACCTGCCGGTACACCGCCGCAACTGAATTTTACGACTTTGACGCCTACAAATACCGGGTATGTTGCATCCCCATCATCACTGCGATATGTAGGTCGTAGCGACCCTATACCGGAATTTGACCCCCAGAAAACTCTAATTACAATGGAACTTTGGATTCGTAAAATCGAAGGTATATCTAACATGTATGGCTGGGACGAAAAGACCACTATTTTCAATACTTCGTCAAAATTAAGGGGCTACGCTCGTCAGTGGTTTGATAATTTAATAGACGTGAATGTGACTTGGTCGGATTTTAAATCAAAGTTAATGGTGGCTTTTCCGTCCCAGAAAAGTAAACTGAATATGTTACGTGACTTAGTTAATGTCGTACGGAAACCCGACGACGACTATATGCAATTTTATTATGATAAACTGGCTTTGGGAAATGCTTGTGGCCTTCCGCCGTCGCTCACCACGGAAATTATAATTGGCACTATTGGTAGTCAGATCGTAGAGGTCGGCGCGGTTTCCGCGGCTTGTAATGACCCCACTAAGTTGTTGAAATACCTATCCGCACTTCGTACCGCCGAAGGAACAAGTCATATAGTGCCAAGTGTAAATTCCTCTTTTAGAAAGATAAGATGCAATCTTTGTAAAAGGCGCGGTCACATTGCAACGAATTGCAATTACAAGGCGCGTGATAAAGCAATTATTTGCACTTTTTGCCGTAAATCGGGCCATACGGAAGATAAATGTTTCCGTAAAGCTAAAAAATGTACTTATTGTGGTAAATCGGGCCATAGTAAGGATGAATGTTTGAAACTTAAGGCTCGAAAGTCGCACGTCAATAATAATAATAATTCGAACGCTGGCGCATCCCAGTCGGTACATGCTATAAAAGACCAGTCATCAAGCTCGAAATATTATTTAAACGCAAGGGTCAATGATCGCCCCGTGAAAGCTTTTATTGACTTCGGCAGTTCGTGCATAACTATTACTAACTCTATGTCACAAAAATTAAATCTCGAAGTGCAGCCCTGTCAATCGAATAGCGTTATTAGTGGTTTTGGTGGTTCAAAGATAATACCTATTGGTGAAGCGTATGTAAAGGTGTGTGCAGACGAAGCTTCGTGCGACGCGAGCGCTTATATTGTGCCGGACAGCGCACAAGACATCGGTTCGATTATAGGTCAACCGTTCACAGATTATCCAGACGTCTACGTCATTAAGACACCTAGTTGTTTAAAAATGTATAACGCTAATAATTTACGTGAGCTACCCGCCGTTTGTGAGGATGTCGAACATGTGAAGTTGGTCACGAATAGTTCAGTCGCGTTGTCGCCAGGAGTAAACAAAATAATAGTTTCATGCGACCAACTACTATTCGGACATGCGTCCGTACGTCACACCGAACATCAAACTCCGAGGGCTGAGTGCGTCATTCCACAGAGCGATATCGAGTTTATTGACGGAAAGGCAGTCATGAATATAATAAATACGAGTAATAGTCCATTTGACTTACCTATTAATCGATGCGTAGCACGAGCCGCGATAAACGATAGCGGGAATACGTACAAAATAGGTGATGACCTTGAACCGGACGTGTTGACGAAACTCGAGTCGATTTTACAAGAATACTCGGAATGTTTCTCGGGAGTAGACGACAGTAGAATAGGCAAATGTTCTGTTAAGATGCATATCGAGTTGACGGATAAAGAAAAGGTCGTATATTACCGACCATATCGCATGTCGGCGAGTGATCGTGACAAGGTCCGCAATATCGTTAGTGATTTAAGGAGTAAAGGTATCGTGGAGGAGTCCACTTCGCCATACGCGAGTCCTGTCATCCTCGTGACCAAAAAGACGGGAGAGCCGCGCATGGTCGTCGATTATCGCGCGCTTAATAAAATTACTAAAAAAGAGCGCTACCCTTTACCATTGATACAGGACCAATTAGATCGACTTTCGAATGCGCGTGTCTTCTCGTGCTTAGACATTTTATCGGCTTACCATTGCATTCAAATCGATGACGAGAGCAAACATTATACCGCGTTCATCACACCGGACGGTCTTTACCAATACACCCGCATGAGCTTCGGGTTAGTTAATGCACCAGCGGTGTTTCAACGCGCTATAGACGAAATCCTCGGGCCGTTAAAATTTAAATTTAGCACGGCTTATTTAGACGATATTTTAATTTACTCAAATTCGGAAGTTGACGCGTTAGACCATTTAAGGGCAATTTTAGAGCGGATTCGAGACGCCAACGTTACACTGAGACTCGATAAGTGCTCATTTTTAGTGTCTCGTGTCGAGTATTTGGGCCACGAAGTGTGTAATGGCGAAGTAAAACCGGCTCAACATAAGCTTAATGCTGTGCGTGATTTTAAGCAACCCGAGAACGTACACCACGCAAGACAGTTCATGGGTCTAGCAAACTACTTTCGCAAGTACGTACGTAACTTTGCTTCGCTAGCTCGACCTATCACGCTATTGACTAAAAAAGACCAACCATGGGTCTGGGGCGCTGCACAGCGGCAAGCCTTTGATAGTATTAAGAACATACTAGTAAGTCGTCCGGTACTATTATTATTTCACCCGGAGTATGAAACACAAGTGCACACCGATGCCTCTAAAGTCGGTCTGGGAGGTATTCTGCTTCAAAAACCGCCTAATGGTACTTACCAACCAGTCGCTTACGCTAGCCGCCAGACGACCACCGCGGAGCAACGTTACCATAGTTTCGAACTTGAAACTTTAGCTGTTGTCATGTCATTACAGAAGTTCAAGGTCTACTTAACAGGTTTAAAATTCACCATTGTAACTGATTGCAATGCTCTGCGGTGGACGTGGTCAAAACGGGACCTGAATCCGCGGATCGCTAGATGGTGGCTCGAAGTTCAGGGACTTAACTTTGACGTGGAATATCGACCAGGCAAGGCCATGGCTCATGTGGATGCATTGAGTCGTAACCCAGTTGAATCCGTTATGCGTTGCACAGACGGAGACCTTATTGAAAGCATGCAGCACGCTGACGACTCAATCCGATCCACTATAGGGCAGTTGAAAGACGAAACATCCGTGGGCAATAGCAACGGCCTAGGACGGGACTACGTTTTAGAAAATAACGTTTTATTTAGAAAAGTGAACGGTCAAAACAAAGTAGTAGTACCACGTCAGTCTCGTTGGTCAATCATGCAAACTTTTCACGATAACAACGGTCATGCCAACTATAATAAAACCTATAACGCCATGAAGGAAAAGTATTGGTTTAGTGGTATGAGACGGTTTGTGCAGAAGTACGTCGGGGGTTGCATATCATGTCAGTACGCAAAGAAACCAACTGGGCGTAAAATAGGATTATTTTACGCCCAGTTTATTAGTGGTGTACGTTCTCGGGTTGCTTAAAATCACGCACAGCATTAAGCTTATGTTGAGCCGGTTTTACTTCGCCATTACACACTTCGTGGCCCAAATACTCGACACGAGACACTAAAAATGAGCACTTATCGAGTCTCAGTGTAACGTTGGCGTCTCGAATCCGCTCTAAAATTGCCCTTAAATGGTCTAACGCGTCAACTTCCGAATTTGAGTAAATTAAAATATCGTCTAAATAAGCCGTGCTAAATTTAAATTTTAACGGCCCGAGGATTTCGTCTATAGCGCGTTGAAACACCGCTGGTGCATTAACTAACCCGAAGCTCATGCGGGTGTATTGGTAAAGACCGTCCGGTGTGATGAACGCGGTATAATGTTTGCTCTCGTCATCGATTTGAATGCAATGGTAAGCCGATAAAATGTCTAAGCACGAGAAGACACGCGCATTCGAAAGTCGATCTAATTGGTCCTGTATCAATGGTAAAGGGTAGCGCTCTTTTTTAGTAATTTTATTAAGCGCGCGATAATCGACGACCATGCGCGGCTCTCCCGTCTTTTTGGTCACGAGGATGACAGGACTCGCGTATGGCGAAGTGGACTCCTCCACGATACCTTTACTCCTTAAATCACTAACGATATTGCGGACCTTGTCACGATCACTCGCCGACATGCGATATGGTCGGTAATATACGACCTTTTCTTTATCCGTCAACTCGATATGCATCTTAACAGAACATTTGCCTATTCTACTGTCGTCTACTCCCGAGAAACATTCCGAGTATTCTTGTAAAATCGACTCGAGTTTCGTCAACACGTCCGGTTCAAGGTCATCACCTATTTTGTACGTATTCCCGCTATCGTTTATCGCGGCTCGTGCTACGCATCGATTAATAGGTAAGTCAAATGGACTATTACTCGTATTTATTATATTCATGACTGCCTTTCCGTCAATAAACTCGATATCGCTCTGTGGAATGACGCACTCAGCCCTCGGAGTTTGATGTTCGGTGTGACGTACGGACGCATGTCCGAATAGTAGTTGGTCGCATGAAACTATTATTTTGTTTACTCCTGGCGACAACGCGACTGAACTATTCGTGACCAACTTCACATGTTCGACATCCTCACAAACGGCGGGTAGCTCACGTAAATTATTAGCGTTATACATTTTTAAACAACTAGGTGTCTTAATGACGTAGACGTCTGGATAATCTGTGAACGGTTGACCTATAATCGAACCGATGTCTTGTGCGCTGTCCGGCACAATATAAGCGCTCGCGTCGCACGAAGCTTCGTCTGCACACACCTTTACATACGCTTCACCAATAGGTATTATCTTTGAACCACCAAAACCACTAATAACGCTATTCGATTGACAGGGCTGCACTTCGAGATTTAATTTTTGTGACATAGAGTTAGTAATAGTTATGCACGAACTGCCGAAGTCAATAAAAGCTTTCACGGGGCGATCATTGACCCTTGCGTTTAAATAATATTTCGAGCTTGATGACTGGTCTTTTATAGCATGTACCGACTGGGATGCGCCAGCGTTCGAATTATTATTATTATTGACGTGCGACTTTCGAGCCTTAAGTTTCAAACATTCATCCTTACTATGGCCCGATTTACCACAATAAGTACATTTTTTAGCTTTACGGAAACATTTATCTTCCGTATGGCCCGATTTACGGCAAAAAGTGCAAATAATTGCTTTATCACGCGCCTTGTAATTGCAATTCGTTGCAATGTGACCGCGCCTTTTACAAAGATTGCATCTTATCTTTCTAAAAGAGGAATTTACACTTGGCACTATATGACTTGTTCCTTCGGCGGTACGAAGTGCGGATAGGTATTTCAACAACTTAGTGGGGTCATTACAAGCCGCGGAAACCGCGCCGACCTCTACGATCTGACTACCAATAGTGCCAATTATAATTTCCGTGGTGAGCGACGGCGGAAGGCCACAAGCATTTCCCAAAGCCAGTTTATCATAATAAAATTGCATATAGTCGTCGTCGGGTTTCCGTACGACATTAACTAAGTCACGTAACATATTCAGTTTACTTTTCTGGGACGGAAAAGCCACCATTAACTTTGATTTAAAATCCGACCAAGTCACATTCACGTCTATTAAATTATCAAACCACTGACGAGCGTAGCCCCTTAATTTTGACGAAGTATTGAAAATAGTGGTCTTTTCGTCCCAGCCATACATGTTAGATATACCTTCGATTTTACGAATCCAAAGTTCCATTGTAATTAGAGTTTTCTGGGGGTCAAATTCCGGTATAGGGTCGCTACGACCTACATATCGCAGTGATGATGGGGATGCAACATACCCGGTATTTGTAGGCGTCAAAGTCGTAAAATTCAGTTGCGGCGGTGTACCGGCAGGTAACGTGTTCATAACACGTGCAAGCTCATCGGCGCGCGTGGCTGGTAACCCACACTCGCCGGCCGTGTTATGGACACCCAGCGACGGCGCGCCCGGCATCGCTAACTGAGAAATACCTGAATCCAGCTGTGGGGTTGACGCGACTGGTCCAGCGGTTTGCGAAACCGCCCGGTGACTGTTACCGGTAGTGGCAGGCGTCCACGAACTCGTGAAGTAGCCATGTTGACACGTCGTGGCAGGAACTGTGGTACAGGATTCACTCCCATGCGCTGCTTGGTGACCACAGCCTCGCCCGGCCGGTGTCACATGTCCGATGGTCAATGATGTAGGTATCGGTGGTGTCAGGGAGCCCTCTTCATTGGTATCACGCGAAACCGGTGCGCCGTAAACTTCCGTTTCCAGTTTACGCACGCGATGTTTTAATTGTTCTTCTAAATTTGATAAAAGTTCGCGCCGAATGCGGCTAATTTCTTTTGTTATTGTTTTGTCCGCGCTCATTTTCGTGCACACGAACGTTTACACAGTTCACACAAAACACTCACGTAATAATATACGACAATATTCACGTCGTTGCGTTGTTAACACAATTAGCACAACTATAAAATATCGTTCGATTCGCGAAGAACGGATGAAAACTATAGGTAATATAATTATTTGAGTTCACATTTACTAATTAGTGGACGTTTAATAGGATCTAATCCCGCTTTCTGAGCTGAAAGAGGAACTCAGTAATTAAAGTCAAATTAATAACTATCGCGTTTAATCAGGATAATCTAATTAAGAATAGGTATTGCACTCGCGAGACGGTTCGTCGGGATCTCAGACGACGTGCTCTAGCTCTGCATAGCGTTTCTAGACTGGTGGGACAGGGAGACGCACGCTCCTGGCGGCGCGGTTCCCCTCACCCCTCGCGCCTCGCGCCCGCGCAGCGTAGGAAACGTCTGCTCGCCCTTTCAGAACCTAAGGAAGTGGTCCAGCAACTGCACCGAATTACTAGAACATCTTCGGCCAGACCAAATTTCTAAAACCAACTTTAACTTCAAACAAGAAGATTGCATGAAAACACTTGGCCTTGGCTGGAACCCTACGTCGGATACATTCACGTTCAGCTGGAACCTGAAACAAGACTCTCAAAAGGGACTGACTAAACGATCCCTACTGTCTCAGATTTCACAACTATACGACCCACTCGGCTGGCTTTCACCGGTCACTATACGAGCCAAGCTAATTTTTCAAAGTGTCTGGATACTAAACTTAACTTGGGATGAACCGTTACCCATTGCCATACAAGAAGAGTGGCTGAAACTGAAAGATCAACTGGACGAAATAAAAACTATAACAATTAATCGCTGGATTGGAACAATTCAAAACAAAATTGAACTACTTGCATTTTGCGACGCAAGCGAGAAAGCATATTCGTGCGTCATCTATACACGGGCGTTGAACGAGACCGGAAAACCTACACTAAGCCTGCTTGCAGCAAAGACTAGGGTTGCCCCGCTCGCGCAAAAACTATCTCTTCCAAGACTTGAACTCAGCGGGGCACTACTTCTATCACAGCTGGTTAACAAAATCATCGAGTCACTAACAGGACACACCATAACTATATGGGCCTGGTGCGATTCAAAAGTGGTGCTGGCTTGGTTGCAAGGAGCGACATCCAAATGGGAAAAGTACGTAGAAAACCGTGTCGTCAAGATCAAGCAAGTGGTACCAGCATCACACTGGTTCTACATAGAATCAAAAAACAACCCTGCAGATTGCGCAACCAGGGGGTTATATCCGAAACAATTGGTGAATTTTAACTTATGGTGGAATGGACCTTCAACACTGGAAATGTTTACAGACAAATCCGAAGAGCAACGTAGTTGTCTACTTACAACTACCATGGAACAAAAAAGCACCGCGCCAACCTTAAGTCAACCAGAAAACATAATTATCAACTTATTGAACAATCACAGCAAATTAAACTGGGTGACGCGTATTGTCGCTTGGATTATGCGATTCAAGACAAATTCACTTAGTAACGCAAAACTAATGAAGAAAATTGATGCCGATCAGCAGATACAATACAATGACCTGACGGCTAACGAACTCAATTACGCAACGAACTTAATAACAAGAAACGTTCAACGATTAGAATTCAACACAGAATATGATTTATTACTAAAAAATAAACAAGTTCCCACTAAAAGCGAAATTTGCAAATTATGTCCTTACATAGACAAGGAGGGTATCTTGCGTGTCGGCGGACGTCTGAACAAAACTAATTTACCTCTGGGAATGAAAAATCCCGCAATCCTACCAAGAAAGCATAGACTCACAGAACTACTGATAAACCAAGCTCACACCGCGACTTTACATGGTGGAGCCCGATTAACGCTCGCCTTCATCCGTCAACATTACTGGATAATAGGAGGGAACAGAGCAGTAAAAACACAGCTGCGACGATGTATACGGTGCCATCGATTCAAAGCTACGACAAACTACCAGCTCATGGCCGATCTTCCAGCACAGCGTGTGACACCATCCCGCCCCTTTACTCACGCGGGGGTGGATTTCACGGGTCACGTAGACGTCAAATTAAATAAAGGAAGAGGCGTTAAGACATCTAAAGGATACATCGCAATCTTTGTTTGCTTAGCAACAAAAGCAGTTCACATCGAACTAGTTTCAGACTTGAGCACTGAAACATTCATGGGTGCTTTCCAGAGGATGTGCTCAAGACGTGGTACACCAAGGCATGTTTATTCGGACTGCGGCACAAACTTCATTGGAGCCTCAAAAATGCTAAACAATGAGTTCGAAATGTTCAAAACGGAATTGAACTCAGAATTTTTTAATGAAATAAGCAGAATGAAAGTAGAGTGGCATTTTAACGCCCCTGCGTGGCCAACCGCGGGGGGACTATGGGAGGCTGCGGTGCGCTCTATGAAACACCATTTACGCCGAGTTTTAGGGGAACAGAAACTCACATATGAAGAATTTTCGACCTTACTGGCGAAAATAGAAGCGTGCATGAATTCCAGACCAATTTGCCCCCTCACAGAGGATCCAGATGAGTTCTACAACTATCTTACTCCAGGACATTTTCTCACTGGTAGTCCAACGATGACACTTCCGATATCTAGCTATGAAGATGACCGCAACTTAGATCTACGCAAAAGGTGGCAGTTAACTGAAAACATGTTCCATCAATTCTGGAAGCACTGGTCCTCCGACTACTTAACATCGCTACAGGCTCGCAGTAAATGGCTGAAACCTACACCTAACATCAAAACAGATGATGTTGTCTTGATAAAGGAAAACAACATCCCACCAGGAAAGTGGGCCCTTGGACGCATAACCGAAACGCATCCTGGCAGCGACGGACACGTCCGAGTCGTAACTATAAAAACGCAAGGTGGCACATTGAAGCGACCTATTACAAAAGTGTCACTGTTGCCAATTGAAAACTAAGTGAATAAATATAAACCACAAGTCACTACGCACACATTTGCTTACCGAAGCCGCAATCTACTACACTGAAAACTCAAAAAGGAAACAGTCATCAAGTCATCATGTTAACTACACTACTATTCATCTACTTGGTGGCCAGAATACACGGCAGCGTCATCCCACAAGAATCGTCAAGTGTTCAAATAACAACTTTAGGAAGTGATCGCCCCATATACTATGACACCATTGGAAAAGTACAACTGATTCACGACGAATGGAGATTGCTGATGTACTACAACTTATCTACATACTGGAGTGGAGTTCAAAAGTTCGAAAACTACTTACAAGACATTTCGGACCTCTGCAATAAGTTGGAACCAAGATTTTGTCAAACCACAATCCGTCAGCTTTCGCACGAAATGGACCTTCTGCACTATTACAACGACATGCTACTAGCCCCACATAAACACTTGTCGGGTCGCAGCAAACGAGGTCTGGTTGACGGAGTGGGATACGTGGCAAGCAGTCTCTTCGGAATTCTGGACCAAAGATTCGCCGACCAATACCATAAGGATATCAAAAACGTGCAGAAGAATGAAGATTACATCCTGCAACTCGTAAAAAACCAGACTTCTATAGTTGAAATTGAAAATGACATCTTGAAGAAAAACGAAGAGAACATCGGTCAGCAGTTCACACTTGTAAACAACTTTATGAACGAAACTGACATAAGATTAACGAAGATTGAATCGGGAATTGAGATAGTCATGGCCACGAATTTTTTTACCTCAACTGCGCTGGCTGCACACTTATTACTGGGAAACTTGAAAACCATTCAAGAAACCTTTTTCAACACATTCCTGGATATCTATAAAGGACGTATGGATGTTCACTTACTAACTCCAGTCAAACTAATTCAACAGCTGACAATTATCTCAGGAAGGCTACCGAAAACGCTGACTTTACCAATAGACAATACTCAAGAAGATATAAAAGATATCTACAAATTAATTTACGCGAAGGCACGTGTAACCGACAGTTACTTCCTGTACGAGCTTCACATTCCACTGGCAAGCGACGAGGATTTTGTTGTACACCAGATCATCCCACTGCCCATGAAAAATCCACAGAAGGAAGACGAAACGACAGTTATCCCTGTGTCATTCAAGTTCATCGCAGCGAATCTGGAGAAGAATACTTACATTAGACTAAACGAAGAAGAATTAAACCGCTGCATCCAGAGGCGACCGGAAAATCTCGTCTGCATTATGAACTTGCCTATTTTTAGTTTGCAAGATGCCAAAGCGCCGTGTGAAGCTAAACTACTAGGTCAACATTCAACCTTGCCGTGCATTACGGAACAAACGAAATGCGAAACTGCCTGGATTGAATTACATAACACAAACACATGGCTAGTAACAAACACCGATGTTGAATTTCACTTTTAAGAATTTATTTTGTTTACATACTTTTAATGTTTTTACTTTTAACATTTTTACATCATATTTACATTTCTACATTCTATAATTTCTTGCTTTGTACTGGTGATTCTTACATGGTCAAATTCTCCTCATCCTTTGCTTGGGTTAGGAGTATGTACGGTCTACGTACATTGACCCTACTTCTTGCTGACAAGGCGAATCAATAAGTTCACTTGTCACAACAAATACTGCTATTTACTCAGTGTGCAATTTACCAACCCGCGCAACAGACATACATGTAATAATCACCAACTTTTACGGTGTACGACACTAGTGATAAATAAACTTTTGGGTTACTATGTGAAGTGTTTTACATGTGGGACACACTCGCTACTTAATACACAAACAGTTATAGTGTACAGTTCAGGAACTAATCTGGACCGTACACCACCTTTTTTGCATTTGAGCACTAGTTGATCCGATTCAAATGGGCCAATCAGAGCACACCATTTTTCACGGGCTTTGTCATTGGCTACTACCGATAGATAGAACATGGATGGTATTCAAACAAATTAATTCTTGCATTATACAGAGTGCCGCCGCTATCGCGACATTAACTTCAGACGCAAACATGGTTCCGCGTTTTCGTTTTCGGAGGGTTTGGTGAGTACTGGTGAGGGGGGAACGGGAGAAGGTGGTGAGGAAGGGGGGGGGGTGAGGTGTGGAGGGGGGTGGTAAGGGGGATAGGGGGAGGAGTTGTGAGAGGGATAGAGTAATGAGGGGAGGATGTTGACGGGGAGAGGGAGGGAAGGCAGTAGTAAAAGGAGAGATCGAGGGGGCATGTTGAGGGGGAGAGGGATAGGAGGCACCACTGTGAAAGGCAGAGGGGGAGGTTGGGGAAAAGGGATGCGTCAGGGGAAGGGGTATTAAGGAGAGATAAGGAAGGGAAGGGGGGGAGAGGGGAGGAGGATACAGGGAGGGGGAGAAGGGCAGGGCGTGGTGAGTACTGGTGAGAGGGAAGAGGACGGGGAACGGGAGTTGGTGGTGAGCAAGGTGGGGGTGAGGAGGATAGGGGATTGTGAGAGGGGAGGGTGAGGAGTGGTGGGAGGGATAGAGTAATGAAGGGGAGGATGTGGAGGAGGGCTGTTTTGAAGGAAAAGGGACGGAAGGCAGTAGTGGGGGGGGGGATGCAGGGGGAAGAGTGAGGAGGAAAGGGAGGGGAGGCAGTGGTGAAAGGCGTAGGGGGAGGTTCGGGGAAAGGGGATGCGTGAGGTGGTGATAGTGAGAGGGAGATGTGGGGGGTGTGAGAGCGTAGAGGGGAGGGGTGAGATAGGGAGATGAGGGGGTTGGTGAGAGGTGGGCAGAGAGGGGACATAGGGAAGGGGTTAGAGGTGGGGTGAGAGGGACGAGCGCCTTTACACGTTAAAGTTGATTTTTGTATAGCACTGATTCATTGAAGAAACCCTGCATGACAGAAGTGACATGATGAAAAATAGAAAGTCGAAACGGCACAAAAAACAGAAGTTAACTCCAGTCGTGCGTCGGAGCTAACACACACACTTTTTTTTGTAATGCATACTTTTATAGATAACTACACCCAGACTGAGGACATACAGACATGTGCTTGCACACAAATGCTTGTCCTGGATGGGATGTGATGGTATGGAATCGAACCCACGACCTGCGGCATGATAGGGGGTATTTTAACCAAATACGCCATTGTGGCCTGTCACTG